>OU015743.1:1515806-1528525 GCA_907169655.1 Acomys percivali | reverse complement strand
GGCCTGCCTTACGTCATTACTAGGGTCTTGGCTGGCACAGGCTGACTGCAGAGTCTACAGAGGCCTGCCTTACGTCATTACTAGGGTCTTGGCTGGCACAGGCTGACTAGAGTCTGCAGTGGCTGCCTTCTGAGCCTCAGGAGAACATGTGTAGGGCATGAAGGCTGTGTTTGCCATTGCTGTTACCCAGTTGTACCCAACTGACCTGGTAAACTTATTTGGGGATTTTTCCCATAAAGGGCTTTATATATTACTTTGTAACTTCTCATTGGGAATGGCAGTGCATCCCTGGGCAAGCAGCTTACTGACAGCTGCCTTGCTTAGTTGTCGCTTTGCCTTTTTGAGACTATGTCTCACTCTGTAGTCCAGGTTAGTTTCCAACTTCTGTCGAGGGCCCTGGCTCTGCCTTCTGAGTGCTGCTATCACAGGCGCACACCCCTGTACCCCGCCTAGAGCCGCTTTAACACAGTCTTCTAGCTTGCTCATTCTCCTTCATTTCCCTCCCTCTGTGTGTGTCTTAGTTCTTAAAATGATCTTGGCCATTGTTGTCAGTTGTGCTTTGTACATCAAATGGTCATTTCAGTGAGTACATCAGCTCAGAGTGAGGCCAACGTGGCTAGACTTGAACACCAGTTGGCGGCTAGCCATAGCGAGTTAGGCCCAGTCTCTCCATCCAGAGTCACGAGCAGTAGTATTACCTCACAGTACTGCAGGGGTTGAGTAACCATGTCACAGGTGCTTGCAGTAGAGCTTGGAGTGTGAGAGAACTCTGCAGCAAGCATTCCTTACTGCCTCTCATCATCAAGCCTGAGGACTGAGCTCAGGAGTTGCCTGGCAGTTGAAGATGAGGTGTATGTCCCTGCAAGCTTCCTCAGATTTTCTGTCTACATTTTATTTGCTTGTTTCTGTGCACAGGATATCCTGGCCTGCACCTGACTTTCTACAGAGGAATCTTTGACATCTCTGTTCCCACTGGAGCTCTGCCTTGAAACAGAACAAAGGTCACATGGCTGGGGACTGGTTTAGCTGCTGCCCTCACTCTGCCCTCCCTGTGGCCTTCATCTGCTTTGTCCATCAGGTCTCAAACTCACTCTCCTAGGCTTCCAAGTCTTCCTTTCTAAGATTCCCACTCTAAGAGACATCTAGAGACAGGTCTCATCTCTTCGGACAGTTCTCTCTGTGTAGCCCAGGTTAGCCTTCAACTTGAACTTTCTACCTTAGTTTACAGGTGTGTATTACCACACCAAGCTCTAGACACAAACTCTGATAGGAATTTTAGTTTCAGGACACAATAGGATAGGCTTTTCTGCTGATATGATTCAAGAGATTGTAAGCATTTTAAACAGCTATTCTGTATTTCTTCTTCTTCTTCTTCTTCTTCTTCTTCTTCTTCTTCTTCTTCTTCTTCTTCTTCTTCTTCTTCTTCTTCTTCTTCTTCTTCCTCTTCCTCCTCCTCCTCCTCCTCCTCCTCCTCCTCCTCCTCCTCCTCTGTTAAAAAAAAACATTATTTCTATGTATGTGGCTGTTTTGTCTGTGTGTATGTCTGTGCACCGTGTATGTCTGATGCCTGCAGAAGCCAAGAGAATCCTTGGTTCTCCTGGAGTTACAGACAGTTGTGAGCCACCATGTGGATGCTAGGAATTGAACCCAGGTCTTTTAGAGGAGCAACGAGTGCTCTAAAGTGCTGAGCCTTCCTCGGCCCTGGGCTGCACATTGTTTGAAGGTGCTGCCACTTGCCCTCAGTTGTTCTTCCATGTGCCACTGAACTGTCACATCTGGGAGGGGCCAGTGTGCTGTGTGTGAGTTCCCAGTTCACTAGCTGTCTGGCTTTACACCTGTCTGGGAAGATGCAGCTGAAGGAGGGAGCAGTGGTGTGGTGTGGTCAGAGACTAAGAATTGAGTTCCATTTGGGTCCTTACTGGAGGCACTTTATATTGTACCCTTTGCTAGTGAAGCTGAGATGCTTATTCATTTTAAGTTTTTAAACTGTTCTGCTTATGAGTATCTTGCTTTCGTGTATGTATGTGCACTACCTGTGTGCCTGGTGTGTGTATGTGCACTACCTGTGTGCCTGGTGTATGTATGTGTACTACCTGTGTGCCTGGTGTATGTATGTGTACTACCTGTGTGCCTGGTGTGTGTATGTGCACTACCAGTGTGCCTGGTGTGTGTATGTGTACTACCTGTGCTCCTGGTCTATGTATGTGTACTACCTGTGTGCCTGGTGTATGTATGTGCACTACCTGTGTGCCTGGTGTATGTATGTGCACTACCTGTGCGCCTGGTGTATGTATGTGTACTACCTGTGCTCCTGGTGTGTGTATGTGCACTACCTGTGTGCCTGGTGTATGTATGTGCACTACCTGTGCGCCTGGTGTGTGTATGTGCACTACCTGTGCTCCTGGTGTGTGTATGTGCACTACCTGTGTGCCTGGTGTGTGTATGTGCACTACCTGTGTGCCTGGTGTGTGTATGTGCACTACCTGTGTGCCTGGTGTGTGTATGTGCACTACCTATGTGCCTGGTGTGTGTATGTGCACTACCTGTGTGCCTGGTGTATGTATGTGTACTACCTGTGCTCCTGGTGTATGTATGTGCACTACCTGTGTGCCTGTTGTGTGTATGTGTACTACCTGTGCGCCTGGTGTCAGCAAAGGCCAGAAGAGGATGTTGGAACTGGAAGTTGAACAAGGACTCTTAACCACAGAGCTGTCTCTTGATCCCTGAACCTGAGATCTTAATAACTGTCTCATTAGCTCCCAATCAAGGGCTCATTGTGTAGCCTGAGGCGTGTTTAGAATGTCTTCTGTGTTATCATGGAAATGCACTTTGTCAATGGGTTGTAGCATCAGTCTTTTTTGTTGTTGTTGTTGTTGTTTGTTTGTTTGAGACAGGGTTTCTCTGTAGCCTTCGCTGTCCTGGACTTACTTTATAGACCAGGCTGGCTTGACCTCACAGCAATCCTCCTGCCTCTGCCTCCCAAGTCCTAGGATTAAAGGCGTGCACCACTATGCGGGGCTATAGCATCAGTCTTAAGTCCTGACACAGTGTTTCTTTTTAGAGATTTTTTTAAAGTGAGTTGATACCCTGAGAGAGGTGTAAAATGTATTGGGTAGCTAAATCTTCTGGCTAAGCTTTTAACATTACTATGAGGGTGTGTTTATCCACTAAGTCACATTTTAATAAAGTTCTACAAAACACTGAGTACAAATAATTAAAAGTGGAGCATTCCATAACCTAAGGATGCCACAAATGACATATGTTGCCTGTTATCTGTGTTTGGATGTCTGCATCAACCCAAAACTCCACAGGTGCTAGTCTTAATTACCACCTCTGTTACCAGCCTGCTCCAGGTCGATAACAAGTCAGAACTATCATGGTGTTGAACTACACAGCAAGCCCTTTCTGCATAAATAGTCTTAGAGCTAACCTAGATCTCCCAGTTCTTATAAACCTGAGTGGAATCTACAGATATTTTTCCCAAGGCCAGTCCAAATCCTTGGACCAAGTAAGAACAAGTGGACCTGTGGGAGTGCAGAACACAGGGGCGTTGTTCACTGTTCTTTCCTGTTAGACATAGGTTGACAGGGCCACCTAACGGAGACGGCCCAGGCAGGTGCATGGTGGCTTGCAGAATGGGAATTGCTTTTAGCCATTAAAGACAGTATGACATCCAGAGTCTCAGCACAGGCTGGTCTTGAGTTTGCTATATAGTCAAAGCTGGTACTTAATACCCAATAAACTGTCTCCCTGGCCTAAAAAAACATTCTTACTAGAGAAACAAAGTTATCCAACATATAATACAGACACCAACACCACCTCAGATGTATGATCCAAAAGGCAAAGGCCCTAGAGTTCCATCCACCCTGAGCTGGGACTTCAGAGGTTGCTTTTGGCACGTTTTGGTCTTACCCTCTCCTGGGGAACACTTGCAGAGTTGTTTTTATGAGAATTCCCACACTGGAGTCCATGGCTTTGCAGAGCTTTGTTCTGTCCAAGCCCCACACTGTTTAGTTGTAGTGAGACTCTCACTTTCATATAGTTTTCTTCAAACCTGGAAGACACCTGAAGTAGCGTTGGGAACAACCAGAATATTCTTGGTGTTCTTGGCTGCTAAGAACCTCTTTGACGGTATCATTGTGCCACACAAATGAGATTTATAATCTGTTCAGTTGTTCTACCACGCACGGGTAGGCACAACCCATCTCCCATGTGTGTTTTAAAGTTTGCCTTAGAATAGCAGTGACCAAGTGGACTAATTGTGGATCCTTCTGAATCCTAGCTGTGAGATTAGGTAGCTGTCTGAGAAGGGCAGCAGCTGCTCCTCCATCTCCACCTGCATCTGTTCATGTTTCAAGAACAGTGTTTCCCATGTCCCCGACTGCAAAGGCACCAGGACCATCTCAGTAGCTCCTAGGTTCTTGTCCAGACAAGGCACAGCTGTTCCATAAGCATCTCGGTGTGTGCATTTGGGCAGTCTAAGATAGGAAGCAGCTGAGCAGCAGCTACCTGCTAGTGTTCCTGGGTCGCTGTGACGTAGGAGACGAGACAAAATAGAAGAGTTTGCTCAGCAGCATCTAACAGGTGCAGAATTCTTGCAAAATGACAAACAGAAGTTTGAAGGCTTTCAGTTAATATTACCTAAGCTAAGAGTGGTACCAGGAGCTACAGTCAGGGGCAGCTTCGTAGCACCACACCTGATAACCAAGTCTCAGAAAACTGACCCATCACCTACAGTGGCTTCCCAGATTGCACACAGCTTGTTGGCTGATGCGAGCATGTGCAGAGACTGGCAGAAATGAATGCTGGGAAAGCACCTCTATATATCACTGTCTTGATCTGTTCTGATGTGCCAGAAGTGACAAGCGCACATGCAGAGTCAAGCCAAACAGCATGACACTGTGCCTCTGCTCTGTGATCAAACGTCATGTTTGTTCATTTTTAGGTTTATTTTGGGTGTGTGTGTGTACCAGGGTAGGTTCCTTTGGAGGCCACAAGAGGCTGTCAGATCCCTTGAGGCTGAAATCACAGAGTTGTGAGTGCTGGGGACTAAACTTGGGTCCTCTGCAGGAACCAGCACGTGCTTTTAACTGCCAAGCCGTTTGGCCAGCCCTGCGATGGTTATTTTTGATTATATACTTCTTTGTATAGAAAGTGACTTGAGAGGGTTGCGGGCCACGTCTGGGTGTGCCTGAGAATGTTCCTAGGGAGCATTAACCTAGGGAGGAAACTCCCTCTGCGTGTGGGCGGCTCCATCTGATATGCTAGAGGCCCAGGGAGAAATAATGGGAAAGAGGAAGAAGCCAGCCAGCACGGCCGCCTCTGCCGTCTGGCTGTCATGATGGAACTGCACAGTGTGTTGCCATGCCCTCCCCGCCCCACCACAGTGGACTAAATTCCTGAAAACAGCAAAACTGAGCTTTCCCCTGCCTCCCCCCCCCCCCCCCCCCCCCCGTTAAGTTGTTTATGTCAGGTGTGCTGTCAACAGCGATGAGAGAGCTAAAATGGTTCCCCAGTACCTTCGGGGGCGAGGAGCCAACTCCAGTTACTTATGCCTGTGACAGTAGCATCAGCAGACCACAGGTGCACTTCGCCTGCAGTGGAGCATCATCATCATCAGGGAGTGTTGTTTCTCCTTAGCATCTGGTCTCATTTGCCTCTCCCAGCACCAGTTTGCTTCGATCCGCTTGGTACTGCCTCGCTTCTGCATGGTATTTGTACCTGTTCTTGAGTCTGTTAAGATCTGCGTTTGGCAAGCACCGCTGAGCTCCCACCAGACAGGGAGCTGCCAGGCCACGGTTGGGCTGCTTCTGGAAACTTCCAGGGTGGTTCAGGTCACTTATCTCTTCCTCCGCATATTATGTGAGGTAGGACCACTTTTCAGTACCCTCTCATGCCAATGCATGGCAGCCCAATCTGCCAAAGTATGCTTTGGACTGAGGTTGATTTTAAGCTGGAGGCTGAGAGGCAGAAACAGAAAAGCTCCCTGCCTTCACCTTGTTTGTTAAGAAGCAGCACATGAGTTTACAAAGATGGCCGTGCCTTCTCTACAAATGGGGCACTGAGGACTGAAGTCCATCACCACCCAGAGAAAATTCTTTCCTTATCAGCCTGGGGACAACACCCGAGGAGACCACAGACCAAGACTGGCTTCCACCTTCCTAATGTGCAGCACTGGCGGGAGTCTCGGGTCCTTTTCTTTGTGTCAGCTCCTCTCTGCTTTATTGTCGTCTGTTGAAGATACTGTTTTAAGCCAGACTGCCAAGCCACTTGTGGGAATTTCTTCTTCGCTGCGTAACTCCCATGTGCATTTGAGATACGCATGTTAATAAGCTTCTGCCTGTTTTTCTCTTGTTAATCTGTCTTTTATTACAGAGGCTCCAGCCAAGAATTTACACAGATAGAGGCAACAGTTTTTTCCTTCCCTCATACCACTGCTATTATATAATGACCGAATGAGCAGACTTTTAATGTATCCTTGGACTTCACTGAAGAGACATGGTTTGTGTAAGAAATTAGTAGAAAGCTGCACACTGCTGCTTAGTGAAACCCAGAGCTGTGGAGTGGAACGCAAGCCTAGAGATCACTAAGATGGGAAATGGAGGGGCAGAACTGCACCTTGATTAAATTTCAGTTTATTTCCTAACTCAGGCTAGTGGTTGTAATGCTGTTTGGAGACAATAGGCACTTAGAACATGCTGGTTCAGAAGAGCTACAAAGGCACACTGCCCTCTAGATTGTAAACTTTAAAAAAGTTAGATATGATGAATGCATGTGATTTTGTCAATTTAATAAAGTGATACTAAATTTACTGATGAATTAAAGACATTTTTGTATTGTTCATTTACAATAAATTGCAGTGTTTGAATATGTGGTTTTTCAGTTTTTATTTATGTGTATATACATGAAATCACCATTTCATAAAAGATAATAAACAATTTAGTTATATAGTACTCATCATAATGTGAATTTTCTCATGGACTTTCATAACCCATCTTTCCCTAACCACCCCAGACCATCCTCAAAGTGTAGATCTGCTTTCCCTTGTGTACATTTTAAAAACTTTACAGAAATGAAGTCATGTGTCACATACAATTTTTGGGTTTGTTTTTTTTTGTTTGTTTGTTTGTAGTCATTTTGAGATAATCTGGTGAACAGTATTTGATGATTATACAGCTAAGCCGATTTCATTTATTGGTAGTTTTCTGTTGCTGATATGACAAATTACCACAACCATGATGGCTTAAACTAAACTATCCTCCATTGTTAGTTCAATTTTCTTAGGTCAACTTCAAGTAGTCAGGACTAGTTTATTGTTTGTGGTGGCAACTGGAGTGGGCTTTTACCTGAAGGTTGTAGGGAGGGACACTTTCTTCTTCTTCTTCTTCTTTTTTTTTTTTTAAAGCTTACTCTGGTGAGGCGGTGGTCAGGCTGTTTAACGTTACCTGTTGCTGTGGCAGTTGCATGGCAGTCTTTCTTAGTACCTAAGAGCTGCTGTCTGGGTTTTCCACTTGACCCTCCAGCTTCAAAGCCACAAGAACAGACAGTCTTTTTTTTTTAAACAACAAAACTGGGGGGTTGAAGTTGACAGGCAAGTGCTCTACCACTGAGCCACACCCAATCCAAAAAAGAAAATTGAGACTGTTCACTGAGTTGCCCAGGTAGGCCTTGATCTTGGAATCCTCCTGCCTCAGCCTCCTAAGCAGCTGAAATTAAAGGCCTGTCTTAGCAGGCTTGCTCCACTTTCTCTTCAAATCTGGTACTCCTTTATGCCACCCTAAAAAATTACTACTTTTGGGGGCCTGCACCCCACCCCAGAGGGCCCGCACATGGTGGAAGGGGGAGGAGAGGGCGCCCTATTGGGCCGCGCCCTTCTGGGTGTGGGTTGATGTCTGTGGCGTATGTCTGCGCCATAGAGACGCCCATAGTTGGTTCTGTAGCCTGAAGCCATGTTGATGTCCAGGCTGTGCTGCCCGCAGGTTGATGATACGAGTGGCCTGCATTGCCACCTGAGGCCATAGTGATGTTGAGGTCCTACTGCGCCCAAGGACCGTGTTGATGTCCATAAGTCTGTGCTGTAGTCTGAGGCCATGTCAGTGTCCATTGGCTCTGCTGCTGCCAAGAGCCATATTGGTGGGAACGGCCTACACTGCTACCTGAGGCCATTTTGATGTCTGTGGTCTGAGAAGCCTCCGACCTTGTGTGGGTCTGTGGTCCTGCTGTAGCAGGGGGCCGTGTTCGTGGTCCATGCTGTTGCCAAAAACCACCAGGCAGTAGGTGCTCCTGTGGACTGTGAAGAGCACGGAGGGCTACTCTTGCTGTGATAACTGCAGACCCAGTCCAGAGGGAGGGACTTGAAGGGCTGTTGTGACAACCCTTACTCCTCCCCCCCAGCCACCCCAAAAGTAACAGCCTAGACAGGAAGCCACAGAAGAGAACTCATAAAGAGTGACATAAGGATGCTGAAGGACGCTCCCCGCACTGTTGGCTTCTGGTGGAGGTGTGGGAAGGGAAGGGCTAGGTCTACGCAAGGGCAGGCCACTGAGAGTTAGGCCATGCTCCAGGGAGTGTAGAGATAACATGAACTGGACTTTTCCTTTTTTTCTTATTTGTACTTTCATTTTTTGGGGGTCATTAGGTGGGGGCAGACGTGGAAAGACTGCGAACTGATTGTGATTAGGGTGGAAGATGATGTGAAATGCCCAGAGAATCGATAAAAATGTTACGTGGAAATAAAATTTATTCCTTTCAATGGGTTTCTGATTCGGTTTGAGGTCCCACAAAATAATCTCTTTTTATGGATATTGTTAAAATTAATTTGCTAATATTTTGTTGAATAAAAATCTTTAATTTTGAGAGTTTCACACATATATACAATGAGATATAACCATATCTACTTCCCACACTCCCCCCGCTCCTAATCCCTCATCATATCTGCATCTAAGCTTCATGTCTTTATTTTTTATTTTATTTTTATTTTTATTTATAATCTATCAAATCCAGTTAGTGCTGTCCATATAAATGTTTATGAGTGTGGGGCCATGAACTGAGACATGGGAAATCTACCAGTAGGAATGTCCTTAAAAAGATTGCTCCTCTCCGAGAAGCTACTGAGGAAGGGGCGGGCCTAGAGAGCCACTCAGCCACTGTGTGGGAATGTGGCTGGTTTGGTCTTGTGCAGGTAACCACGGCTACTGCATAGTCATGAGTGCAAAGGCTACGCCATGCTCAGAAGATAGTTCTTCACCACACTTCTTCCCACCCGTCAGCCCTTACAGCCTTCCTTCCACCTTGGTGTTCCCTGGGAGTCTTGGCGGTGGGAGCTTACTTTATACGTCCCATTTAGGGCTGAGTACAGAGTATTCAGCACTTTGACCATTTTCATATCACTCCACACTAATGGCTGCAAAAGCCAGCTTCTCTGACCAAGGTTGAGAGCAGCCCTAGACTATGACTGTAAACACAAATATTTAGAAGACAGTTTGACAGCGTTACCGTTTCTGATGGCCAATCTTGGTTTCCAACCTGGCCCATGAGGAAAGAGGGAGCCTAGACTGAGCTGCCTCTATTAGACTGGCCTGTGGGCATGTCTGTGGGACACTGCCCTTACGAATGATCAGCCTGAGAAGGCCCTGCCGACTGTGCGCAGTGCCGTCCTCGCCAAGGTGGCCCTGATCTGTGCTAACTGAGCAAGCCAGGGGGATGAAGCCTTAGCGTTTCTACTGTGGTCCGTGCTTCAGTTCCTGTCTCCGGATTATTGCTGCCTCGATGGACGTAACCTGTGAACCAAGTGATCCAACACTTCCTCCCCGTGTTGTTTCTGGCCGTGGTGTTTATCATGCAACTGAAAGCAAACCAGCACACCACACAGCAATAGTAGGTACTGCTCCACGGGCCTGTGTCCTGCCCAGCCAGGACCAGGGTTACAGTATCACGCGTGAAGTTCCTTCCTTTGCGGCCTCTGATCCGATCGGAGTGAAGGTGGTTATCCCATAATAACACTTTACACGAGGGGCAACAGCTTGCCCGGCAGGTCAGTATTGCAGTGTGTATGGATGTCTTTTCTTACCCAGCAGCCTCCAGAGCACTTCTTAACACCGTGGAGGCTAGCTAGCAGACAGAAAGCTCCCTTGCCCTTTTCAGATTGATTTATTTCTGTCCAGCAGCCAGAGTGTGGTATGTCTTTAGCAACAGGGACTTACGACATAGTTACAGTGGGTCTTTGCAGACCTCTAGGACCACTCTGACTAATAACTCATACAAAGGCATTTCTATGCCTTGTACTGCAATTTTCATTCAATAACCATATATTCTAGGAATTCCATTTGAGCTCAATTTTGTTTAAAGCTGTACTTTGAAATTAGCTTACTACCTAGTACATTTCCATAAGGCTTTTTACTTAAAGTTATTTTTTTAAATAAAATTATGTTTACTTTTCAGTTTCTCTCTTAACCTGACTATCACCCAAATAATTGAGACATATATATGTCAACACAATGTTGAGCAGTTATTACTCTATTCTTAACCCTCTAAGCTAATCTGGCTCCCTCCCAGGGTGCCTCTCAGGGACACTTGGACTTTGTAGCTTTCCATGCCTCCGGGTCCTTCCTGGTATCTCTTGGACCTGTGCAGTGGCTGAATCCCCACCTTCCTCCTCTAATTCCAGCCACCCCCCCGTAGGAAGTCCAGCCCCATTCTCTCTCTCCTGCTCATTGATTGGCTATATGCTGCCTGATTGACATATGAGGGGACAATTGGGGAGCAGTTTTCTCACATTAAAACAGGAGTTTTTGTTTGTTTGTTTTTGTTTTTGTTTTTGTTTTTGTTTTTGTTTTTTTGAGACAAGGTTTCTCGGTGTAGCCTTGTCTGTCCTGGACTCACTTTGTAGACCAGATTTTTAAGACAAGTATTGCAACTAGATTCGGAGGGTTACAGGAATTAGCATTTGAATTATACAATAACCTGCGCCTACACTTTTTCATACATCTGTAGCTGATCTTTGTTGTTTTGTGGGCTCTTTTCCCCTATCCTCTCCCCCCCCCCCACTTCGTTTCATCCTGGGTAAACACTGGATAGGAGAGAAACCAGGAGGGAGGAGGGAGGAGGGAGGGGGAAATTAGGAAAATCCCTGAATCTAATTTCTTTGCTTTTTCTTTTTTTTCCTTTGCCTACCACTACTTGCAAATGGCAACAACCCCCCCCTCCTATGCGAGCGTTAGCATTTATGTACCCTCGGGAAAGTTCTCAGAATTCTATGCATCACACAATCGCAAACATTATCCGCAGCTGGCGAAACTCTGCTTTTGCTAGAGCACGGGGCAAATCATTGTCAGCAGCTGCAGTCTGAAGCAGCCCCACATCCCTACACTTGGGAGCAAACGAAAGCAACATTTCTGTGTTTTGTCTTGTTTTTGACACTCTTGCGTTTGTAAAGAAGCCAAAACTCCATACTTGTCACTGCATACAACCTTAGTTTTGGTTAACTCACCAGGCTGCTGCTTCCTCTTTCCAGCCCCCAGCCCCCATCCCTGCCTGCTTAACCCTTTAACCACCCAGTATTCCCTCCTCCTCTCATTGCACGTGTGTTTTTCTATTTCCCCAATTATTTTTTAGAATCTGCATTGCGAGACAGTAGGTTTCCATGTAGCCTTTATCCCTCCTTACTTTGGCATCGCCCGATATTGTCCATAGTCCCATCTCTCTCCTCACGTGACCTTTTCCATTGACAGTACTCCACCACTCTTATTTTTGTTTTACCTATAAATCTTCCATCCCCCCCTGCTTAACAACGCTCTCCACTGGAAAGGCCAATATCTAGTTTCCTGGATTTCTTGTGCTTCAAGTTAAACAAAAGATTTGGAGCAAGATCCCAGCCATGGGAGACAACGTACAGAGTCAGTATTTGCCTTTCTTGGCCTGCGTGGCCTCACTCAGGATAGTTTTCTCCAGCTCTATCTGTTTTCCTGCAAATCTAATGATTTCATTTTTTTTTTCTTAAACTTCATGTGAACGGAGGGATAAATCCGTTGTGTATATGGACCACACTTTTGTTATCCATTCACCTGTTGGTTGGCGTCAGGTTGTTTCCGTTTCTTAGCGCCTGTGAATAGAGCAGCGATGAGCGCGAGTGTGTCCTGTTAGTGTTCTGGATAGTTTATGTCAACTTGACACAAGATCAAGTTACCAGAAAGGAGGGAACCTCAAATAAGATCAGGCTGTAGGCAAGCCTGTAGGGCATTTTCTTAATTAGTGACTGAGGGTGAGGACCCCGCCCACTGTGGGTGGCACTGTCTCTGGGCTGGTGGTCCTGCTTCTAGAGGAGAGCAGGCTGAGCAAGCCATGACAGGCAAGCCAGTACGCAGCACTCTTCCATGGACTCTGTATCAGCTCCTGTGTCCAGGTTCCTGCCCTGCGAGAGTTCCTGCCCTCACTGCTTCTGGTGATGGACTGTGATGTGGAACTGTGAGTGAAACAAATCCTCTTCTCCTCTCGGCGCTGTGGGTCATGAGGTTTCATCACTGCAATAGTAACTCTAAGACAAGTAGGGCATAAAGTCTGTTTGCTGCTGTACGTTCAGCAGTGGTATAGCTGGGTTATATAGCACGTCTATTTCTAGTGTTTTTGTTTGTTTGTTTTCTGCTCTTTTTTTCTCTTTCTTTCTTTCTGTCTTTCTTTCTTTCTTTCTTTCTTTCTTTCTTTCTTTCTTTCTTTCTTTCTTT
>OU015743.1:1485192-1508844 GCA_907169655.1 Acomys percivali | reverse complement strand
TCATGTGCATGTGTTCATGTGCATGTGTTCATGTGCATGTGTTCATGCATGTACATGTGTGTGTGTGTGTGTGAGTGTTGTGTGTAAGCCAGAGGTGTCTTCAATTGTTCTGGCCTTTGTATTATTTATGCAATTGCTGTCTGACATATGACTTCAGAGTTAGGTTGATCTTACAGTTGGCTTTGCAGTGTGAGCTGGTTTCCATTTTCATTTCATAGATGATGACAATTTAATATGTTGAATGGAATTTATAATCTATCCTATCCAAACATGCTATTATTTCTAATTCTCTTGGTTAACAATGCCACTAACCTCTGAGCTTCCTAGGTCAGAAACCAGTGAGCCACCCTGAACTGTCTCCCGTTTGGGACATCCCAATACCCAGTTCAGTTACTGTCCAGCACATTCTTCAATTCCCTTCAGTGCGTTCCATGTTTCTCTTTGTGTTTTCATTGCCTCATCACAGGTTTAGGTTGTTGCAGTAAATGTAAATGGCTAATTAGGTTTATTATAAAAGCCTATAATTATTATGGCAGTTTTATTTAACCCCACTATCAAACAGTAAAAGATATAGACAACCTTATAAATTTTAGATAAGCCTTATTTTACCTGGGGCTGGGCAGATATTAACCCCTTAGCTACCTTTTTACCACTCAGCCCAACATCTTGTTCCATTTGCCCTAATCGTTCCTGTCTGGGCTCCCTCGCATCCAACATGCCCATAAACGCTTGTGCCTGCTCTCCACCTGGGTCGCTCCTCTCCCACGGCATCCCTGGAGGGAGGTCACTGCTCTCGGGCAACATGGTTCTTTACCTGTCCCACGGCCGCTCTCTTCCTTTCTCCTGTCGTGATTCTCTGTCCTTCTTCGCTATGCCTGCCTCACTTCTGCCCTGCCCAGGTATGTAGGCATTTATTAATCCAAGCAGGGGTAACCAAGGACCATTCCTTACATCACAGGGGCACAAGAGATGGTTCAAATGTTCTAACAACGCCGGCGGCAGGGCAGTGACCAGATCTCAGGGCGCTGAGATCAGCATCTGGAAATACGGTGCACGAGACCCTCCTCCAACATTAGATTTAGAGAACTCCTATCTCCTAATCGCTTTCTATTTTGGAGCGTGTGCGTGCGTGCGTGCGTGCGTGCGTGTGTGCGTGTGTGTTGAGCCAGGGTTTCCCTGTGTAGCCCTGGCTGTCCTGGAACTCACTCTGTAGACCAGGCTGGCCTCGAACTCATGGAGATCCATACCTGCCTCTGCCTCCTGAGTGCTGGGATTAAAGCTGTGCGCTGCCGACGCCACCACCACCACCACCACCACCCAGCTATGGTTTCTATCTTTAAAGCTCGTTCTCTTCAATCTATTTCCAGTTATTTAAGTAATCTTTCTAAGACAAATGCGATCAGTGTTGTGGTATAGTCACCAGAGAAGACTGCATGGGTGTGGGTTTAAGCTAATAGAAGGCCTTTATTAGCCAGCCAGTGACTACTATACTGGGTGTTCAGCATTGACCTACGGGTAGAGAGATCCAAACTTAGAAGGCAGTTTGATACCATGTCCAAATAAGGCAATTTCAACAGTAAAATGGACGTGACAGAAAACCTTAGAACAACATAGCAAAATAAGCAAACCTTATCCACCAGGGGCTTCATCTGGTTTTGCCTTTGCCTTAGTTTACTTTCCTGTTGCTGTGGTAAAGTTTTAGCTCCCAGTGTTACATACAGGCCATCCTGGATGAGAAGTCAGGGTACCAGGAGTGTGAAACAGCTGTGCATGCTGCATCCACGCTCAAAAGAGAGCAAGGAACGTAAGGGCTCGGCTTGCTTTCTTCACCCACACGGTCCAGGATTCCTTGCCTAGGGATTGGTGCCGCCCACACTGCTGGGGCTTCCTTCTCTGTTTGACACGTCAATATAATCTACAGACAAGGGCAGAGGCTGTCTCCCAGGTGATTTTTCAAGGTGACAACCCGACTTGTCACAGTGTTCCCTTCCATTTCTCAGCTCCCTCCACTCCTCACATAGGGATTGAACCCAGGGCCTGTGCATTTGCATAAGGGCCAATGCTCTACTACTTACCTGAGTCCCTAACTTCAGGAGTTTAGCCTGTAAAAAAACGAAAGGTTTCTTTATAGTCAAATGTGTGTTTTAGTCTGTTTTTTTTTTAAATCAGTATTTCTATAGTTAAAGGAGTTTCTATTCAAGATCAATAAATTTGTATAGTTTTTGATGATATAACTGATTAGAGGCAGAAATACTTTCCTTTAAAAGTATTATTTTAAAAAAATGATATGTTACACGTGGGGGTCTATACATAAGAGTGCAAGTGCTTATGGGGGGCAGACGGTGTTGGGGCTCTTGCTTGCTGTGAGCCACCAAACGTGAGTGTTCTGGGAAGTGAGCTCTGGACCTCTGCAAGAGCAGTGTGCGCTCTTAACGTCTGAGCTCTTTCCTGCCCTGGACATGTGTCTCTTCATACCCAGTGTGACACCTGTCACTGCCCTTCAGCTATTGTGCATGTCAATGTAGATGTAGCTATTTCTCCCTAGCAAAGTTAGGAGGACACATAGTGAAATGTCCATCAGTTTCTCTGCTTGAAACAGAAGAACATCTTGAGGCATCATATCAGCCCAAACCTGCACGGATACCTTAGGTTTCACTTGAGAAAGAACTGGGAGCGCTATTATAACTAAAATATGTGGATCTATTTCCATAATCAGACCCCTACAGCATGTACATAGATTATTGTGGCCTTGGCATTCACAAGGGTTTACACCACCCTCCAAATGAGGGGCACTGTCTCTGGTTTCAGCTCCACTAGCCAACATCTGCAGAAATCTTAAGACTAAAATAAGAATTGATAAATATACTAGGGACAGGCGTGGGGGCACATACCCGTAATCCCAGCACTTAGAGAAGCAGGGGCAGACAGATCTCTGTGAGTTTAAGGCCAGCCTAGTCTACAAAGTAAGTCCAGGACAGCCAAGAATATGCAGAGAAACCCTGTCTTTTTTTTAAAAATTAATTAATTTATTTATTAATTTATTCATATTACATCTCAATTGTCAGCCCATCCCTTGTATCCTCCCTTTCTTTCCTCCCTCCCGTTTCCCCCTCTACTCCCTTCCCCTATGTCTGTGACTGAGGGGGACCTCCTCCCCCTGTATATGCTCCTAGGGTATCAAGTCTCTTCTTGGTGACTTATTATCTTTCCTCTGAGTGCCACCAGGCCTCCCCATCCAAGGGACATGGTCCGATATGGGGCACCAGAGTTTGTGTGAAAGTCAGATCCCCTTCTCCACTTAACGGTGGAGAATGTCCTGTCCATCGGCTAGACTGGGTAGGGGTTCGAAGTTTACTGCTATATTTTCCTTGGCTGGTGCCATAGTTTGAGGAGGACTAGAGGGCCCAGACCCGCCTGTATTTTTCCAGGACCCACTGGATCCCTCTATTTCCTCATTCTTCCAGGCTTCTCACCCCTAAAGTCTCAATAGGATTTTCTCCCCTCTGACCCACTTTCTTGGTAGGTAAAGTTTATCATGGGGGCGTACCCGTTGGCCTAGTGTCTCGATATAAGTGAGTATATACCATTTGACTCTTTTTGCTTCTGGGTGAACTCACTCATTATGATAATTTCTAGTCTTGAAAAAAAAAAAACCAAAAAAAAAAAAAAAAGAAAAAGAAAAAAAAAAAGAAAAAAAAAAGAAAAAAAATATTGTAGAAGTATTGTTGCCTTGCAAATTGTAGAACGCAGCGAAGGATAATGAAGATGTTAAAATGACTCCTCATGTTTTATTCATGTAATTAAAACAGATCCTGAAGGTGAGTTTGCCTATACTAATATAATGACTGCAAAGAAACAGAGTGTGTTATTAAGTATCTGCATGGCATATTTCCCAGGGGGGGAATGTGAAATTTGCCTTATTTCACTTCAACAGTTGCTTGTTAGACACTAGAGGTTTGGGTGTACCAGACAACCCCTCTTGCTAGGAAAGTTGTTTGTGTTGATCAAGTAGAGGCAAACTGTATAGACCCATCAGCAGATCCACACACAATGCATTAATTGTTAAACAGTGTTTTTATGATAGCTTTAATTTTAATTACTAGACCAAAAGTTAAGATTTGCCCGGATTCCTCAGTTTTATTAAGACCTTTTGAGGTCCTTCACAGTTCAACAGTTTTGGCCATGCTGCTCAAGATCACATGACCATTGGAAGAAAGTCCTGCAAGAGGTAATAATTGACATTTGAAATATATAGATTTGGGGCTGGAGAAATGGCTCATAGGTTAAGAGCACTGACTGCTCTTCCAGAGGTCCTGAGTTCAATTCCCAGCAACCACATGGTGGCTCACAACTATCTATAATGGGGTGACTTTCTCTTCTGGTATGTGTGAAGACAGAATACTCAACATATATAAAATAAATAAATAAATACTTTTAAAAAATGAAATATATAGATTTGATTGCAGTTTGTAAGCTTTTGTTATGACCCATTGTATCATCTGATCCTCAAAAGGACCTCGTGGAGTAAGAATAAATATTATTATATTACAAATAAGGAAGGTAGAGACAAAACACTTCATAGCCTCTACATTCAGATTTACAAATTAGGACTATAATTTATTTTAAGTATTAAGGCCGACTAAAATTGGGTTTTCATAAATGAAAATTAGCTAACTAGGAGATTTCCGCATCAGTATATTTGTAGTTGCAGAGTTGGGCGACTGTAGCTGGCCTATATACCACATAGTTCTTAACAAGTGTGCAAAAGTCTCTGCTATGCTTGCTCCCAGGTAAAATCAGTGCAGTTCTGTTAAATTCAAGGAAAAAAGTAGCTATACCTGCATTACTCCTGCTTTATTCCTTTACCAACCCTCTGCTTTATAATTATAACTTAATGTTAAACTGTTGTGAGTTGTTAGTTTCAATTTCTACTGTCTACACTCTAGTGTTATGTACCAAAACCCTATTTTTAAAAATTAATTTATTCAGATTACAACTCAATTGTTCTCCCATCACTCGTATCCTTCTGTTCCTCCTACCCTCCCACCCTCACCCTATGACCCTCTGTTAGGTCCATGTCCTAGGGTGACCTCCTCCCCCACTTTTGGTCACAGGCTAACAAGTCTTATCTTGGTAGTCTGCCTATTCTTTCTTTGAGTGCCACCAGGGCTCCCCACCAAGTGGAGGTCGTCAAAAATGGGGCACCAGAGCTCATGTCAGAGTTAGTCCCTGCTTTTCACATAACTATGGAGAATGTCCTGTCCATTGGCTAGATCAGAGTAGGGGTTCGGTGTTTACTACTTGTATTGTCCTTGGTTAGTGAAGTAGTGTGAGCAGATACCCCTGGGCCCTGATCCACCTGTTACGATGTTTTTCTTAGGTTTCTAAGATCCTCTGGATCCTTCTATTTCCCCATCTCCTATATTTCTTACCTAGAGGCCCAGTAGGATGTCCTCACATCTGTCTCAATCTCATGGTAAGTGAAGACTTTCATGGGATGTGCCTTTTGGGCTAGTGTCCAATTATAAGTGAGTATATACCATAAGTGAGTCTTTCTGCTTCTGGGTTAACTCATTCAGTTGATCATTTCTAATATCCTCCATTTGTCCACAAGTTTCTGGATTTCCTTGTTTTTTTATAGCTGAGTAGTATTCCATAGTGTAAATGTACCACAATTTCTTTATCCATTCTTCAACTGAGGGACATTTAGGCTGGTTCCAGATTCTGGCTATTATGAATAACAAAACCCTATCCTTTTTTTAAAAAATTTTATTAATTTATTCTTGTTACATCTCAATGGTTACCCCATCCCTTGTATCCTCCCATTCTTCCCTCCCTCCCATTTTCCCCTTATTCCCCTCCCCTATGACTGTTCCTGAGAGGGATTACCTCCCCCTGTATATGCTCATAGGGTATCAAGTCTCTTCTTGGTGACCTGCTGTCATTCCTCTGAGTGCCACTAGGTCTCCCCCTCCAGGGGACATAGTCAGATGTGAGGCACCAGAGTACAGGAGAAAGTCATATCCCACTCTCCACTCAAGTGTGGAGACTGTCCTGTCCATTGGCTAGATCTGCATAGGGGTTTAAATTTTACCGCCTGTATTGTCCTTGGCTAGTGCCTTAGTTTGAGCGGGACCCCTTGGCCCAAATCTGCCTATCATAATGTTCTACTTGTAGGTTTCTAGGACCCTCTGGATCCTTCTACATTGCTATTCTCACATGGTTCTCTTATCTAGAGTCCCAATAGGATGTCCTCCCCTCTGTCCCAGTTTCCTGGTAAGGGAAGGCCAAAACCCTATTCTTGACCATTTTCATTGCATACAAGTAGCCTTAAGGAATATGCGCACTATCTCCTGAATAATTAAGTTGCTCATGTACTACCAAATTATATACACACAAATAGAACACAACATACTTTTACTTTATTTTTATTCTTTAAAAACATTTTAAGCCTTTGTTTTTTTATTTATTTTGTATGTATGTTTTGCCTGTTTGCATGTCAGTGTACCGTACGCATGCAGTGGCCATGGGGGCCAGAAGAAAGCGTTAGATCCTCTGGAGCTGAGGAGATACAGGTGGCTCTGATCCTCCAGTGGGTGCTGGGAATTGAACCCACGTCCTCTGGAAGAGCCACTGGTGCTCTTAACCACTGAGCCATCTCTCCAGTCCCACTCCCGACATATTTCACTATGAACGAGGCAGATTTTTCTCTGCAGTGAGAGTGGGTGAGCCGAATAGGTTTTGGCTTGTTGGCACCGCTTGTGTGAAGTGTGTTAAGAGGACTCCATCGTCAGGAGTCCTGAGGTGGAGAATTGCAGATATTTCTTTGCTTGGCATGTGATCACAGGGTTATGCATGTCCACGTCTAGTTTTATAAAGCCCATTTAATGTCATGTGTTTGTGAGAGGAAAACAGACCGCCTCAGAACTCGGGCTACTGCGACTGAAAAGACCTGCAATCACACTTGTGTGGACCAAGGCCACCATTAAGCTCTTGACAAGGCCAAGTTCAGGGGCTGGGGACAGAGGATAGAAAGAACTAGGAGATGAAAAACAGTTGAAGAGCCATTGGCAAATGTGTCCTTGGTCTCGAGGACATTTTAAAGAGATTCGCACGGAAGTGTCTTCTTCGCAGACCTGTTTAGACAACAGCTTACAAACACAGTCCCGTCTTCTGCTTTCCCATGGTTCCTCAGGAGCTGACAGTGGCCATCTTAGCTGATTCCCGGTACCCTCACCGACGCCACGTTTTAAAGCCTTTGTCTGGCCCTTTCAGCCTTTAGTATTTTCAGATTTACATGCAAAAGGCAAAACCTTCATGATTGTTCCACACACTCCCCAAATTCAAAAGTAAGGAGACATTAAAGATTTGCTAACCCCATCTTTCTTATTAAAATAAAACAAATGTTGCTGGGTGTGGTTGTGAATGCCTTTAATTTTAGCACTAGTGAGACAGAGACAGGTTCATCTTTGAGTCTGAGGCCAGCTGGGACTATGTAGTATGACAGACACTGCTTTTTTTTAAAAAAAAATTGCATGAATGCATGCTTTTGTGTGTGTGTGTGTGTGTGTGTGTGTGTGTGTGTGTTGTATATGATGCCATAGGTGTGCATAAAGGCCAGAAGAAGATGTCTCCTGTCCTGTTTTACTGCTCACCACCTTATTCCTTTGAGGACAAGGTCTCTTATTGAGTTTGGAGCTAAGCTGGCAGCCAGCAAGCCCTTTGACCTTCCTGTCTGTATCCCACAACAGCTCTTGAGGATTTGAACTCAGGTCTTCATGTTAGCACAGCAAGTGCCCTTGTGCACTGAGTCACTTCATCAGCCCTGTCTTTATTTGGAATTAGAGCATACAGTCATATGTTTGAAAAGTTACAGAAAGCTCATAGTGAAAACCTACATTCCATTCTGTTCCTCAACATCTAGCCTTCCTCCTCAGAGATGAACTGTGCTGTTAGTTCTGTTAATATGCTTCCAACAGGGCTGGAGAGATGGCTCACAGGCTAAGAGCACTGTCTGCTCTTCCAGAGGTCCTGAGTTCAATTCCCAGCAACCACATGGTAGCTCACAACCATCTAGAGTGAGATCTGGTGTCCTCTTCTGACCTGCAGGTGTACACTGTATACATTATAAATAAATAAATCTTTAAAAAAATATGCTTCCAACAACTATGTGTGCCGACACATTCCTCTTCTTCAGGCAGACGATAAAATGCTCACCCCTTAAAACACCTTGTGGTTTTAAAAAAAACATTCCATAGTTACAAGGAAACTCACCAAATTTTATGGCCACAGAATATTTCACTGGATAGATATATTAAAATTGAGTTAGTCAGTCACCTACTGACAAATAGGTTGCTTTTAAGCTTTGGCTACGTCAAGTGGTGCTGTGGTAAGTGTCTCATACATTCCACACTGTACTTGTTTGAACACATCTAAAGGATAAATTCCTAGAAAAGGAAATTCACGTTTAAAGGTAGATTATCTAATATATATTACTGCAAGATTTTAATTGCAGGATGACTGACTTATACGGAGTGTTCTTCCTGTACTTGATTACTGTCTAACAAGTGGGTAAGCTGGTGGATAGTATTGCTTTAACATGCACCTCTCTCATTTTGTTTTGTTTTTTGTTTTTTGTTTTTTTTTTAACCTCTCTGATTTTGTAAAAGTTTCTATCTCACCCATTTTTTAAAAAAAGTTGTCCACATATAAATGACCCACTTTCACTTGTTAAAAATGTGCAGTGTCTTTGGGAGCTGACAAGGACACTGTATCCATGTATGCTCTACAGCAGGCTTGCTGCACACGAGCTGTACAAGGCCACAGCGGTCAGCACTCCAGCAAGGAAGCAGAAGAGCTCACAAGGCCCCTGCTCCAGCTGGAGAGAGGCTGAGGGAGGAAGAGTCAGCTTTCTCCAGGGACAAGCCTTGGGTTAGATCGCCCATGGCCAGAGCGATCAGCCCTGCACCCAGCAGCGCAGAAAGAGCCAACAGTCCGGCGGAGACTGATGGGACTCTGTGGAGCTGAACTTTTAATGAACTGTGTCTGAGTGTAGACATCCAGCAGGTGGCAATACCTGGCACGGAAAGTGGGTTTGCTGTGGGTTTTCTGCTCTAGTTTTGTTTTGGGGACATGTTGCTGGATAACCATGTTGATGAATTAAAGGCATAAGATAAAGAATTCTATTTTGAGGAAGAGAAGTACAGTCCCGTTACACAGGATATAAAGCAAGTAGAATTTATAAATTTTTAATAGCTATCAGAATGAGGTTCTCAGCTGGTCAAGGATCCAATTGTCCTTTATTCCTTTAAAGTGATGTCTTGAGAGCACTTACTTCACTTCCTTTAAATTAGTTTACCGTGTTATTGGTAAGATCATGAATCTCGCTCTCCTGCCCTGTTCAGAGCCTGAGTCATGATCACGCTTTCTTTTCCAGTGAGATTATTATAGGATCAAGGCCAAGTGGATGTCAGAGGAAACAGAGCTTCAATAAATGGGATGTCTGGAACCTTGTATCGGAGAGTTTAAAGACGAAATGAGCGTGTGACTTTGAAGCAGAGGGCGTTGTATGCGTGGAGAGGGGAGATGGACTTTTCCCCCTCACTTCTCTTCTCCCGTCAGCAGCTCTTGCAAGCACGTTGACGAGCTTGGTGCGAAGTGCCCCCACACACGGCACTTTGCCGTACCGTATCTATCTAAGGCCAAAGCTTGTGTGCAGATGAGAAGAGAGAAGCTGATCCTTGGCATCAGCAGGCTTGATGTGGCTGCAGACGGCTGGGGCTCTCGGTCCTACTTGACTCCTCCCACCCCTCTGCACAACAGGAGAAGGTGGCGTTTGCCCACTGGCCTCCTTCCTCCGTTGCACCAACCTTGTACTCCCGCCTGTTCTTAGGGGCTGTAGAGTCAGTGAAGTCTGAGGCAGAAGTGGAGAGGTGATTCTGCCACGAGGAAGGGAGGAGCTGGCGACAGGCGCACAACCTGTGCAACCTCACGAGGCTCTTGGAGTTCTGAACGATTTTTACAAGCGGAGACTTTGCCTTTTTGTTTTTCACTAGATTCTCCAAATTATGGAGCTGCCTTGGCATATCAGATTATACTGCATGAAGTTGGTTATCATATAGCGGCTCGAGCAAAACATCCGAAAGGTTCCAAAAGAGCGAGGGCTAGAGTTTGCGCGACACCGACTTAGCCATCACAGTGCCTTCTGTCCTAGGCGCTAACTCCATTTCAAAAATGACGGGGAGAGAGGTGCAGGGGGTCACGTGACAAGGGTGAGATGAGTCTGCATGTGGCCATCCCAGTTTGAAAAGCGTCTAAATAGCCTTTCTTCATCTTCTCACAGTAAGATCTTCTTTTCTCTTTGGTTTCTTCTTCTAGTCTGTGGACTGAGATCTAACAAGGTAAGAACAAGAAGAATGCTAATCCCCAGACCTACTTCCCAACACAGAGTCTATAAAAGGTAACTCCTGGGCTGGAGAGTTGGCTTAGTGGTTAAGAACACTGTCTCCTCTTCCAAAGGTCCCAGGTTCAATTCCCAGCAACCACATGGCAGCTCACAACTGTCTGTAACTCCAAGGTCTGTCACCCTCACACCAATGCACATAAATTAAAATTAAATAAAAATATTTTAAAAAGAAAAAAAAAGATAACTCCTTCCTCCTTGCTAACTTTACAGCAGTGACAAGTGTCACCAGTGCCTATGGCCCCTCCTACTCTAAGCAGTAAGACCAAGAGCCTATAAGACATAGCTGGTTCCTCCCTTCCTGGACAGTTTGGTGTGTAGAAGTGCATGCTGGGTTATGGAGGCCGCAGAGCTAGCAGCGGGAGGGCTGCCTTCTGTTACAAAAACTGCCCATCATGTAAATTGCCCATTTAGCACTCAGGCAGGCAGAGGCAGTTGGATCTCTGTGAGTTCCAGGCCAGCCTGGTCTACAAAGCAAGAATAGGATAACCAGGGCTACACATAGAAACCCTGCCTCAAACAAACAAACAAAAACAAACAAATAAACAAAGCATGAAAATACTTGGGTTTAGTAGATAAAACTTAGAAAAATCCTAAAATGATTTAATTTTGTATCATGTAGGTGAAAATTTTATTAATTTGGCAGAATAGCCCTATTTCAATTCACATTTACTTTAACTGTATAAAAGATTTTTGTCCTTTTGAGATTCATTCAGATGTCAATAAATTTCTTCCAATATTTTTGAACATACGTGTGTAGGCTTTGAACTTTTTCAAACCTACTTTATTTGAGGTTCTTTATATTCTTTAATTTTTATACCTCCCTTCCTGCCCTAGATAGGAGAGAAAAGAGGCTGCTGGAAACAGGAGAAATAGACCTTTTCTAGACTCAGTTCCTTGGAGCGAGACCACTGGCATAGTGGGCAGGACTCCAGTAGACCAGTTAAACAGCAAACCAGCAATTCAAAGAATTAACTGTAACTGCAGCCACTGGAACCCAGAGCAGCAGCCGGAACCTGGAGCCTGTAAGCGTTCGCAGGAGCAGTTCTCTCTAGGGAACATCTCGAAGTGGAGTAATGAACAGCAAGACCAAAAAGCCCTGACTCTTGGTTTTGGGCTCATATATATATATATCACCCCTCATAGTCCGTACTAGGATGCTTATCGGTTGGCAAAGACCATTCCACCTCAAAAGGCTGTTACTCTTCCAGTGGACAAACATCACCTGTTCTCTCACAAGTCTGTTTTCAGTGGAAAAACATCACGCACCCTTACACAGGTCTGTTTTACATCCCACACTTGGGATCAAAACAAAAACATGTTTACATCCACTACATACATAGGTTTTAATTATATGAAATAAATATACGTATGCATTTATATAATTTAGAAAATTAACATATGGGTTAGCATGTTTTCCAATTTACTGGTTAATATCTGCTCATATGGAATCTGTTGCCATTTGCTAAAAACTCTACTGGGAGAAAAACACTGTGATTCTAGCACTTGAGGGGCTTAGCAGGAGGATATCAGGGTTAAGGGCATCCTAAGCTATGTAATGAGCTCTAGCTTAAAAAACAAAACAAAACAGACAAGGAGAAAATAGTGATTATGTGGTTAAATTGTTTCTCAAAAGTTATTGGCTGGCACTCAGGAAGCAGAGGCAGGTGGATCGCAGTGAGTTCAAGGCCAGCCTGGTCTACAAAGTGGATCCAGGACAGCCAAGGCTACACAGAGAAACCCTGTCTCAAAAAACCAAAAAAACAAACCAAAAAAAAAAAAAAAAAAAAAAAAAAAGAAAGTTACTGGGGTTGGGAGGGGGCATGGCTTAGAGGTAGAGCTCTCGCCTGTGTGAAGTCTTGGGTTCAATCCAGAGCACCAGGAAAAATGCAGTTGTATTTTTGGCTCTGTAACATGGAACATTGGGTGACTTTATGTTTACTTTCTCGGACTGCTGAGCTAGGCACCTTTGCATGTGGCTGTTCCCAACGCTACAACAAAACACCTTAATCAGGGTAAATTATCCAAACAACAGAAATGTATTACTTCCACTTCTGGAGGTTGAGAAGTCCAAGATGAAGGTGCCAGCCGCCTTGGAGTCTAGTAAGGTTCCATTCCTCATAGGAGGCCCCTTGTCACCGTGTCCGCCCATGGGGGAAGGAAAGAAAGGAAAGGAACAAACATCCACTTGGGAAGAGCGCTAACCCCGTTCATGAGGGCTGAGCCTTGCCTGCCTTCCAATACCCTGGTGCTGGGAGTAGTGCTTCAGTGTGAGTTTGGAGGGAGCAAAACATTGCGTGAGTAGACACTGACTGCTAACTTGTCAAAATCCTTCCCTTTTCCATCTGGATCAGTGTCTCCACTGTCATGCCACAGGAGATAGCATCTTGGTGACCACAGCAGCTCATGGAAGAGTCAGTGGGCACCTGGCCCATGCTCACACAGCAGGAGGGTACTTTGTGGCTCACTGTGTGGTAGGGCTGTGGTGGGTTGTTAGGCCTGGATGTTCCAGCCGAGTCCCCTGCCACCAGCAAGCTGAGGTACCAAGAATGGTATTTAGAAACAGAGAGACTGAGAGCCTAAAGATGTTCCAATTCTGGGTTCCTGCCCTTTTGTGGGACTAGTTTAAATGAACATTTGCCTATTTTTCTGAAATTGCTCAATTTTTTTCACCTATAACATGAGGAATCTACAAGGAAGTTTCATTCGTATGCAGGGTTTCATAAATTTTGGTATACTGGTAGATTTTTTTGTGTGTATGTGCATAAGTGTACATATGGATATATATGTATGTGTTGGTATACGTGGCTCTTTTTCTATTTCCCCTTTTTTAGGAGTCCAGTGTCTTCCTCTGATTCAGCCTGTCTCCTCTGCTTAAGCAATTTGAGTTTTCTTTATTCATGTAAAACATATTTATTTATTTATTATTTTAAATTACTAGGGGTTGGGGATTTGGTTCAGTGGTAGGGCACTTGCTAGGCAAGCTCTAGGCAAGGCCCTGGGTTTGGTCCTCAGCTCTGGGGGAAAAAAAAAGAAAGAAAGAAAGAAAGAAACACCATTTAGTGCCAGGCATGGTGGTGCACGCCTTTAATCCCAGCACTCGGGAGGCAGAGGCAGGAGGATTGCTGTGAGTTTGAGGCCAGCCTGGTCTACCAAGCAAGTCCAGGACAGCCAAGGCTGCACAGAGAACACAGAGAAGCCCTGTCTCTAAAAACAAAAAAACAAAAAAACAAACAAAAAAATTACGGAGTGCTAAGGACTTCCTCTTTCTCAAACAGACTGAAGGCCAGATAATCTGTTCCTGTAGCTATCCTCCCCCCCCCCATTTTCCCCTTACTCCCCTCCCCTATGACTGTGACTGAGGGGGACCTCCTCCCCCTGTATATACTCATAGGGTATCAAGTCTCTTCTTGGTAGCCTGCTATCCTTTCTCTGAGTGCCATTGGGCCTCCCTATCCAGGGGACGTGGGCAAATATTTTTCCCTCTCTTTTAATCTGCTCTGGCTTTGTACCTTGCACTGGAAGTGATGGCTTCTCCACAGTGTCTTGACAGATCTCGTAGTTTCTGCTCATTCCCAGTTGCAACGGTCTTTCTCCACGCTCACCATTGGAGCTTTAAAGCCAGAAAGCCTGGACAGAAGAGGATGGAGTGGCCCTGGCCAATAACTTTGGTTATCACAAGTGAAACCGAGCGAGCTATCAGATGACAGGAGCCGCACGAGTGACCTTGTGAGAGAGCGTCTTGAAAAACTGCCCACCTAGTCAGCCCAAACCCGAGCATCATGAGGGGCCCACGCAAGAACCACGCTCTACAGTAGGAGGGAAGTGGTAGAGTCTAGTCAAAAAGGGAAGGACCCAGGAACACAGGCAGCCTTCTCTCTTTAATAGTAGGAAGGCATATAAGTGACGTGGCATTGTTCGTGTGGCCTGGAGAGTGGCCTAAGACACACTTACCACTTCAAATGAGGTTGTTAAGCATGCAGCAAACAAAGTAAAAGAGTGAGCAGCAGGGAGCTGGGAGCAGCGGATGGATCTCCTCAACGTCGTCAGGTCGTGAACGGACAACAGCCAGCAGACGGCCGGAGCGGCCCGAGAGAGCAAACCCGGGGAAACCGCACTGAGGCGGGCCGCTTGAGCCCCTGGGTGACAGCTCCGTGCTTCCTTGTTTCCATTATAGACGCTTTTCTACCATGGGTCGAACTACAGTTATGTCTGTTGGAAATGGCTTACCAGGGACACGATGGTTATAATCCCCTCCGCTGCTTTTCTCTCTGTTACGGAGTTGAGGGCCAGCCTGACCCAGGAGAGCAGATTTTGGAGGGCACTTGACATAAACATTGCTGAGTCTGAGACCAGGGAGGGCCTCCTTGCTCCTGGAATCCACTTTCAACAAGTGTAAGTAGATAATTCGCCAGTGTCATATGTATTACAGATATTTTGGAAGGCGGAAGGGCAGATTTGGAGGAAATTTCTGAAAATGTCTTCTGGTTGCTCCGGTTTCCTTGGTGGTGTGAAGATACAATGGTGTTACAGACTTGCCGAGGTGAAGGTAATTTAGTAGGATTACAGGAAGGAGCCAGAGAGCCTGGAGAGTGTGGCCCAGATGGGAGGTTGGACTTAGTCATGGTACGGACGGTGGCGTCATGGAGGAAGGTCATGGAGCACACATGCAGGGGAGTGGTTGCAACAGGCAGTGACAGAGTACAAGAGTAAAAGCCCCCAGAGTGGGCAAGTGACAACATGAGGAGAGTCTGGGAAAAGTGGTTAGACAAACATGCCCTAGGTGGCCCTGTGAGGAAAGATACCAGGGGCGTCTTGCTTTGTATCAGATACTGGCAAATTATGTGGGGGACAGTACCTAGATCTGTGGCGTATACAATCAGAGAGTTAGATTGGAATAAACCCTATGTCTCTACCAGTGTTGTACCCTAAGATTCCATAGTCTGTTCTTCTATGATTCACCACAAAAGTAGCACACAACACAGACACTAATGAGTGATACGTTCAATTAGCACAGAAATACTCAGGCAGACTTCTGCTAAGGTTTCGCACAGCATCTTAAGGTTAATTAGCCACTAATTATTTTCCTCACTTGTTTGCTGCATTCTTTTTGGATGACTGTGGCATAAATCAGTACTTTTGGAGGACGTATTGAGAGATAAAATGGGACAGATCTGGAACCCTGGAACTCTAGGCCAGCAGGCAGGACCACAGTGAGAGAAGAGAGCGCCAGGCCCCTGCTCTGACCCTGCGCCGTTATGTAATACCGTATTTATCGACTTCACCGCGGCTCGTTGAAAGTTCTGAGACACTTCACAATTTGTGTTTTGCTTGAGTATTTGGCTAAAGCAGACTTGGACCCAGAAGCCATGGAACAGAAGAGGAAGGGATGGATTCTTTTCATCTGTTTGTCTGAGTCCGGGCGTGACAACAGCAGCCTTGTCAGAGTCTGGGCGTGAAAACAGCAGCCCCACGATATGTTTTGGAGAGCTAGAAGAGCAAACAGAAATTTTTAACATCTCAGTAAAAGGCTTTTTGTAATTGCGAAGAAACTTCCAGCACGCCTGTGATCACCCTACCGGTCGGTTTCAGTCATCACTGTAGCTGACTTCGCCTCTCCTTCCTTCCCTTCTCTCTCACTAGCTATTGACCGTGCAGCAGCCAAGGCAGCCGTTTAAAGAATCCATCCTGTCAGGCCATACTTCGGCTCGTAACCCTCTTGTTAGATGGAGAGTAAAAATCCAGGCTCCTCATTTTTCCATTGAAGATCTCACTTGAACTGGCCCGTACTTCCTGCTGTGGTCTTGTGGTGAGCGCCTTTCTACTTCAGGCATCGCCTACCAGACACATTGGCTTTCTGCTGTTCCAGAAGCATGTACGACTCTTCACAACCTCGGAACCTGGTACCAGTGGGGTTCCGCGCTGGGAAGCTCTTTCCGGGCCTCAGAAGGCAGATTGGTCACTATGAGAGTTTCCTCTTCCTTCTCTACCCTTTTTTATTTTTGTTCCTGTTCCACCTTGAACTACACAAGGAGATGTGTTGTTGTTGTTGTTATTATTGTTGTTGTTATTATTATTATTATTATTATTATTATTATTATTACTACTACTTTAAATCACTGGACGGTGTATGTTCTGTGCCTAAGACAAAATTTAGCAGGCACAACGGAGAACAGAGAGACCTCCAAAGTCACCTGGAGTCACCTGAGGAAGGCCTGGGGCTAGCTGCTGTACTCCAAATTGTTGCTTCTATTTCCCACACCATGACTATTAAAGCACAGGCATCTTCAAGTTCTGTAAAATGTGTAGCCTTCAAGATTCCCCCACTGAAAGTGCAAATAGTCCTGTGAATTTATTCCTTAAACAAAGACAGAGGATGTGTGAGCCAGCATGGTTCCATGCATGAGTGACAGAACAGAGCCAAAGGGTCACCCAGGAGAGAAAACACCAGGGAAGGAGAAAAGTCTGGAAAGGCCCGGGCAGGAGAACAGCAGCAGTTTTGTTTGCAGTGGCACCATTTCTGCTTCTCAATTTGTAAGAAACAGCATTGCCAACCACCAATGATGCACATTTCCAGGGTTTGCTTTTAAAAAGCAGATTCTTGATGCTTTTTTCTTGATTACAGAAAAGTTGTTGTTCGTGCTTGGAAGGGGAAGAAAGTGATGTGCATGCTGAAAAAGAAAGGAAATGTGCAAACTTAAGCCGCACAGCATGTGCATGGCATGGGGAGATTTGGTGTCTATAGTGTTGTGGTTACCATGGTGACAATGTATTTTTAATGACACCATTAAATGGTGGTATAGCTTCTTGTAACTAAGGGAGCTGTACAGAACAGCTGTGCTGTTTGGCCTTTGCCTGTCTTTTCTACAGGATTGTTTTTAATGACTCCAAAATAAAAGTATTGGATAGGAGAACACTGCTTTGTTATATAATCTCTATATATTTTAGATATAGACAGGTCTTTATAGAATGCTAATTCTCCCATTTCAAAACACACACACACACACACACACACACACACACACACACACACACACACGTATGTAGATAAAAACATACACGTGGGTATACTTTGTAGATGAAGAGCTGGAGGCAAATCAAATAGTTTTCACCAGGCCATTTAGTACTGACAGACTTAAGGCAAGCAGTTGGGGATCTTGACTGCAAATCATTGCATGCTGCCTGTCCAAAATATAGTACGACACAGAACACATTGTGTTTGTGTCTTTCATACATCAACACTGGTAAGTGGTCATTGTAGGACATGCCTTTAGTCCTAGCACTTGGGAGGCAGAGGCAGAAAGCTCTCTGTGAGTTTGGCATCAGCTTCATCTATATAGGGAGTTCCAGGCCAGCCTAGGATATACAGTGAGACCCCGTCTCAAAAGAAAAAATGTTGCTAAGTAGTTGCCATGAACGTGCAATCACCCTGAGTGGGTTGTGGGGTAGCTAGAGCCCAGAGGATTAGTAATTAACACATGATATAATTGGTAAGAGGCAGAGACCGAATTTAAATGACCCACGAGCCCTTTAAGATTTTTGCAAACGTTTGTATTTTCATGTGCATGTGCTTTGCTTTTCGTTCTTCCCTCAAATCCCCTTTCTTCCTTTCTCTTCTTGGACTCACAAGTGTTTTGCTGTTACACCCCACATCGTGTGTACTTTTTAGAGAGGGCTATCAATGTGTTTCTGACTTTACCCCAGTAAGTGACAAATCATGGCTCTTTCCTCATTTGTGTCCAGATCCCATAACCCCAATGAGAAGATAAATTCTATAGTGAGAAAACTGCTTGTTGTTATGACACCATAAAGGTTAACGTCCTTGATTATAAAGCACGTATATACCTGAAGAAAATGACCATGGTCCAGTTGAAATGAAGGGAACAAATAGAAGCTTCCCAGAGCGGGAAGTACACATGGCCAACACAAATGAACATCGCTCATCCTCACAGGTCACCAATGAAACGAAATCAATTCAGATTCACGGGTTTTATGCAAGATTAGCAAGTCTAGCAAGTCCCGAACAACTACAGCGCATTCCCTGCTGCAGAGGAGGTACAGGAGCAGGCTCTGGCATTCTTATCAGGAGTTTAAGTTTGGATAAAGAGTTTGAAAGTCAAATCAAGATTTGTTTTAGATTCAGAGCCTTATAAATGTTTGAAACCAGTAATTCAACTTTTAATAAAACACCACCTTTCTGGGGTAACAATTAGGGGTTCTCAGTGAGGTGTTGGTGTAAACGCGCTTCTTCTTATGTTATTTCAAATTGCAAAAGAAATGTAGGAGGGTGGGAGGAATGAAAGTTAGGGAAAACCACCATATTTCACTATACTTCTAGAAACACAACAAGTGGTTTTGACATTTTTTTCCTTTTCCTTTTTTTTTTGTTTTTGTTTTTTGAGACTCCCTGTGTGTGTGTGTGTGTGTGTGTGTGTGTGTGTGTGTGTGTGTAGCCTTGGCTGTACTAGACCAGGCTGGCCACATACTCACAGAGATTCACCTGACTCTTCCTCCAGAGTGTTAGGATTAAAGGTGTGCACCACCACTACCTGGACATTTTTTTAAAAATGATACAGAAGCCACTTGTGATATATTGATACATTTGGAAATATTCAGCCTTCTCTAGAGGGGACCTAGAGACCCTCCAAACACATGTGCTCCCCCATACACACAAACACTAAATAAAATGTAACAAATAACTAGAAAATATTAAAACAAGAATTACTTAACCCTGGTGTAGTTTTTTAAAGATTTATTTAGTTATTTATTTATTGTATATGAGTGCTTTATCTGCAGAAGAAGGCATCAGATCACATTATAGATGGTTTTGAGCCACCATGTGGTTGCTGGGAATTGAACTCAGGACCTCTGGAAGAGCAGGCGGCGCTTTTAACCACTGAGCCATCTCTCCCCCCCCCCCCCCCCCCCCCCCCCCCCCCCCCCGTGTAGTTTTTAGGCCTATACCCTTTGTTTCTTAGTCATATTATCCCAAATTGGATGTCTGAACCTCGCTCAATGAGCTGACTCACTTGAGATGCCATGAAACAGAGGAAGGATTGAGGAGAGGAATTGAAAGGAAAAACAGTTTTTGGAATACAAGGGAACAAAAGATCAAGGAGGAGAAGGAGCATGGGGTTTGGGGGTACCCTAGGAACAAACGGGGACATCCAGGGCCTGAGAGAAAGGCAGCTGGGCCTTTCTGGAGGAAAGCAGTGGCGCTGCACTAACACAGCAAGGGCGATAGACGATGTGAATGCCAGATAGAAAACACCTGAAAACACCTGGTTCGGAGGACGCTGGGGCTGGGGAGACATAAGCACTGCAGAGGAGGAACTGGCAGGGACGTTTTTCTATTCTGAGGAAAATAGGGCAGGATGAATCACAGGCTACAGCCCAAAGTTGACTTAATCTGAGGAAACAGCTTAGGGCTATTTAGTGAAACCCAGTGCTGGAAAATTGCAGGTAGACAACATTCAGCCTGATAGATGGTTTTGCTCTGAGACTCAACGTTAGAGAGCTGCCTTTATACGGACATTAAGAAAATTAATCTACTTTACAAAAAAGAGCAGCTTAAGTTTTCTAGAAAAACTGTCATAGAAACTGTGTAGTTGCTTTGTAGTCTCCATAGCATGCTGCGCTGTTGTGGTACATTGTTACAATCAGTGAGCCAGCACTGATACAATATTCTTCTTTTCAAGTTACTTACTGTAACTTGTGGGTGCTTGTGGGTGTGCTATGGAACTGGTGTGGAGGACAGGGGACGCTTTCTGGGAGTTGGTCTTTTTCAGTTTTCCCTCAACTTAGGACGTGAGTCTTGTGGACCAAGCACCTTTCCCTGCAGAGCCATCTTGCTGGCCTGATATTGATGCATTATTATTAAGTCCCTATGGTTTAGCCTTTCACCGTGTTGTTTCATGAATTTTGGCAAACGCATGACACGTGTGTTCTCTTACAGTTCTACAGGATGCTCCCACTGTCCTAAGATGCCGCCCCACCTCTAACTTTCGATGTGTTTACTTCTCTCTTCACTTCAACCTGGCAGCCAAAAATATTTTTTTTTTGTTCTCACCTTACTTGGTTTTGGCTTCCCAGAATTCTGGGAGTGTGACTGGACTCATACTCTCTGAGTCTTTTTCGGATTGGCTTCTTCCACTTAGTGCATTGAAGCCTCCTCTATTTCCTCTCAGGGCTTGGCATTTTGTTTTTTCCCAGCACCTATTCTATTTTTCATTCCCAGCAGTAATGAGAGCTGTTGCCTCATGACATCTCTAGCACTTGTTGGTGTCAGAGTTTGGAATTTTGTCATCTCTTAGACATGTCATGGCATCTTAAGGTTTGTTTGAGTTTTCTTTATGACATTTAATACGGGGCAAGTTTTCGTGTGTTTACATCTGTTCAGCCCGTCTGAAACACTTGTGACATCATAGTCTTTCTGCTGTGTTTTAGACTCAAGGCTTTTTATCAGCTATGCATTTTATAAGGGTTTATCGCTGTGTGTGGGGTTTTCCCTTCATTCTTCTTGGATTTATTTATTTATTTGGTTTTTTGAGAAAGGGTTTCTCTGTGTAGCCTTGGCTGTCTTCTTCTCGCTTTGTAACCAGCCTGGCCTTGAACTCACAGCGATCTGCCTGCCTCACCTGACTCTTTTCTTGGATTTAAATGTTCCTCAGAGTCCATGTGAGGCTACACTGTTGGGATATGGTGGAGCCTTCACAGGGTAGGACCTAGCAGAAGGAAGTTAGCTCTTGGAGAGGGTCTTGGGGTGCCAGCCCCCTCCCTCTCCCCTACTACACACTCTCTGCTGTGATGTTGTCTCCCACTGACCCCTCGATAACAAGCAATCAACTTCTGGCTGAGACCTTTGAAGCCAGAAGACAAATTAAATACTTCTTTCTCAACTTGAAACTTGGTTTTCTCATGCATCTTGTCACAAAGAACAGAAGTTCTCTAAACAGTAGATTTACAGAGTTTTTTAATTTCAACAAAGCCCGTTTGTTTGTACTTTTGTTGTACTAAAATTTTCACTGGTAAACTTGAGCTTGCCTTGTTTTACTCTTAAATTTTATTCTAGAAGTCATAAAAGTTATAGTTAAAATAAAATACAGAATTTTGCTGTGCAGTTCAGGCTGACTTCAGTGTACGTAGAGTTTGTGTTCATTTTGTTTGGCATAAGGTCTGTGTGTAGATACATTTTTCATGTGAATGTCCAATTGTTCTAGAAATATTTGCTGTAAACAACTATTTTCTTGACTGAATCAACTCCGGTCTTGTAAGGTATTTGGCTCTTTCAGTATGAATTGGAGATGGCCTAATGGAGTTCTATTTCTAGCTGAGGAGCTCGTGGAAGTTAAGTGGATGCTGGGAGATGGAGTAATGCTTTTTCAGGGGTGTGGCCACTGTGGCTTCAGGGGTGTGGCCACTGTGGCTTCAGGGGTGTGGCCACTGACAGGTTGCCACCAGACTGGTGGCCACTGACACTAGACACAGGTCTGGCGAATGACCCCACACTTGTGTGCATATAGGCAGCACCACCTGGATTCAGTGAATTATAAAAACAAAATAAAATGAGACGTACGCAGCACTGGGAATGGGTTAAGGTAGAGCAGTTGAGGAGAGAAGTAGGAGGGGAAAACTGGGGCTGATATGACCAAGAGACATTGCACACGGGTGCTTTCAAAATAGCCAACAACAACAAAAAAGAAACCACTTGATTCTATTCGTATAGGTCTACACATGGGCTCACTACCCTGTTCCATCAGCTTCAAACAATACAAATATAGTAGTTCACTATTGGGGGCCTAGAAGTTCAAGATCAGAGTGTAGCAGGGTCATAGCTCCTCTGATCTCCATTGTATCATGTCCTACCGATGGGGAGCACTGTCTGCAGCTTCTTGGCAAGTGCCTGCATTTCCCTGGCCTGCTCCTGTTATCCCACGGTCCTCCCCTCGTGTGCGCTGGCCTGCTCTCGTTATCCCACGGTCCTCCCCTCGTGTGCGCTGGCCTGCTCCTGTTATCCCATGGTCCTCCCCTCGTGTGCACTGGTCTGCTTCTGTTATCCCACTGTCCTCTCCTCGTGTGTGCATATTGTTATTTTTCCTTTGTGTGTGTATGTTCAAGCTTATCTGTTGTGTTTTTAAAAAATCTATGTGCATTGATTTCAGATTTTAATGTATGAAGGTCATTATTTACAACATTATTGGCAAAACGGAGAAAACTAAGCAGCATCATACGGGGCATGGAGCTGAGCCTGTCAGATGAGAGCAACTCCATTTGAAGTGTTCCCTGAGCTGAGCAAAGTCCTGCAGTGCTGACTCTGCACATGCTGGTCCCTTTGCCAAGCTCACAGCTCACCGTTTGGACAGGCTTTCAGATGGAGACAAACAAAGGAGAGGGAATGAAATCAGACATTAAAACTGAATCTTTATATATATATATGTGTGTGTATGTGTGTGTGTGTGTATGTGTGTGTGTGTGTGTGTGTGTGTGTGTGTTTCCTGCTTAACAATACATGGCTACTGAAAACCAAAAGCTAGAAAGGTAGTTATAATCATCCTTGAGTGACAGTTGCAACAGCCAATCATTTTCTGTTATGAGCACTTTTAACTTATCATAACCTACCCTGGGCTTCCTATGAGATGTACTCAGAGTTAGTAATGAAGACTCGGGGGATGATTCCTGTTTTGGGGGGAGAGTAATAGCCCAGGAATTGCATGAGAAATAAGCATCCTGTTCATTCTTGGTGGGGGAAGACCAGTGTTGTTAGTTTCAACTCATGTTGAATTTGTATTGTTCTTCTAAATCCAGTGGGCTTAATTCTTCTTCCAGTTAAATCCAAATCTTCCACAGTCAAGAGATTTTCACCCACGGCAACGACCGAGGATTCCATCTTCTTTCCTCCCCCTGAGCCGTCATCTTCTTCATCACTCCTCTCACCGTTTTCTACCTTCAGACGCTTCTCTCAGTGGGTTCTCATCATCATCTGGAGTCCACGTGGCCGGCACTTCGTGGCTGACCACGGTGACGCCTGCCTTGTCTGACTCTCTTGGGATGCCATTTGTGCACACAGCATCATCAGCCTCATCACCACCTGCTCCCTGCTTGTACTGAACGCCATCTGCTGCTTCCTCCTCGTGGACCAGTTCAGTGTGTGTGTGTGTGTGTGTGTGTGTGTGTGTGTGTGTGTGTGTGTG
>OU015743.1:1464484-1480337 GCA_907169655.1 Acomys percivali | reverse complement strand
AAAAAAAAAAAAAAAAAAAAAAAAAGAAACAGAATGACTGACCCATACTGCAATGTACTGTCTTGTAATTTGTGCCACAGAACATCAGAAACAACCTGAGTATTCGTCATTAGGGAACGGGCACCTTTTGGTGTGACCATAGAATGGTCTGCTAAGTAGAAACAGGTAAGTCCTGCTGTGGAGAGCACTCTGCAACACAATGTATAAGGGGAATTAAAATATTCAGTGTATGTATCCATATGCAGCACACAGCACAACAAACCAGTCAAATATGTACTGGAAGGCATGAGATCATACCAAGATAAGCTTAGAGCTCAGAGTCTTTAGGAAGCATGACGAGACAGGACTCAAGGAGAGCTGGTGTTGTAACTCAAGGCCGAAGAACCTCTAACAGAGTATCCTCTTTCCTCTTGCCTGCTGTTTCCTCCAGACCTTCAGCTGGCTGGACAAGGCCTACACAGCGCATGGAGGGCACTCTGCTTTACTTAATGTCTACTGAGTCAAATGTAAATTCTGCTTGAAAATGTGCACATGGGAACCCCTAGTAACTGACCAAATATGCAGTATTGTTGTCAAGTCAAGTGAACATACAAACTGATGTGAGGCACACACCTGTAACAGCTGAGGCAGAAAGAGAGTAAGTTTGGGGATGCAAGGAAAGTTCCAGGTCAACCCAAGTTACAGGGTTACATAGTGAAACCAACTAGCTGGCAAGGCGTGTTTGTAATCCCAGCATGCGGAGGTTTGAGGACAACCTGCACTGTAGAGTGAGGTGCTGTCTTTTTTTTTTTTTAAATAAAGATTTCGTTTTATTTTTATTTACACGTATTTTTGTGTGTCTATGTATGGGTATATGCACATGTGTACAGGTGCCCACAGGGGTCAGAAAAGGGGCACTGAATCCCTTGGAGCTGTGATTATAGGAGGTTGTAAGTCACCCTATGTAGGTGCTGGAAACCGAACTCTGGTCCTCTGGAACAGTAGTAAGTGCTCTTAGGTGCTGCAACATTTTTCCAGTCGCATTAGACTTTCTCTTAAAACACACAAAGAAACAAGCAAACAAACCAAGTAAAAAGATGAAAGGAGCCGGACGTGGTGGTGCACGCCTTTAATCCCAGCACTTGGGAGGCAGAGGCAGGTGGATCACTGTGAGTTTGAGGCCAGCCTGGTCTACAAAGCGAGTCCAGGACAGCCAAGGCTACACAGAGAGACCTTGTCTTGAAAGACAAACAAACAAACAAAAAACAAAAACAAAAACAAAAAAATGAAAGGATGTGACTATCAAAAGTCAGTGCAGCTGAGAGGAAACGAGTCGGGTATAGATGGAAAATCGCGTTATTTCATGACCATGAGCGAGAGGCGAGTGATGGGTGGAGGACGTTTCACATGCGAGGACCTAAGGTTTCTCAGGGAGCAGGGACAAGAAGCTGGTGTAACCTGCAGTCTTCTGCCTTTTGGCTTTCTGTCCCTCAGGGTCTGTTGTTTGTGAAGTGTGCACACCTGTGGGTTAACAAGTGTGTCCCGTGGGAAGTGCTGGGATCCGGTACAGCAGGATGTGTGCACTTGAGCCTTCTGTGTGATGGCTAGTGGCATATGAAAGTGACGCTTGGTTAAATATGTGCACATGCTTAATGTGTGGAAATGCACATGTATGTACTCACCCTCCAGCCAGTCTCATTTGTATAGCTCCAAGCCTGTATTAAAAAAAAAAAAAAAAACAACTTGATTTTCTTTTTTTCTGCATTTATTGAGTCATGATTAAGAAATAAAATTTGTACATATTTTAAGTGTACAAAGTGATGCCCTTTTCCTGTTGCAAAACGAGGCCTTGATATGTTTCACAACAGTGATCACACTCAAGCTAATTAACATAATTACAGCATTTAGTTAAAAAAAAATCACATACGTACAACTTAGGAAACGCAAGTTTCGCCGCAGTTTGTTAAAGCCACAATCCCATCATACACTTGGTTTTCAGAGCTGAAGCACTTCGGTGGAACGTTTCTAGCCTTCGACTGCCACCTCTCTGTTTTCTGTCACCCCCCCTCCCCTAAGCCCCTGGCAACTCTTTCTATTTTCTGTTTTTGCGAGTCCAGTTCTTTTTTATGATTATGTATACCAGTGAGATTACCATGTATTTATCTTTTTTTCTGACTAGCTTACCTATCATGGTCCCCAGGATGATATTGTGGTTGTAATGGAAAGTTTTCTTTCCCTTTTAAGAACTAAATAATTTTCACACATGGTACACATCGCTTACATTTCTCCATCCACTTACCCACTGGTAGAGTCCCCTCCATATCCTGGGTATATATTGTGACTATGCTCGTTAGGAATTTTTTGTCCACTTGACTCAACTAGAGTCATCTGGGATGTCAATTGAGGAACTTTCCCCATCTGATTGCCTGCAGCATGTCACTTTCTAGATTAATGATTCACGTGAGAGGGCCCAGTGCGTCGTGGGCAGCGCTACCCCTGGGCAGGTAGGTGAGCCTGGGTTATATGAGAGAGCAGGCCAGGGAGAGCAGCTCAGTAAACACTTCCTTCTGCTTCCGTCCTACTTCTGCCTTTGATGGGCGATGGGGCCTACAGCCCAAATAACCTCTTTCCTCCCCACGCTGCGTTGGACTGTGGTGTTTCTCACACCAACAGCAAACCAATACAGTGAACAATACAGAGCCTAGAGCGTAGATGGCTCTTTAGGACTTTTGAGCTTTCCTTTGGTATGCGCAAGGACGTACCACGGACTGGGCGGATTAACATCGAGTCCTGTTGTTCCACAGCCCTGGAGGCTGCAAGTTCAAACTCAGGGGCCTGGCCAGTTGATTCCGCCTGAGAGCTGTGATGGCCTCTGGTTCGGGTGTCCCTCTTGGTGGCAGTCTTTTTTCTTTTTTTTTTTCCCCCCTAGCCCTCATGGACATAATTTTTCTATTTGCATCTCCGGGTCCAAATTTTTCCTCTTTATAAGGGCACTGGTTGTATTGATTTAGGTCCTGTGCTCGTGGCTACAATTTAATTCGATTACTTCTGTAAAGTACCTGTTCCCAAGTACGGTCACATTCTGAGTTAAAGAAAATTAGGCCGTCAATGTGAAGAGAAACTTGCTTATTCCTGTATTCCACAACTTTGCTGGAGACTCTGTGGAGAAGGTAGGGAAGAATTTTTTGGTGATGGAAAGGGTTGAAATGTTGGGGCTTCTATAGTCGGGATCAGCCGGAAACAAACAAGAGGCTGTTGGTAAACTGGCAAGTGCTCACTGCTCCGCAGTTTCAGGTGCTGAACTGTTAGCCCACAGATAAACGAGCTGCGGAGTGACCTTGCACTAACTGTACTTTTTGATCTGAGATTTTGGCAATAGACAAAGAAGAAAAAGAAAAAGAAACAACAACAACAAAATGGTGGAGGCCCCATTGATCTCAGCATTCTTGGGCTTGGGGCAAAGTGGTAAATGAGAAAGAGGTAAATTCTACTGACATCTTAATTCTGCCCACACTCACACACTCTTCCTTATCGAAAAAATATGTGTGAAGAAGCCGTAAGTGCCTGTAACTCCAGTACTTGGGTCGCAGACGCAGGACTAGTCCAAGTTTGAGGGGAAACCTGAGCCAAGTAGCGAGACTGGGACCAGGGAGGAACACTGCTTCTTTTCTTTCTTTCTTTTTTAAAAAAGAAAACATTAAATAGAACAATAACTTTAACAGACGACAGTAGAATACCAAGGAGCCGGAAGAAGGTGTAAGTACAGATGTTTCCATCGACACATTTCGGGGATGCCTTCTGAAAGCAAAGACTGAGATACGGAAGCGGCCCTTTAGTCTCTCTGGGGAAGGACGCCCAGTGAGGCGCTGTTGAAGTGGACACGCTTCATCACGTTGTAGGGAATCGGGCAGCAGACGCCTCTCTCCTGGGTCCCAAGGGTTCCAGGTTCCCACGGGATGCAGCTCAGCTGTGATCGCAGGTGCTCCCTACACGAGGTTTCCTGGGCATGCGCCTGTGTGTTTACTCCAGCGCTCTCTGATCTCTGGCTTCAGTGAGGGCTCTTGCTATGTGTTTCTCCTCAGCCGGCCTTGCTTTGCGCCCATCTTGCTTCTGGAGATCCTCCAGTCATCCCAGGAGGAGAGAAAAATCCCTCTGCCTCCTCAGTGATGAGCAGACCTCTTCCTGTTGTTTCTTTCCTGGCTAGAGACACTTCTCTTAAGATAAACTGCTGAACCCCGATGCTCCACACTGGCTGCTTGAGTAAAAACCAGAACTAGGTTTGTGAAAACTTGCAAACAGAACATGTATATTATGCGGATCAAAGGCAGTGTGCCGCTTACGCGTCTGCGCGCTGTATGACACCCGATTTTCAGGATCACACCTGATTTTCAGGATGATTCCCAGTAGCTGCTGCGTTTGTGCTTGATGCTTCAGTCTACCACTCCTCCTGGCTGAGGTTTGGCATAGGTACAACCGCAGGGGCAAACAGCTGGCGCTCTGCAGTGCACTGTGTGGCTCCTTTTTTTTTTTTTTTTTTAAAGAAAGCATTGCTTTGGGTTGTCAGAGTTTGGGAAGAGGGATGCCGAGATTGGATGTGGAGGGGAACTGTGATAGGAGGATCCTGAGGAAGAGAGCAGGAGGAGCAGGAGGAGGAGGAGGAGGAGGAGGAGGAGGAGGAGGAGGAAGGATCTGGGGCGTGGCAGAAAGACTCCAGGGTCCCGTCCTGCGGAGAGCAACTCTCCAGATGGCATTCGCCTGGGTCCGTCCTTCTTTCCTAAGTTCCAAACTCTCTCCTTTCCTGAAACCTTCTAAACTGCTCTCCCACTGCCACGCTCTCCTCCTTTTGGGTCCCTGTCGTCTTTGTCATGGTCTCCACCAGGAGTGGAGCTGCCAGAGGCCTCGCTTGTGTGCTTAGAGATGGTTTCGGCACAAGGAAGGTTGGTGTTTCCAGGGTCAGAGGATGAACAGAGAGCGACGGGCTTTGAAGTTCTCGCAAACCGCCGGAGCGCTCAGGCATAACTTTAGCGGGGCGGCGCCTGCTCTTGTTACTCTGCACATTGCTGATAGCGCTGGGGAAGAACTTAGGTGGTAAAGATTCAGTGTCGTATCTCAGAACAAGGGCACAGCCTTTGTCCTCACAGCGGCCATTAGCAGTCACCCCTCGGGTGGGCACCTTTTCCTTACACTTGGACACGTCTGTATCTGTCATGTATGTTTAGATAGTCATATGCACACATTTCGTATATATATATGTGCACACATATATAAACACTTATGTTTATATATTTGCCATATGTAACCAGCCAGTTCCTGATGTGATGGTCTTATTTATGATTTTTTTTTTTTATGTTCTGTTACCAAAGCAACAGGACTTTAAGTTTTGAATCTGCCTGCTTTCTGTCTAGTGTCACACAGCACAGTGTCCCCCGTGCCTCTGGGTACCATCAGCAGAAAATTGCAGCCAGCCACATAGTCATGCGGTGAACAGCTGGTATTCTGCATCGCATTACATTGCTAAGCTACAGCATGGGGAAGGAAGGCGAGGTGTGTTACATATGCTTTCTTTTTACATTGTTGTGTGTATGTGCATGTGTGTGTGGTGAGTGTGTACATGCACATGTGTGGTGAGTGTACATGCACATGTGTACTGAGTGTATGTAGTGAGTATGTGTGTAGTGTGAGTGTGTTAGTGAGTGTGTGTAGTGTGTGTGCATAGTGTATATTTGTAGTGAGTGTGTGTAATGAGTATGTGTATAGTGAGTGTGTTCATTAGTGTGTGTAGTGAGTGTGTGCTCATCGTATGTATATGTAGTGAGTGTGTGTGCATAGTATATATATGTAGTGAGTGTGTGTAGAGTGACTGTGCATAGTGTGTATGCGTAGTGAGTATGTACATAATGAATGTGTTAGTGAGTGTGTGTAGTGTGCTCATAGTATGTATATGTAGTGAGTGTGTGTAGTGAGTGTGTACATGCATGTGTGTAGTGAGAGTGTGTTAGTGAATGTGTGTTAGTGAATGTGTGTAGGGAGTGTGTGCACAGTATGTATGTGTAGTGAGTGTATGTATATATGGTGAGTGTGCGGCATGTGTGTAGTGAGTGTATATGTATGGTGAGTGTGCAGCCAGTGTGTAGTGAGGGTGTGCATGCGTGTGTGTAGTGAGTATGTGTGTGTGCGTATGTGTGTAGTGAGTGTGCCCTGTACCACAGCATATGTGGAAGTCGGAGGACAACACGAGGGAGTCAGCCCTCTCCTCCGGCCGTGTGGGCCACAGGGATCGAGCTCAGGTGTCAGGCTTGGCCTCGGGTGCCTTTGCCCATCCGGCCGTCTTTCTGTGCCGACTTATGTTACTTTTAACACACGACTTAGTTTGTTGTGCTTCAGCGATGCTTGTGTAGGAGACTGAGCTACACTCAAAGGCTGATTAACCGATGACAGGAGCGACAAGACAAACAGCAAGCGCAGGAAAGGTCCGGAACAGCAGGAGCAGCGCTGGATGCACGCGTGCTCTTCTCCACTCTAGCGGTTCTGTTCCTCAGCACCTGGAAAAGACACGTAATTTTGTGGCTAATAACGCCCTGATATGTATGTTTTTACACTTTCATGTGTGTATGGTCCACGTATGTATATATGTTTGAATATGTGTGAGTCTATGTGTGTTCTGCATGTGGTGGCTGAAGGCTGACATGAGGCGTCATCTTCGCTTGCTCTCTACTGAATTCACAGGGACAGTCTCCCAACTGAACACAGATCTGCTGATGTTGACCTGCCTAACCAGCCACACTGTTCAGGGAGCCCCCGTGTGCATCTCTTGAACGCTGTAATTACAGGTGGGCTGACATGCCCACTTGCCATCTGTTGTGGAGATCTGAACTCTGGTCTTCATGTCTGTGCGGCAAGTGCTTTATCACCGAGCCAGCCCCCGCCCTGAAACCACTTACCTAAGGAAATATGGTGACACGGATTAAAGATCCCACAGATGGTAGTTATTACAGTGTTGTAATGGAGAATATAATTCTTAGAGAGGTGCAAAAAAAAAAAAATCCCTCTTCCTATGTGCACTTTTTATCTGGGATCCTCTGTGATGAAAAACAAATTAGGAGACAAGAAACAGGATCGCTAGAGTGTGTAATTTACACGTAGATGAGATGTGCAGAGAGCGAGCCACTTTCAAGGGGAAGGCTCAGGACTCTGGTTTATGCAGCAGTCTTCAACAAAGAACAATACATTTACAGAGAGGTGACAAGACAAAACAAGAGGACCAGAGTCTCGGGGCAGGTGATGCGGCAAGGCCTGTATTTGGGAAACCGAGTGGGTGGAGGCTGCTTGGTACCATTTTTTTTTGTACTGCTTTCTGTGATGTAAGCTCCAGACTAAGCACACTGTGTTAGGCAACAGAATTTTGTCCTTCTGTGTGGAGGGGGCACAGAGGGACACATTAGAAAACTTTTGGGTTACGATGTAGAACGGCATCTGAGAGCTTTCCTTGTACGTGTTTCATCTTTGCTGTCATTACCTCAAAATAATGCTTATACCAAAGTTGCTCTTCACAGACAGGAGCCCCAGGAAAGGTGTAAAAACCGTCAGGTGTCTGGCTGAAAGATAAAAATCTGTTATATGCATTTGTGGGATTCACACTTAAATTACGAAAATGAAATTTATAACAAGGACTCAGAGAACATTCTCTAAAGGAATATGTGGAATGTTTTGTTTTAGCACAGAAATTTGTATTTTGTAACCAGTATAAACATGACACTCTATTGCACCATAAACCAAGGATATGACGCAGAAAACGGTAAACAGTGAATGATCACTGAGGGTAGGAGAAACCAGGACTGAGGTTGAGAGGTGAAGCATCCAATATTTGTATTTACTAGTGGTAATAAAGTAAGAAAATGGTTGATTGTGTTTTATTGTAGGGTAATGCACATTTGAGCTTCATCTCCAAATCCTAATTGCTCATATGTGATCATGAGGTGTCTGTCGCTGGATTTTGCAACATGGCAGAATAGATTAACATGACTCTTGTCATCTGAGTGCCCTGTCCATCCCCCAAGCTGAATAACCAACCATTGCTCCCAACACACAGTGACTTATTTACTCCTGGACCGTGTTTGTGATCATCTTAGGGTATAGTTGTATTTAGTTGTAGGTTGTTTTTCCAGAAGTAAGTACGGTGAGTGGAGGCCATGGCTTGCACACGAGGCTGGCTTAGTTGTAGGTATCAGGAGCCACTGGTGCTGTTCTAGTGTTCCCTGTAGAATTCTGTAATGGCCCAGTGTTGTGCAAACATCTCTCCATTTGTCACTGTAATGTAATAGAGAGGAGCACCTTATGGGGATAAGGCTAGGCGAGACTTTTATATGATTACATCACAGGGTGATAGATGCTAGCAATTTTGCTTATTATGAGAACAGTTCTCCAAAGAGAATTCCTGATATATTTTTTTTTGCAATTTCTCTTTTCTATATGTATACAAATTTAGCTAATATCATATCATAAATATAAATAAAAAGTTAGGAATAGTCAAGAGGGATTTAACATTTATCTGAATAGAACAAATTGGAATTTGTGCTTATTTGCTTAGGTCTCGTTTTGATTAAAGGATGACTGTGAAGACAGAAGGAAAAAAAAAAAAAGAGAGAGAGACCTATTCTAGGAAAATATTTACTAGGCTCATAGTGTTTGCCATTGTGGCCTTTGGGATAAATTATTAAAGGGTGCAGAAGCAGAGACCAGAAGAATACTCCTTAAAATTGGGAATAGCAGGCCTGGAGAGATGGCTCAGCAGTTAGAAACACTTGCGGCTCTCTCAGAAGGCTTTGATCCCAGCACCCACACGGTAGCTCACAGTCATCTCTAACGGTAGCAGCAGGGAAAGCAGCACACTCTGGCCTCCCAGTGCCGCATGTGCCGCAATAGACACGCATTCAGGCAAAACACCTGTGCGTGTGACTAAAGGTTGGAATTTCATGTAGATAACCTGAGATAAAGGGAGCTCCCAGGGTCCTAATGTGTGCCGTTCCTATCTTCCTAACACTTATTTTGTGTGTTCGTATGTTTGTGCATGTAGATGTACGGACACCATGTGTATGCGGCAGCGTACATGCGGAGTCAGAGGAGAGCTTGTGGGAGTAGATTTTTCTCCTCCCACCATGTGGGTTCCAGGGTTTGAACTCAGGCTGTTAGGCTTGGCAGAAAATGCTTTCGCCCTCTGAGGCATCTTGACGGCTCTTCTGTAGTCTTTTTCTTAAAGCTCAGGTCGTGGGGTCAGGACAGGTTTGACGTTACTCTTAGGAATAGAGCTGTGAAGATGCTGAGCCCACGATGGGTATACTCCAGAAATGTTAAATTAACATCTATATGGTCCCACTATTCCCGAGGCCTAATTTTACCAAGAAGATATCAGAGGTCCTCCTAGGACTGGAAGTACAATTATAGTGTGTTTGAATTCCTGTGTTGTCCTATGCATGCATATACGTTACAACTTATGGACTAAGTCAATGTGGCTGAACAAATAGTTAACATTTGTATATACACCAAACATTACGAATGATACCAGGGGGAAAATCAGTAAGGCATGGTATTGATACATGGCTCACGCTCACTAAGTATTGTAGTCAGGGCTTTATTTTTGGAGACAGGCTGGTCTCAAATGTACGATCCTCTAGTTTTAGCCTCCCAAGTGTTAGGGTTATAAGTGTGTACCACCACAACCTAGCTATGACAAGGATTCCTTCCTTCCTTCCTTCCTTCCTTCCTTCCTTCCTTCCTTCCTTCTTCTTTCCTCTCTTCCTTCCTTCCTTCCTTCCTTCCTTCCTTCCTTCCTTCCTTCCTTTCTTGCTTTCTTCTTTTCTTCCTTCCTTCCTCCTTTCTTTCCCTTTTGGTTTTTTTGAGACAGGGTCTCTCCATGTAGCCCTGGCTGCCCTGGAACTCACTATGTGGACCAGACTGGCCTCAAACTCACAGAGATCCTGTGTCTGCCTCCCCAGTGCTGGGATTAAAGGCGTGCGCCACCACACTCTGCTAAAATGAGGATTTCTAATCAGGGCTAATATATACAGTGCATCATTGGCAATTTTATTATAGTACTTTGTTTAATATCTATAAAAAACTGGACAAGTTGTTGACAAACTTGAAATTTCAACAGTAGCATTTTAATAATGGGAAAAAAACTGTTTAAAAAAATTAAAGAGGCAAAGCCACTCCCACTCAACACACAGACTCTTCTTGTACAGCTACGGATGCAATTTTGTTGTAATTTTCTGTAAGGAAGCAGCAGTTCACAGAGGTAAAAAGAAAACTCTTCTGTGCTGGAATCAGCAGCATGTGAAGATCCCAACTCAAAGCTGTCCTTTGTATCTGATGATGCCTTGCTCTGTAGTGGGGAGTCAAACTTGACCTTGACGGACAGGAACTTTATGAGTAAAGAGAGTTGCATAGGCATGCCAGATAACCACCCAGTTCCTAAATTAGACAACCATTCTCATACCAAACAAGTGTCATCCGTGCTCATAGGACCTTGCCCATTGTAGGTACTTAGTCTGTGTTAGCAGGAGTGAATGTTCCCTGACCGTCTCAACATTATTCGCAGGCGAGCCTTTAACAGATTTTTGCACGCATCCACTTGCCTGCAAATTACCTTTTATTTCTTGGTTTACTTTGTGCATATGTGTGTGGGTGTGTGTGGACCACAGCATAGTTATGGAGGCCAGAGATACCGTGTGGAGGTTGGTTTTCTCCTGCCATGTGGGTACCAGGGATTAGACTTCAGGCTTGGCAGCGGGTACCTTTGCCCACAGAGACATCTTGCCAGATATTTGTGTTCAAAGGGCATAAGTGTGTGTGTGTGTGTGTGTGTGTGTGTGTGTGTGTGTGTGTGTATTATTTGGCATATGCATGTATGGTACAAGCACACAGAACACATGCAGATACCAGAGGGTGAATTCTAGCATCTTCCTCTGTTGCTCTCTGTTTTATTTCTAAACTTGAAGCTCACCGTTTGCCTAACCTGGCTGGCCAGCAAGCTCCTGGGAGCTTTCTGCCTCCACTCCCTCCTCCCAATGCTAGGGATAGTACGATTCTTTTAAAACAAATGGGTGCTGGGGATTCAAACTCAAGTCCTCATGCCAGGACAGCAACACTCTTGCCGACTAACTCATCTCCCTGGGCCCCAACATTCTTTTGACAAGAGCTTGGTTATCACTGATTTGAAAACTGTTTGAGGTAAGGAAAAAGGTCTCTATTTGTACCAGTGACATGATGCTCTGGGCAGGTGGGGCTAGACAGCTCTCTTCCACATGCCTCTGGAGGATGCGGCAGCCATGGCAACAGTGGCATCTTGCAGTTGCTGTTCTTCACCCTTTGCAGAGCTTGCTGATTCTCACAGATGGGCATTTATGAGCTGGAGTGGAACTGGTTTTCTCTTTAAGTGGTTTGTTCATGTCCTTATTAATTGCAGCTCAACTCTAGAGGTACTGGAGTGTGAGCAGCTTGCTGGAATCATTAGTTTGAAAGCTTAAATATCACCCATTGTATGCATTTTGTACCTCAACATTTTTAAAAAAGTGTTCATCTAAAAGGTGGGGGAAAAAAGTAGCAACAGCAGTCTTTTTCAAGAAACACCAGGTTCCCACCATTAATTAGTTGTTGTAAGGTACTTAGAAAATGAAATGTAATAAGGTGTCTCCTCCCTGATCACGGACCAGCTGTTTGGCTGGGACAAGATTCTTCTTCTCCCGGGAGGCATTTCTTTTTCTTTTTCTTTCTTTTTTTTAAAAAATTTTTTATTAATTTATTCTTGTTACATATCAATGGTTATCACATCCCTTGTATCCTCCCATTCTTCCCTCCCTCCCATTTTTCCCTTATTCCCCTCCCCTATGACTGTTCCTGAGGGGGATTTCCTCCTCCTGTATATGCTCATAGGGTATCAAGTCTCTTCTTGGTAACCTGCTATCCTTCCTCTGAGTGCCACCCGGTCTCCCCCCCCCAGGGGACGTGGTCAAATATGAGGCACCAGAGTACATGTGAAAGTCATACCCCACTCTCTACTCAACTGTGGAGAATGTTCTGCCCATTGGCTAGATCTGGGTAGAGGTTTGAAGTTTACCGCCTGTATTGTCCTTGGCTGGTGCCTTAGTTTGAGCGGGACCCTTGGGCCCAAATCTGCCTATCATAATGTTCTACTTGTAGGTTTCTAGGACCCACTGGATCCTTCTACAATGCTATTCTCACATGGTTCTCTCATCTAAAGTCCCAATAGGATGTCCTCCCCTCTGTCTCAGTTTCCTGGTAAGTGAAGGCTTTCATGGGACATGCCCCTTGGGCTAGTATGCAGATATAAGTGAGTATATACCATTTGAGTCTTTCTGCTTCTGGGTTAACTCACTCATTATGATAATTTCTAGCTCAATCAGGGCTTCCTCAAGACCCAGCTTTTCCACTCCTTGCAATATACCCAGAAGATGCTCCAGCACACAACAAGAAAATTTGCTCAACCATGTTCATAGCAGCCTTATTCATAATAGCCAGAACATGGAAACAGCCTAAGTGTCCCACAGTAGAAGAATGGATAAAGAAACTGTGGTACATATACACTATGGAATACTACTCAGCTATTAAAAACCGGGAGGCATTTCTTGAGGAGAAAATGTGGACTGAGATTATTTTCTTGGGGTTGCAGTGTTTCCTGCCTTTAACAAATACAGTCTTTGGACCTTCCGTGGGCTCTGAGAGCTCATTGCTGCTGGGGGGTGTCTTCTGGGTCTGGGCTTGTAAATACACGCCTCTCTCATTCTGACCTCTGCCTTTGCTGAGCGTTGCTGACCCACGGAAGACACAGCTCAACCTCGACCCAACTTTCCAGTCACACCTTTGCCCAAAAGTTTCTTCTCACTTCAGTTCACTCTCACCTAAGGCCTGCTGGTGTGTGCCACCATTCCCCATGCCTTCTGTCAAGCTAGGTCCTCTGGCGCTTGTTTTTTTTCTTCTTTTGTTTGTGAAAGCACAGTCTTATATTCATAAGAGGCCATGAGCAATAAAAGAAGTTTGCTTCTTGGAGCAAGGAATTGCACTGAAGCTGTGAGCTGCCGCCTCATACCCTGTGAATAGCATTAGTTGTCATTGTGTTTTGAGTTATGTGACTGCTTTAAGACTCTGCCCTAACTGGAAGTCATGACTAAGAGAGGAAATTATGGGACAGGGATAGCTATAATGATTTTTATTTGCAAATTACTTATTTTTGCAACCAATACGGGTTGGCATACTCTATAAAAACTCTAGCAAGGATCTGTGTTTAAAAGCATTTTAAAATCCACATTATTAGTCCAATAGAGCTCAGCAATCTATAGGGGAGGGATAATGAATTTACATTCATAGAGTTAGCAGTCCTAGACCTGTTATGCTCAGGGTATAGCAGTATTTTAATTTGTATATGTTTTTGGCCTGTTGTTTTGCTGTAGGGTCTTGCTCTGTAGGCCAAGCTCATCACAAGCCTGTGCGTCTCCCATGTCAGTCCTGCCCCTAACTAACAGCCTTTCCATGCAGGGGTGGCATACAGCTGTATACCATCAGGCCTGGCCAGTGTTTTTTTTTTTTTAATATTAATTTTTGGTATTTTGAGGTAGAATCTCATTTTATACTCTGTATCCCAGGCTGGCCTCAAATGTTTTGTGATTCTCCTGCCTCAGCATTGTGAGGGCTGTGTTGATGGGAACGCTCTACCATGCACACTGATATATACTTAAAACATATAAAACAAAACAAAAGCAGGACCCCTTTTAAAATTTGTTTAAAAAGCTCTTTTTATTTAAAACATTTTATACAACATATTTTGATCATGTTTCCCCTTCCTCCAGCTCCTCCCGGATCTGCTGTCTCTCCCTACACAGCCTTTATGTGCTTTCTCACTTTCCATCGTTCAAAAAAGAAAACAAAATACAAAACAACGTTAACAAACAAACAAACAAACAAACAGAAAAACCAAAGAGACAAACATGGAGTTTGTTTTGTTGGCCAGCCCCTGCTGAGTGTGAGGCCTGCCCTGAGTGTGCTTAGCTTACCCAGTGACACTCCACTGGAGAAAAGACTTCCTTCTGCCAGCTGGTATCAACTGCAAATAGATTCGTGGTTGCAGGAGGAACCAGCCCTGTGTCCACTTTCCCATCTCAGGCTGGGGCCCTCTCTGGCTTGAAACTGTGCAGGGCTCCTGCACTTTACTAATTGTGTTCCCCCCCTCCCTCCCTCTCCCTTCCCTCCTCCGACCCCCCCCCCCAATCTCTGTTTTTCTCTGTGATCTATTGCATTTTTTACTTGACTACACCAATCTACTCATTCAGAGGCAGCTTCTAGTCTACCATCTAACTTGGAAGTTGCTGCTTGAGACAGGATTTCATGTAATCCAGGCTGGCCTTAAACTTGCTATGTAGGTGAGGTGTCCTGGAAATTCTTTTAAATCCCATTTTACTTGTGGTGTGTGTGTGTGTGTGTGTAAGCCACAGGTCAATCTTGGGTCTCTTCTTTCATGGTTTTCCACCTTATTATTTGAGACAGTGTGTTATATCAAACTGGGGCTCACTGATTGGTCAGAGTGGCAGTTCAGTGAGTTCCAGGAAGCTGCCTGTCTCTGACCCCTCCCCTCAGGTATAGATGCTGTGTACCAGCATTGCTGAGCCATTTGAACTCATGTCCTCGTGTACGTGTGACAAGCACTTCACAGAGCCATTTCCCTGGGACCCACCGGGAATGGATGAACCTTCCAAGCGCTCTAGTTTAGAGGCATGTGTCAACATACCATTTGTGGATCCAAGTTAGGACTTTATGTATGCTAGACAAATGCTCTAATGATTGAGCCACTCATATGTCCCCAACTGCTCCACTGTGCAATTATTTTTAAAATTTATTTTTGCATTATTATATTATTATTATATATAATATTATATAATAATATTATTATTATTACTATTGTCATTATGATTATTGTTTTTTTTTTTGAGACAGTGTTTCTCTGCATAGCCCTGGATGTCCTGGAACTCACTCCATAGACCAAGCTGGCCCTGAATTCAGAGGTCTGCCTGCCTTCTCTTGGTCCGAAATGTTAGGATTAAAGGAATGTACCACCATACCCAGATGATGATGATGATTAGTATTATTAGTATTACTACTACTACTATGACTACGACTACTAATTAGTGTGTGTGTGTGTACCGAGGAGTGTGGGTGGTGGTTAGAGGGCAGCTTGTGGGAGCCATTACTGTCCTTCTGCCATGTCAGATCTCAAGCACTGGGTCAGCAGGGCCGTTGGCAGAAGCCTTTAACTGTTGAGCCACACTGCTAGTCCACAGTACACTTTCAAAATCAAATTAAGTATCCGTCACCGCAAATGTTATTTCTTTACAGTGAAAACATTAAAAGAAAAACACAACCCAATGTGTGGTATTCAATGAGTGTGCGGCATTCCTAGCTGCAAGTGCCAACGTATTTCTGAAAAAAGATACACGTTCTTCATGTTTACGGTTTGTCCCGACGTCCCAGTGGGGTGAGGACGTCAGCCCTTATCCTCCCACGGTTCTTCGTCATCACGGTCTGAGTTCATTAGTCACGCGGTCATCGGCAGTTGTGTAAGAGCGGCATTCTGTTCCTTGCCCACGATCCCATTATTTTAACCTTGGGTCTGTACCTGCTGACTTCAAAGCTTCCCACTAACTTCCGTTTTGTTGCTTGTAGCTGAATCGCCTCATCTTGTGAGAACTGTCATAATAGTAGTTTTCCCAAGAAGGGTTGCGGTCACGGGCTTTAGGCAATATCTTTCGGCTCCTCTGCGTTTATTTATTTATTTATTTATTTATTTATTTATTTATTTATTTATTTATTT
>OU015743.1:1435195-1456667 GCA_907169655.1 Acomys percivali | reverse complement strand
TGTTTTGCTGCGTCTTCCTGTATTTGATTACGAATTTTATTTGTTTCCTCCATTAATATGCTCCTTATTAAGGATTTGAGGTCATTTTCTTGTATTTCCGTTGTATTTGAGCTCTCTGGGTTGTTTTCTTTGGGATAGCTGGAAACTGGAGACGCCGTGTTGTTTTGGGGTTTTTTGCGTATGCTTTTACGCTGTCCTTTAGACATCTTGCCGGCTTTGTTTTCGTTGGGTAGATTCCTGAGTTGGATGGAGGGAGTCTGATGATAGATTCACTTGTTTTCTCACGGTTTCCGTAGGTTGGAAGCTCTTATGTTTCACTGTTGTGGATGGCAGGAGGTTAGCCCTGGCGTTTTGGGCTCTCACAGCCAGTGCTCCTCAGCTTTCCTGTGCTGTGGGTCCTGCAATAGTTCTGGGTCTCTGGATGAGCGTTGGGTCAGGCCAAGGTGTCCACAGCCTTCTGGGTTCCCTGCCAGGTCCAGCCAGGGACACTAGTCCCAAACCACCGTCCGAGCTCAGCTAGTATCTCAGGGCCTGAACCGTCTGCCGAGCTTAGCTAGGAATTCTGGGCTCAAAATGCACACAGGGTCCAGCCAGAATTTTTGGGCTAGGACTGCGCACCAAGCTCAGCTAGGGGTGTTTGGCCAAACTGCTTGCTGTGGTCAGTTATTGACTCACGCCGGAAACATCCGCGCAGCTCAGCCAGGAATTCTGGATTCAAACTGCACGCTGTGTCCAACCAGAGTCTTAGAGCCGGGACTGTGCCAAAGGCTCTAGTAGAGACTCTGGGCCCAATCTGTCTGCCAAGCACGGTTAGGGACTGTGGCCCTAAGCTGCACGCCGAGCTCCACCCGAGTCTTTGGGGTAGAATTGTGCACCGAGCTCAGCCAGGGACTATGGACCCACACTGCACCCTGAATTCAGTCCGGGCCTCCAGGCCTATACTGCGTGCATAGTCCAGCCAGAGTCTTGGGGCCGCCGAGCCTGTGTGCACAGCTCAGGAAGAATCCCTGGGCCTAATCTGCCCGGCAAATCCAGCTAGGGCCTCTGGGCTGAATCTGCGTGCTGACCTCAGCCTGCGTCAGCGCCCTAAAACTGCCCTCTGAGGAGAGCTAATGTCTTGAGCAGAACTGCTCTTTGATGAGCGCTAGCACCTCACAGCAGGTGAACTGGCTGAGCTGAGAAGGGCCTTGGGAGGAACTGAGCGTTCAACCCGGCCTGTGTCACAGCAGGGGCGCCTTGGCTCCACTAAGCTGTTGCCTTGGGCAGAATTGTTCGCTGCGCTGGCTGTGTCAGTGTCTCCACAGCACTGCACCCTGAGCTGTACCCGGGACTCTGGGGCTGAACTGTCCGCCGTGTCCAGCTTGGGTCACAAAGCACCACACGACCCAAATCCTGTCCAGTGTCCCCTCTCCCGCAGTAACTCCCACCAGCCACCACACTAACCGCCTCCACTGGATGGCTCTGAGCTGCAAACCTCAGTCGCTGCTGCTGGTGTTGCTGACGCCGCCCGTGCCGCCGCTGCTCTGATCCGAGAAAATCCGCACTCCTCCTGTGTGTAGGGGCACGCAGGTCCTCCGCACCCTGGTCCTTCTGAACCGTGGAGCACTCCTGCTGCCGTGGTGTCGGGATCCTGGTGTTCTTGGCTCAGAAATCTGTGCAATTCCCCGAACTGTTCACTGGAGCTTCCAAACACGGTCCACACTGCTCGCCGCCATCTTGGATCCTCCTAATTTTTTTTTTCATACAAGTCTTTTACTTGCTTGGTTAGAGTTACACCAAGATACTTTATATTATTTGTGGCTATTGTGATGGGTGTAGTTTTCCTAATTTCTTTTTCAGTCCATTTGTCATTTGTATACAGGAGGGCTACTGAGTTTTTTGAATTAATCTTGTATCCAGCCACTTTGATGATAGTGTTTATCAGCTGTAGGAGTTCTCTGGTAGAAATTTGGGGATCTCCTTATGTAAACTATCATATCACCTGTGAATATTGATACTTTGACTTCCTTCTATCCAATGTGGATCCCCTTGATCTACTTTTATTCTTGGCTTATTTCTCTAGCTCGAACTTCAAGAACTATATTGAAGAGATATAGAGAGAGTGGGCAGCCTTGTCTAGTCCCTGATTTTAGTGGAATTTCTTTAAATATCTCTCCATTTAATTTGATGTTGGCTATGGGCTTGCTGTATGTAGCCTTTATTGTGTTTAGTTATGTGTTTTGTATCCCTGATCTCTCTGAGAATTTCAATATGAACAGGTGTTGGATTTTGTCAAATGCATTTTCAGCATCTAAAGAGATGATTGTGTATTTTTTCTTTCAGTTTGTTTATACTGTGGATTAAATTGATGGATTTCTGTACATTAAGCCACACCTGCATGCCTGCATGCAAAGCCTACTTGGTCATGGTGAATGATATTTTTGATGTGTTCTTGCATTCAGTTTGTGGGTATTTTATTGAGTATTTTTGCATCAATGTTCATAAGAGAAATTGTTCTGAAATTCTCTTTGTTGGGTCCTTATATGGTTTAGATATCAAGGTGACTGTGGCCTCATAGAATGAGCTTGGTAATGTTCCTTTTGTTTCTATTTTGTGTAATAGTTTGAAAAGAATTGGTATTAGCTCTTCTTTGAAGGTGGTAGAATTCTGCTCTGAAAGTGTCTGGCCCTGAGCTTTTCTTGATAGGGAGAATTTTGATGATTGCTTCTATTTCTGTAGGAGAAATAGGACTATTTATTTTGTTTATCTGATCTTGATTCAACTTTGACAGGTGAAGTCTATCAAGAAAATTGTCCATTTCATTTAGATTTACAAATTTTGTGGCACATAGGCTTTTGAAGTAGGACCTAATGATTCTTTGGATTTCCTTGGTGTCTGTCATTATGTCTCCCTTGTCATTTCTGATTTTATTGACTTGGGTACTCTCCCTCTGCCTTTTAGTTACTTTGGCTAAGGGTTTGTCTATTTTGTTGATTTTCTCAAAGAACCAGCACTTGGTTTTGTTTATTATTTGAATTGTTCTCTTTGTCTCTAATTTTTTGATTTCAGCTCTGAGTTTGATTATTTCAAGCTATCTACTCCTCTCGGGTCTGTCTGCTTCTTTTTTCCTAGGGCTTCTAGATGTGCTGTTAAGTTGCTTGTATGAGGTGTTTCCAATTTCTTTATGAAGGAACTTAATGCTATGAACTTTCCTCTTAGCACTGCCTTCATTGTGTCCCATAAGGTTGGGCATGTTATACTTTCATTTTCATTGAATTTTAGGAATCCTTATTTTCTTTCTTTATTTCTTCCCTGATCCAGTTGTCATTTAGCAGAGACTTGTTCAGTTTCCATGTGTGTGTGTAGCATTTTTTTTTTGTTGTTGTTGAGGTCCAGCTTTAGTCCATGGTGGTCTAATAGGATACAAGGTATTATTTCAATTTTCTTCTATCTGTTGAAACTTGCTTCATGACCTACTATATCATCTATTTTGGAGAAAGTTCCATGAGGTGCTGAGAAGTTATAATATTTTGTGGAATGTTCTGTAGATACATATTAGGTTCATTTGATTCATGACATCTGATAGTGTCATTATTTCTGCTTAGCTTATGTTTCGTTGATCTACCTACCCTTTGGTGAGACAGGGTTACTGAAGCCTTCCACTACTAATGTGTGGCGTAAGCCTTATTAATGTTTCTTTTACAAATGTTGGTACCCTTGTATTTGGGGCATAAGTATTCAGAATTGTGATGCCATCTTGGTTGAGTTTTCCTTTGATGAGTATGAAGTGTCCTTCTTCATTTCTTTTGATTAGTTCTCATTGAAAATTTATTTTATTAGATATTAGGATGGCTACTCCAGCTTGATTCTTGTGTGCACTTGTTTGGACGACTTTCTTCCAGCACTTTACTCTCAGGAAATGCCTATCCTTGTCACTGAGGTGGTTTTCTCATAAGCAGCAGACAGTTGGGTCCTGTTGACCCATTCATTCTGTTAGTCTGTGTCTCTTTATTGGAGAGTTGAGACCATTGATATTGAGAGAGATTAATGTCAAGTGACTGGTAGGTCCTTTTCTTTTGATCTTTGTTGTGGTAGCGTGTTTGTGTTCTTGTCTAATTTTTGTTTTGCTAATGTGAAGTTATCTATTTCCTGTGTTTTCCTGGGTGTAGTTAGCCCCTTTTAGGTTGGAGTTTTCCTACTAGTATCTTCTGTAAAGCTTGACTTTTGGATAGATACTGTTTAAGTTTGTTTTTGTTGTGAAAGATCTTGTTTTCTCCATCTATGGTTTTTGAAAGTTTTGCTGGGTATAGTAGTCTGGACTGGCATCTGTGGTCTCTTAGGTTTTGCAAGACCTCTGCCCAGGCCCTTGTGGCTTTTATGGTCTCTGCTGAAAAGTTGGGCGTGATTCTCATAGGTTTGCTATTGTATGTTACTTGGCCTTTTCCCCTTGCCATTTTTAATATTTTTTTTTCTGTGTTCTGTACATTTTGGTTTTTGATTATTATGTGGCAGCAGGTCTTTCTTTTCTGGTCTACTCTATTTGGTGTTTTGTAGGCCTCTTGTGTGTTTATATGCATTTCTTTCTTTAAATTGGGAAATTTTTCTTCTATGATTTTGTTGAAAATATTTTCTGTGCCTTGGAGCTGGGCATCTTCTCTTTCCTCAATTCCTATTATCCTTAGGTTTCATCTTTTCATGGTGTCCTTGATTTCTTGGATGTTTTGTGTTAGGAATTTTTTAGATTTAACATTTCTTTGATGGTTGCATCAAGTTCTTCAACTGTATCTTCTACTCCTGAGATTCTTTCCTCTATCTCTTGTATTCTGGTGTCAATGCTTACTCTGTAGTTCCTATTTTTTTTTTTAAGTTCTCTCTTTCCAGGCTTTCCTCAGTTTGTACTTTGTTATTGTTTCATTTTTCATCTTCAGGTCTTTGACTATTGTGTTTCAGTTGTGTTAGAATGTTCAGGGATGGCTGCATCAGGATAACTGGATTCTGGAGCTGCCATCTTATTTTGGCTTTTGTTGTTTGTGTTTTTACACTGGCCCTTAGCCATCTGGCTATGTCTGGTGTTCAGCGGTAGTTTCTGGTGTCCTTCACTGGCTGTCGAGAGCAGCTTGTAGGTGAGTAGCTATAGGTTGAGATGTCTTAGCTGCGGGAGGGTCGGGGAGAGGACAGGAATCAGGGAACTCTTCTCGTGGACCAGCTGAGTGACCTGAGGTCAGATCCACTTGTGTTCCAGTTTGTGGTGTCTCCTCTGGGCTAAGACACCCAGACACTGGTGTTTTATATCCCACAGTTCAGTCTGAGACACAAAGCACAGGTGCTGCACACAGGCAGGTGAGTGGCTAGATTTGGAGACTGCACACAGGCCTGCAGGGGCCCAGGGACTTTTCTATGGATTCACTGAGTGGCCTGAGGCTGGACACACCCATGCTCCACATAATGTGGACCACTCTTACCTGAGAAACACCAGAACTTGTGTTTTGTAGCTCTTAGTTGGGTCTTTAGGTTGCTATGCAGGGACTGCTGTCCTGCTGATCAGACATTGTGTGTGATTGGTGCTGCCATCTTGGGTCTCCAAACGCATTGGAGAATTTTAAGTTATCAAACTAAGTATGAACTACATAAAAGGATTATACATTCCTCAAGAAAACAGTAGCTGGAAAACTTTGACTCGGATCTTCCTTTTAATAGTAAAATATACGCAGAAGAGCTGATAATATTATTGGATTCATTCCCTTTACTTTTCTAAGGAAAGCACTGAAGTCTGCAGATCTTGACCTGATAACTAATACCTATGCCACATGGCTAACCATGGAGTGCCTATGTCTGGATTCTTCTTCTTCTTTTTTTAAAAAAAGATTTATTTATTTATTATATATACAGTGCTCTGTCTGTACATACATACATACAACATACATAATGTTGATACTTCAACATTAGAGATCAGTATTCTTCTCTTTTATACTTAATTGAATATAATGAAAATAGCAGCATAGTAGCATCATCTGACAAAGAAGAGACTACAGGATTAAAAAAAATTTTTTTTTGTAGATTTCCATTTCTTTCCTCTTATTATTGTTTGATTCCTTTGTTCTATTTGTTCTCTGAAATTAAGGTTTATTTTTATCAGAATGTCTTTCATGTCTTTCTCTTTCCTACAAGAAATATATTTATAACTGTAATGATTTAAAAAAATAAGAAAATAAGATGATAAGAAAATAAGATGCCAGGCAACAGATATTATATTACATGAGGTCTATTAAGTGAGCATGGGGAGAGAAAGAAAGGTGGAGGAGTATGAGAGGGAGGGAGGGAGAGAGAGAGAGAGAGAGAGAGAGGAAGAGGTAAGGGATAAGAGAGAGAGAGAGAGCCAGGAGGAGGATCTGTCCTTTTCTATAGCCCTGGGCAGGGCCACGCCCCCATGGCAGGTAAGCAGTGACATCACAGGTAGTCAGACTGAAGCAGAATCCCAACAATAACAGTTGCCTTCATTGCATTTTCCGTCTTTTGTTTTCTTAGATACGTGATTAACTGAAGTTCAAGTTTAGAACTAGCTATTGTGTTGGTAAAGCATTTATATAAGAACCTAGACTATAGAGAGATTAGGTAAAATAGTTAGATAAGGTCTTCAAAAACTTCAAAGACCTACAGAATATGGCATTTAAAATGTTTTTATTATTTTAAAGATTCATTGACAATGAGACAGGTTAACTCCTGGTAACACCCAGCCTACCTCAAAGACGATGATGAGCATCAAAGAACTTCCTAAGGGAGATGGCTTCAAATGTGGGAAACAAGCCACTGGGCAAAATGTCCTTGTTTCTACCACAGACAGAATTCTTCCTAAAAAAGGGCAAGCTTGGATGCAGGCAGAGTCAACAGCCAAACTCTGCCAAGACAGGATAAGCAAGTCCTCAATTGTTCCTGCCTCACAAATATGTCTGTCAGATATATTGGGCCAGAGGGCTGAAGAAAATGCTCCAATGTTATAGAGAATTTTGGGTGACCGCTTAGGTAGCAAACTGCCTCTGTCATCTTCTCATTTGGCAAGCCCCTAACCTGCACCCCTGGCATACTCAGGTAATCAAGTTTATTCCTCCTCAAGTCTCTGATGGGATTGAAGACCAGGTAGCTTACGTTTACAATTAAGCCTAGTTGTTTAGGGGTTAAGATGTTTTTAGGTCTAGATAGACGTTTTAAGTTGATAATGATGAGATATGATAGCTATTGATTTGGATTCAGAATCTTAGACACACCAAAATAGGAAAGATGTTTTCTTCAAGCTGCCAAATACAAATAACCAAACCATTAAGAATGTAACATTTATATAATTCCTGGTTGTATCATAATTATTCTTGCTATAGGTAGTTTATTGTATATATGTGTAATAATATAAATGTATATGTAAAAAAAAAAAACCTAGGCAGAGTGGTGAGTGCTGAAAATCTCAGAGCTAAGGCAGTTCAGACAGGAGGCTTCCCGGGTCCTGCTCCAGCCAAGTGAGTGTGCTCCAGGCTCAGTGAGAGATGACATCTCAAAAAGCAGTGTGCAGACTAATTGAGGAAGACACCCAATGGCAACTGAGGTCTGGATGTGTGAAAGTGTGCACATATGTGTGCACACATACACGTGAGGACACAGACATGAGAAACAAAAACAAAATAAAACAACACTGTAGCTACTGTGATAGGAAAGGCCTTACTCATCGAAACCAGAGATTAATTATTCATGAGTTGCAAATGGAATAAACAGAAGTCATTAGCAGTTGCTTTACTTTTCTGTATTAACTGAAAATGTTTTCCTATGTCCTCAAGCAGACACAAAACATCAGGTCTTCAATGCAATATTTATTAAACATTCTTGGAACAAATTTAAAATATTAAGTGGGTGTTTTCTTTACAATGATTAGCATGTTTACAGTTTTTCTCATTTTAATCCTACCTAAAATTGCCTTTTCCTTAATGACTGGACGAATCTGCAAATCCCCCCTCCCCCACATTTATTCAGTCCTTACAAATAACTGTGATGAGCTGTCTTGCTTTCCAAACAACTGCTTAGTGCACATCACTCAACGTGATACACGAAAGACAAGAATGCAGCTAGAGTTTATCCTGCTGTGCCAGACATCAAAGCGAACTTCCATGAGGTGATCAATGGTAAAACACTGCAAGACTTTTCAATACTAGTACTGGAAAAAAAAACCACCTCTAAGGTCTTTGTTGTTACTATTTGTTTCTTATGTGTCTCGAATCTAGTAATAAATCCTTTTTGTTATTTGATGCCATCAGTTATTGATGCTGGCATGAGATTTTTAGAGTAGTGTGTTTTACATTATTGTTGAATTTAATTGATTTTGGGCTTGTCTTCTTTATATTTGGCCTGGGTTGAACTTACCATTGGGTTTCTATGTTCAAATAGGCTTACTAGACAGCAAAACACCAGTCAGTATCATCATAAAGTGCTAATATAAAGAGCTATATAGTAGGAACATTTATTATGACATTATCATTGTGGCAGGCATCTATGCACGTGTGTTTGCTATTATGCTCTGGTTATTCATATATCAAATCTACACACTAAAGTGTTGATTCCATTTCTTGCCTGGTTGAAAACCATCTGAAACTTATTTTTCAATGCTTATTGAGCTGGTATAGTTCACTACATGAACTCTGTGACTTTCCATGTCTGCGGGTGTTTCTGTTGGTCCCAGTCCATCGCTAACTCCCTTAGTGTCTTCTGGATGCTTTTAAGAGTTTTGGCTTTTATTTTGTTTTCAGTATTTGAGTTATAGTATCTGTAAACGTTCTTTATGTATCCTGGACTGATATTTATTAAGCACTGTGAATGTTTAAATTGACAATTTTTCACAGAAAAATTGTTTACAGTCTCTTTATATATATATATTTTTTCTTTCATAGTCTGTCTCCTTCCAGTTCTGTGTTATCATCTCACAGATCTCTAGTATTATTTGTTGCTGATAGTCTGATCTCTATGTTCATCATATTTGGTAATATTCTTGACTTATCTTCAAGTTCACTGGTCTTTATTCTACTATGACCAACCTATTTTTAAGTTCATCCATCAAAATTTTAATCATTACTTGCTGTTATTTTTCAATTTGATTTTCTTACAGTTTCCTTGGAGCTCTGACTTCTCCACTGGTTATTCATTTTGCCCAAAATTTTCTCTATCCTCTAAAATACAATAGTTACCTAAAGGTCCCAGGGTGCTGATTCTGATGTCCCACCAGCCATGATCTGTGTCTACTGCTGCTTTCCACAGTATAACCACTTTTAGGCCATGATGTGTGCTGCATGTTTTATGTAAAAAAGAATAAAGTGAGAACTGGATATGGTTTCTGTTTTATTTTTTCACAGAAGACCATGGGTCTTTTCCTCTGTCAGGAGGCTAGACGGAAGTGCTTTCTTTTCTTGTTTCCTTGAGAAAGGGTCTTGTTCTGCAGCCCAGGATTCCTCCAACTTGTGGTCTTCTGCTTTTACTTAAGTATTTTAAAAATGCTATTAGTGTTGAGCTGGGTGACTATTGACCCCAGATCACCTCTGCTTAAAATATCCCCCTGGGACCTTTTGATTCTACCCTTGAGTAGGGGTTTGTGGCTCAGGTAGTATCAACTACCTCACTCCTGTCTTTGCTTTTCAGCTCCGTCCTTACCTCAAACCAGGTCCTCAACAGGAGTGTGATGAGCGTTAGACAAAGATGTGCGATTTGAGCGCCTTCTAGATCTTATGTTATTCTCCAGTTGATATGAACATGTTCCTTTGTTTGTTTTCTTCTTCTTCTCCCAGCAAAGAACTATTGATGGAGATCAACATCTCTCTCTCTCTCTGTTTACATCCCAGACAAGGGCGGCCAGTCTGAAAGCAGACACACCTTTCACACACCCAGATTGCTCCTCTTAGGAATTTCCACTACTCTGTGTCCACTGTGCTTTGATTTGAACTTGAGGAAAAGCACACTTTTAAGATAACCTTTATTTTTCCGTAATACTTATGCTCAGAATAATATTGTAAACATTTAATGATAACTTAGCCGGGCGTGGTGGCGCACGCCTTTAATCCCAGCACTCGGGAGGCAGAGGCAGGCAGATCGCTGTGAGTTCGAGGCCAGCCTGGTATACAAAGTGAGTCCAGGACAGTCAAGGCTACACAGAGAAACCCTGTCTCGAAAAAAACAAACAAAAAAAAAAAACCCAAAAAAACAAAACAAAACAAAACCAAAAAAAAAACATTTAATGATAACTTGATAAAAGATCCATTGTATCAGGCATTGGCCACTGCAACCAGTAAGCGGCAAGGGGATCTGAATATATAAAACCAGTTACTGATGAGATGAAAACACGAGAGTCAAGACATGTTGATAACGAAAGTCTGATGAACTCGTATCTACACGATAACATGAACTTTGCATTATCTACTTTTACTTATTTACTTTTATTTATATGTGTGGGTATTTTGCCAACGTATAAGTCTATGTGCCCAATTCACCTGTAGACATTTTTTTCAAAAGCCTATTTTCAACCACTAAAGTATCATTTTGTGATTAATTTTGTGTCAGAGTTGATGTTTGCATATGAACATTGCAAATGAAAATTAAATAAATACAGTTTTCATTACGAAGGGCATCAGTGATGCTGATTTTAAAGGAATAGGTTCCCCTCCATACCTATCATTTGTCCAGCAGTAGAGAGTTGTTTTTCTATGACTTCCTTACACTTGCTAAGTTTTGGCTTGTTACGGCGGGCGCTAACCCAGCTTGAAGGACCTCGTTTTATCTGCTGAGGTCCCGCTCCTGAAAACACTCTGAATTGAAGCTGTGTGATATGAGAACCTTGAGGGTGAGAAGCAAGGATCCAATCGGCTTTATAGATCTCCTTCACAGACGGGGGCGGGGGCTGTGGGTGCTCTCTTGCTGACAGCTCAGTGACGTGGGCCAGGCTCTGTCAAGGCAGTCAGCTTTGTCGGCGGTGCGCAAACCCTGCCGCCCTTTAAATAATATATGGCTGGAATGCAGTTTCACCTCTCTGACAGAACATGATCTAAGCTACCGCTCTTTAATCTAAGGAAAAGGAAAAAGCAGGAATAGAATGCGAGATACATTTTATTTCTTTTAGGAAGTACGCGGATGTAAAGTTTGAATGAATAAAACGACTGCATGTGGGGTTGCTTTTAGGGTGTGCCAAGGCAGCCTCCCCAGAATCTTTGTGGACCGCTAGATCTTAACGTCTTCACTTTACATTTCAAAAATATTCATCAGCAGGATGCAGTGCCAAAATATTTTACATTCATAATGGTATTATTGAAAGACACAGGTTTGATCCTAATATCATGCTTAAGGGTATATTTCCCGGGGGCAGGGAGGACGGTTCAGCAGGTGAAAGTCTCCAAGCTGCATGGCCTGAGTTTGATTTTTTTTTTCCTTGTTCTTTAAAATTTTTTTTTTTTTTAAATTTTGAGTTTGACTCTTAAACTCACACGGTATAAGAGAAGGAGAATACTGACTCCTACGAGCTGTCCCCGATCTCCACATGCACTCTGTTGTGTATGTGTACTCATGTGTGTTCATGTGCAAACACATACAGTAAATAAGCCTATATATAAAAATAGACTGCCTTTGTGCATCTATGCTTTGAAAGAACATTCTGTGTCTTACAAAACAAGAGTGACAATTGCCAGTTAACATTACTGTGCAGCTCTGAAGTAAGACACGGTGTCAAGTGATTCCAGAAAAAGACTTATATAAATGTGACCCCTTTGGACATGGATAAATGGACCCCTAAAGTGAGAAAAAAATGTGATGTTGGCATGTGGTAGAAATTAATCACAAAATGATACTTCACTGGTGGAAAATAGGACTTTTTAAAAAATGTCTAAATTCACAGATGAATTGGCATACACACTTATATGTCGGCAAAAATACCCATACACATAAATAAAAGTAAATAAATCTTCAAAAGATAATGTGGGTGTCAGGTGAGTGCAGTGCCAGCAGAGACCAGAAGAGGGCATCGGGTTCTCGTTGGAGCTGGAGTTACAGGCCTGGTTGCGAATTCTCTGACATGGCTGCTAGAAACGTAGGCCCTTTGCAAGAACATGCTTTTAGCTGCTCAGCCATCTCTCCATTTCTAAATAAGTATATATTTAAATTTCAAAAAGAAAGTTAAAAAAAAAAAGAGACAGCTTTTCAAGTCATACTCAGACTTGAATTGTGCTCCTAGACCCATGATTTGAACACCCAGTCTCTAGGTTATGAGGCTGTTTCAGCGCTGTGGTTCCTGCAGGATGTGGGATCTGCCTGATAGAAATAGGCCACTGATCAAACTAAGGCACTAGCCAAGGACAATTCAGGTGGTAAAATTTAAACCCCTATGCAGATCTAGCCAATGGACAGGACAGTCTCCACACTTGAGTGGAGAGTGGGATATGACTTTCTCATGTACTCTGGTGCCTCACATTTGACTATGTCCCCTGGAGGGGGAGACCTGGTGGCACTCAGAGGAAGGACAGCAGGTCACTGAGAAGAGACTTGATACCCTATGAGCATATGGGGGGGGGTAATCCCTCTGAGGAACAGCCATAGGGGAGGGGAATAAGGGGAAAATGGGAGGGAGGGAAGAATGGGAGGATACAAGGGATGGGATAACCATAGAGATGTAACAATTATAAATTAAAAAAAAAAAAAAAGAAATAGGCCACTGATAGTGGATCCTTGACAGTTATACCCACACTCAGTTCTGGTCTAGTTATTTTTAGCTTCTTGGTCTGTCACTGTGTGAAGACATTACCACATGATCCCACTGCTGGTACTGGAGTTACTTCACCGTGCTTTTTCCTCCATAATTTACTGAACTCAGAAGGCATGAGCCAAAACACAGCTTTTGGTAACAGGAGTAGAGTTGTTGTGTTAGAGTTGATTACGCGGCTCTTAGGCCCTTCTAGCTGGTTGTCCGGAGTGAGGTGGAGGAGTGTGAGCTAGGAAAACTCTTGAGTGATGTAGGTAGAGTTTAACTGGCTATCAGTGGGAGTCCAGAGCACCAAAAACATGTATAAAAACATGACAGAAAAGACTGGACTCACGTGATTTCAGATGATAGTGAACACTTAATTCAGAGTTGGTCCAGGGACTTTCTGTGTTATTATAGTCTGGCAAGAATCCCGATAACATCCTGACTGTGTCTTGAAGATTTGAGTCAGGACTAATTTATCTGGCAGAGGAAATACCATTCAGACTGTGACATGATTATTGTTTACTTTTTAAAGCTAGGTTTCAGAAAAAGTTAAGATGAGAAAGCAGAACAGAAAGACTGGGAAAGCGTGCAGTTTGGAAGCAGAGGCATAGTTAAGGCAGCAGATACAGATAGTAAGTGCAGACAACGTGGCTAAAATTGCTTAAGAGATAAACATGAATACTATTTTTAAAAGATTTATTCATTTTCATTTCTGTGTATGGGTATTTTGCCAACATCTAAATCTGTGTACTCATTTCATCTATGTGTGTAGATATTTGTAATAAGCCAAGTACCTTCAATGGGACACTAGTAGAGTGCCCCGAGGGTGAGGCAGCACTTACTGTGAACCCAGGATACAAAAAAATTGCAAACCCAACTGAAAAAGGTCTCATTTAAGAAGAGAGGCCCAGTTTCGGCTCAGGCTGGCTGCAGACCTTAGCACCATCCATAATGAACTGTTTTTCAGGCACACAGAGTGCATGACTCCTGAATTCTTACAGTTTGTACCCAGGAGAGAGTCTGACCAGGGTATGTGGGAAGCGTTCGGAGTGAATTCCAAGTTGTGACTGGTATTAGAGATGCCAGCAATGTCGGATATCTGCCAAGGAAGCTTCTGGCACCCAGCCCAAGAGAGAAGCCACAGATGCTGCAGGTGTCAGGGCCATAAGGCAGGACTCCCTAAGCCCTTTGCAGCTCTGATGATGCCGGTGTAAGCCCTGGATGCTAGGATGGAGGCGATCTCCGAAGATGGACTAGTTATATTCTGTGTTATGTAATCACCAGGAGCCAATGGGGGACAAGGGAAGAATGTAATTTGGATCTCAAATTTCTCCCGTAGGTGTGTGGCTTAAATGCTCTCTCTCCAGCCTGTGGAAGTCTCTCTGCTAGAAGCAGGCCACTAGGGCTACACACCATCTTCTGATTCTAGCATAGCTTTCTTTAACAACTCTGCTAGGATAGAGCTGTTTTGCGGTTCCTTCCCTGATACAATAGTGTGAAATCCCCAGAAAGCTTGAGTCAGAATAAACATTTTCTCTCTTAGGTTACTCCTGTTGGATATTTGGGTCAGTGTATCATAAATTACTAACTGGCCCAGATCTCTCTCTCTCTCTCTCTCTCTCTCTCTCTCTCTCTCTCTCTCTCTCCCTCTCTCTCTCTCTCTCTCTCATCTATTAATCAATCTATCATCTATCTATCTATCTATCTATCTATCTATCTATCTATCATCTAATGATCTATCTATCCTCTATCTATCACATATGACACAGACAATGACATCATTTCTAAATTTTAAATCATTTCTAAAGAATTCCAAAGAAATGTGGGACAGTTATTAAGATGGTCATTTTCCCTTTTGCTTTATTTGGCTTGTTCGTACCTTGCCTGGCATTGCTTCTGATAAACTCCAGGAACACCAGATCTATTGTAAATTTATTTAGATTTTAAGACATAAACTCAGGAAAATGTTCTGTAAAAGGGAGATGATGGAGATAATTTTGGACACAGAAAAATGAACAAAAGCAATCTTTGCTAGGCAAAAATGCTCAATTGAGTCATATTGGATGAGTATCTTCTACTTATTTGCTAACCACATTCTACCCTTTCTGTTCTAGTCTCAGCCCCAGGAGGCTGAGCTACCCCATCAGTGCCTTTCCATGTGTTGTGTCTTTACATATGTTTGGCCAATGAGGAACTCTGGTAAGGGAGCGGTGGCTGCTGACAATTTGCACATATTTTTTCTTATTTTATTTTTCTCCCCAACAAAAGTCATTTAGTCTAAATAGTATTTGCTACTTTGTGTGTTCTTCTTTTTCCCACTTCTTATTTCCCTAGTTTCACCACTTATCACTATATAGGAAAGAAAGAAGAGAGAGAGAGAGAGAGAGAGAGAGAGAGAGAGAGAGAGAGAGTCCTTGAGTCTAATTTTTCTTATTGTTTCTTCTTTGAGCAAGATTACTAATAAACTGCAACCAACCCCCCTGGGCTACGTCCAACCCTGCCTATCAAGGATCTAGCATTCATATACCCCTGAAAAGGTCCCAGAATTACAAATGTCACAGCATTGCAAAAACCATCTGCAGCTGAAAAAACTGCGCTTCTGCTAGAGCATGAGGCAAATCACAGTCGGCTGCTGTGGTCAGTCCAAAGCAGGCCCATATCCAGATTTCTCACATACTTCCCTCTTCCTGTTTTAAGACATGAATTGTACTTTGTTTAGTGGGAAATTATAAATAGAAACATTTTCAAAGAACTAAGTGCTTTTTGGGTCAGTGGCCAACATTTTTAGGAGACCTCTCCTGCTCACTTCTAATCTCCACATCCTCAATGCAAAACTTTCGCTTGTTTCTATTCTGATGTTAACACATCCTTATAGTATGTAGATGGATTTAATGCCACAGTTTTTTTTTTGTTTTTTTTTTTCCTATAGCCCAGTATCTCTTGGCTGCTGTCGTACCTTGGCTGAAATGGCTTGTTCCCTTTTCTGCCACAAAGAACTGCATTTCTCACAGTGAGCACACTGGGCATTTTGAGACCTGAGGCTTTTCGTTTGGTCACAGTCTCTTGGAAAATGACTGTGTTTCGCACAATTGAAGCACCGAGCGTTTTGATATTAGAGAACCTATAGCCACACCATTAGCGGGGATGCGCTGTGGGGCTACTGGGAAAGCTGTGGTGGCCTCTCTCCGCCCATCCCTCCTCCTACTCTGTCAGTGTGGTTGGCTGGTTTGATATTAACTTTTTCTTTCAAAACAGGCTATTTCATCAGATTGTCTTCCTGCCTTTTCTGATTTTCTCTGACCTGACTGACCTCAGGCAGAGTTTTTTCCCTTTTTCCTACTGTGCACACACACACACACGTGTGTCTGTGTGTGTGTGTTGTTCTTTTTTGTTTTCTCTTTTCCAGTGCTCTTTGACTCTCCAGTTGTGCAGCCAATTCTGCAGCCTTTTCAGAAATGAGAGAGCAGAGTGACCCATTTTGTTTTCCTGTTTCAGTCATTCTTTTGTTTGTCAGGCCCCTCCATACCTGCCCACAAGTTTACCAACTGCACAGGCAGTCTTTCAACCTTTTATTGAAGCAAAATATACAAAGAAGAAAAAGAAAACAGAAAATCTCCTCCAGGAGAAAAGTGGGGGATATCCCAGTGGTTGCAACCACAATAAACTCTTTTGCTACTTTCTCGAAAAAAAAAATCTATTCCTTCATCCCTTCCCATTTTTTAAATAAAGCATTTGAAATAAAAATTTCCACTTATCCTTAACTCTGGAGCCCCACATTGAGGCGCCACTTGTAGCTGGTCTTTACTACTTTGTGAATCTTACTTCTTTTTCCTTCCCTTTACCCCCTTGGTTTATCACTAGATAGGAGAAAAAGAAGGAGAGAGGGAGAGAGAGAGAGAGAGAGAGAGAGAGAGAGAGAGAGAGAGAGAGACAGAGAGAGAGAGAGAGGGAGAGAGAGAGACAGAGACAGAGAGAGAGAGACAGAGAGAGAGACAGAGAGAGAAAGAGAGAGGGAGAGAGGGAGAGAGAGAGGGAGAGAGAGAGAGAGACAGAGAGAGGGAGAGAGAGACAGAGAGAGAGCCCTGAATCTAATATCTTTTTTTTTGTTTCTTCTTTGAGTATGATCACTAACAAACTACAACCAACCCCCACGAATGACTAACAACCACCAACTCTGCCTCTTGGGGCTCTAGCATTTATATACCCTCTGAAAAGTTCCCAGAATTCCAAATGTCACACAATAACAGAAGCAACCAGCAACTGGAGAAACCACATTTCTGGTACAGACTGAGGCAAACCATGGACAGTCCAGAACAACCCCACATCCTTACACCTGGGATTAAAATGAAAATACATTCTTGTAATGTTTTTTTTTTTTTTGTGTGTGTGTTTTTTTTTTTGAGACAGGACTTTTCTGTGTAGCTTTGGCTGTCCTGGATTCACTTTGTGGCCTGGAACTCACAGAAATCTGCCTGCCTCTGCCTCCCAGAGTGCTGGAATTACAGGTGTGCGCCAGCATGCCTAACATTTCTGTGTTGTTGTTGTTTTTTAAGAAACCACAATTCCAGAATTCTCACTACAACTTAGTATCCCTTAGAAATCTCTGGCCCTTTCTGGGTCATTCTCCACTTGACTTCCTTAGGTTACGGTGCACACTGCCCTCTGCCCCTTCACTGTGACAGGGATGGGAGCACCAGGGTCTGACTGGTGACTAGTCAGGTTCCTCCCAGGCTCGGATACTCTTCCGTGTGCTCTGCTTCCTCCAAGTGCTGCTTTTTCTGTTAACATCCCCATACAAGAGTGCACTGTCTGATTTTGCTGAGGCCTTGACTGGTAAACACCTTATCATTAAGTTACTAAGGATCTGTATATGAAACACATAGCGTTGCTTAATGTCACAGATAAGAAAGTTATTTCCTATTATATAAAACAGTGTTACTTACAAACAATTAGTGACAGGTGTGGTGGCACATGCCTGTAACCCCAGCACTCAAGGAGACAGAGGCAGGTAGATTTCTGTGAGTTCCAGGGCAGACTGGTCTACAAAGCGAGGCCAGGACATCCAAGGCTGCACAGAGAAACCCTGTCTTGGAACAAACAAACAAACAAGCAAACAAACCCCCAAACCAAAAAAAAAAACCAACAACAATTAGTATTTCAAAGACCATGTGACCATCAAGTTTTTATGGACGCCTTGCACAGGAAAGTAAAACTTTGTGTGTGAAGCCAGCAGTTTGGTAAGTGGATGGCAGTCGGTGTCCATTTATTCTTCAGGGAGGCTTGCCAGTTTCCAAATTTTTCTCGGTTGCTGTAAAACCGAGGCTTAAGGAAACACGTATTGTAACCAATTATGATTATGGTTCAAAAAGAGAAGCTATGACTTCACGTCACAGCTTAGGAGGGCATCTTGACAGTGAGATCTACTCAACCTCGGAGAGATGTTAGAGAAACCAAACTCTTACAGCTAAAGAGCGTGAGGGTGAAAACAGAAGTCAGCCTCTGAGGTAGAGGAAGCATCAAGTGTTTCCCTGCCTCCTGCTGTCTTCTTTGCAGACAGAAGAGTTCCTTCCAGTCAGCCTGCCGCTGTCACCCAGAGTTCTTGTGTGTCCAGCATATGCCAGAAACTGTGCCAGGGAGAGACGGTGGCGAACACTGTAGCTCGGGCTAGGACGTCTTCAGAACATGAATTAACAAAAACACAATACAGTTTGAGGGCTGGAAATGATAATCTGATCATGTTTTAAGGGACGTTCTCTAAAAGATCTGAGCCAACAAAATGCATATGCATTGTAAAAGGGAATTTATTAGCTTGGCTTTCATCATGGGGTTATCTGGGTTACCAAGAGACCGAGACCTCAGTAGCTGCCAGGCCAAGATGCTGTCTGTAACCAGCAGCTCCAGTCTGTAGGAAATGAGTATATACTATGTAGGTTTTTTTCAGTTTTCAAATTGGTGACATTATTCAGTCATTCAGTCAAGCAAACATACTGTTTGTTGCTTTTAATAAAATCTCAACCGTTTGATTTTACCAACAAAGACTTGGGAGCCAGATGCTGGGGTGAAAGCCTGTTAGCTCAGAGAGGCAGAGAAAGGACCCAGCTGAACTTCCTCCTCAGCCAATGTCCCAAAAGAAGGGGCATGCTCCTTCCCCACGCCATCTCAAAAGCCCTCAAACTGAGTGTTCCTCCCTTCTGCTTCCTGTGCGTCTCTCTGTCCGTCTGCTGCACTTCCTCTTATTCTCTCTGCTTTTTCCTTCTTATCATCAGTCTTGTCAACTGCTTGCTTGCTCTGCCTCTTGGCTTGTGCTTGACTTTATTTAACGCTGTTCAAGTAGAAAGTTTTTAGATTAAAGGTGCACGCTAGAGCTGGGTCACACCACAACTAGAAACAGTTTTTTTCCAGTAAATAGTACAATCTCAGGGTTCACAGTGTGGTCAAATATTCTGTAACAATAGTTGGACTCCAATGGGGTACAAAAGAAATGTCCTAGTAAACTAATCTGGGCCCATGGGGGCCTCACAGTGACTGAACCACCAACAGAAGAGCATGCATGGGCTGGACCTGGGCCTCTGCACATACATAGCAGATGTGCAGGTTGGTCTTCATGTGGGTCCCCTGTTGCTGACTCTGTTGCCTGCCTTTGGATCCCTTTCTCCTAGCTGGGCTCCCTTGTCGGGGCCCCAGTTGGAGAGGATGCACTCAATCATGCGGCAACTTGATGTGTCAGGGTAGGTCAGTACCTGTGGTACCCATCTTGTCAGACGAGGGGATGGGAGGGGAGGATGGGTGGGAGGGGTATCAAGGTGGGTCTGAGAGGAGAAGGGGGAGGGGGGCCGTGATCTGGCTGTAAAGTGATCAAATAAATAAATTAATGAAAAATCCCTTGATATGAAAAATCTTGTAATTTCATATCAAAATGCCGTTCAATTAGGCACAAAAACTTAAAAAGATATTTTAAAATGTGTGTGTGTGTGTGTGCGTGTGTGCGCGTGTACACATGTGAGCAATCCATGTGTGGAGGTCAGAGGACAGCTTGCGGAAGTTGGCTCTCCTTTTCCACCATATAGGTGTTCACTATTCGGGTTGCCAGGCCTGGCGGCAAGCCCCTTTATCTGCTGAGCCTGACCGGTCCTGCTGATCATTTTTTTTCGAGACAGGGTCTCAGATTAGTCCTGAACTTGTGATCTTTTAGCTCCTAAGTGCTAGGACTAAAACATGCACTACCACAGCTGGCACTTTCCCACTATTCTTTTTGTTTCTGTGTTTGTTTTTTGAGACATGGTTTCTCTGTGTAGCTCTGGCTGCCCTGGAACTCACTCTATAGAGTGACCAGGCTGGCCTTGAACTCAGAGATCTGCCTGCCTCTGCCTCCCGGGTGCTAGAATCAAAGGCGTGAGCCACCACTGCTCAGTGTTTTTATTGTTTTGACAGGTCCTTTTATTTTTGTCTACGTATACATGTGTAGGTATATGTCCCTGTGTGTGCATGGTGTGTGGAGGCCAGGGGTTGATGTCAGGTCTTTTTATGAATAGCTGTTCATATTATTTTTTTATTTTTATTTATCTTTTAGATTTATTTGTTTTGTTTTATGTGTATTGGTGTTTTGCCTGCTTATATGTCTGTGTGCTATGTACATGCTTGATGCCTGACATGGACGTAGGACGTTTTTGTACTGGATTCCCTGGAACTGGAGTTACAGTTGTGAGCTACCTTGTGGGTCTTGGCAATCAGTCTGTAGTCCTCTGGAAGAGCAGCCTCTTAACCTCTAAGCCATCGCTGCAGCCCCCACATTGTTTTTTTTGAGGCAGAGTCTCTCGGGGAACCCGGAGCTCACTGACCACCTAGTCCAGAAAGCACCAGGAACCCTTCTATCTAGGCTTCCCCAGCTCTGGCGTTACAGTACATGCAGCCACCCCAGCTGTTTATGTGGGGTACCACACAGTGAAACAACAGCCCTCCTGCTTGTGTGGCAAGCGCTTTAACCAACTAAACCCTCCCCTCAGCAACACGAGGCTGGAGAGACGGCTCAGCAGTTAAGAGCACTGGGCTGCCAGTTCAGTTCCTAACACCCACATGGTAGTCGTTCACAACTGTCTTCAACCCGGGTTCCAGGTGGTCTGACACCCTCACACAGACAAACACATGCAGACAAAACCCCAATGCACATAAAATAAGAGTAAATAAATCATTAAAAATGTTAATAAAAACCAAACTCAAGTTTTTTTCTTCTACAAGAAGCCTGTCTTTGAAGTCTTTTGTGTTATTAACATTCTAGTGTTTGACAAAAAAAATGTTTTTTTAATAGTTCCCAGTTTTTGTGAAATATGCCTTTAAAGAGTGGGATCTATAAGGCAAGCTGTTGATTTTAGAGAAAGCAATCTACCTATAAAATAATACATACCTTCTTTCAGTCAAAATTTTTGCTTGAAAGAGAAGGTGCCTTGCAATAATAATTCCTTGGTGATTTCAGTGAAAAATTAAAGTTCCTAAGGTGGCCCAAAGATTGCTGTCACTGAAGTAAAATTAAGATTTAAAAAAAAATACACCACTGGGACCCGGACTTTTTTGAGGTGTCTTATTAGACCTGTTTCACAAGTGACTTAAAGTGTCCCGAGTCTTCAGGGAAGTAATGAACGGAACCTGGCTGCTTTGAACCTGCTTTTAATTCCCAGCCCTAGACTTCTTTCTTTCTTTCTTTCTTTCTTTCTTTCTTTCTTTCTTTCTTTCTTTCTTTCTTTCTTT
>OU015743.1:1414263-1435185 GCA_907169655.1 Acomys percivali | reverse complement strand
TTTCTTTCTTTCTTTCTTTCTTTCTTTCTTTCTTTCTTTCTTTCTTTTTTTGGTTTTTCGAGACAGGGTTTCTCTGTGTAGCCTTGGCTGTCCTGGACCCGCTTTGTAGACCAGGCTAGCCTCGAACTCACAGCGATCCACCCGCCTCTGCCTCCCGAGTGCTGGGATTATAGGCGTGCGCCACCACGCCCGGCCCTAGACTTATTTCTAATTTGTGTCTCCCCCCAGTAGTAGTGTAAATGTTCCAGTTGCTTGGTTAGCATGTTTTTTACTCATAGCTGTGAATTTGTTAGGACTGAAGGCCCATTATGGGAAAGCAATCATCTCCTAAGAGTGACGTCTTCCTCTAGGGGGAAAACACCCTGCTGCCTCATCCTGTAAGAGTTAACCCAGTTGTACAGGTCAGTCCTCTGGCCAAAGGACCACCCCTCAGAAAGGTGAGTTCACTTTAAGGTATGCTAGACAGAGGGACAGAATAATTAGTTATCCCTCTGATGAGATACTGCACTTTTCCGTGGAAGCATTCCTACCTTCCTAGCACAGTCCCATAAGCTGCCCTGAGGTTCTGTTGAGTCTGTCCGCCTTGACACGGCTTTCCATTTTTCTTCTTTTTTTTTGTCTCTCTGGATGCTGGCGAGGGCCCAGGTATGCTTTTTTTCAGTGTTTTCTTATTCTTTTTCTAAAGCTTTCCTTTCTACCATGTTTACAGTGCTAGCCATCATTCTGAATAAGTCTGAGTTTAGGACCCAAGAGCTGCCATGCTAGGGTTGGCCTGCGAGTGGTGGGCTGGACCTGGGCTAAGCGGCAACTCTGGATTTGCCTTGGGCATTAGGCTTGTACCACGAGTACTTTCCCATAACAAGCTATGATAAACATACCATTCATAAATGCATTCTGAGGCATTTCTGCCATTACTCTTGTTCTATACTGAGTTTCATATGATTGAATTCTGTACTGTGAGAATTATTATGAGATTTTCTCAGACTAGGAGAGAGAAATGCATCATAGGACATTTTCCTGGGATTTGGAATTCACAGAAGATTCACAGTCTATGTACACACACTGTGGATTCTGAGCTGGAATCTACTTGGATTACACTTCAGTTTATAACCCTTTCTAGGAAGGCCATGGCACACACACATTAGCACATTGCATATGTGCTGGGAGACATAATCACACAAGTCTCTTTATGTATGACACCATGCAGAGCTAGTGTTTCAAAAACAAAGCAAAAACCCAACTGTTTTATTAGTTTAGGGACAAACTGCCAGAGTCTTTTGTTTGCATATATAGATGGTTGCCCCTGAGTTCTTCAATGTTTCCCTGTTGATTGAATGTTGATCAGCTCTCAGCCTTTAGTGATGTGAGGTATGGCCTGCTAAGGGATTTTAGGGCACTGGGATTGTGCTCACAAAGGAGATTATGAACTCCCATCTCTTACTATTTCTTCTGCTCACTGACAGTGATGTTGACAGTGTTGCTTTGCCATGAAGTGTTGCATCAGCACTACCCCCTCCCCCCAAACTCTGGACCCAAATAACTCTCTTCTCCTAGAAGCTGATGATCTTAGGTATCTGTTGTAGTCATAGATACATTAAGAAGAGAGGCCCATCATAGACTATGGAAGTTAGGGCATGCTTTCCCTTCTGCTGAGCTTGCCTTCCTTTCTCTTGCTTCTCCTCCCCCTCCTTTGTCCTCTTTTTCCTCCTCCTCCTCATCTTCCTCCTGTATTTCCTCCTTCCATTTCCTCCTCTTGTTCTCTTTTTGTTTCTGTTTCTTTTGGGACAAAGTCTTGCTATGTAGCTCAGCTTGTATCAGCAATCCTGTCTGATACTCTCATGGGCTGGGATTGTAGGGATGCGTTACCACACTGCTGCTTTTTCTTCAAGATATGCAAGATAACATTTTCAATAATTGTTAACATTTTTGTTAAAAAATTAAGTCGGCATACACATTGTATATACATTGTGGTATGATAGTTTTAAAAAATTAAGTCGGCATACACATTGTATATACATTGTGGTATGATAGTTTTAAAAAATTAAGTCGGCATACACATTGTATATACATTGTGGTATGATAGTATGATGTAATGTTTCATCATTCATATACATTGTATAATGTCTAATTAGGATGATTAACAAGTCACTAACTTGTGCTTTTGTCACATATGTGCTTTAGAAGAAAGCATTCACAAACATCTCTTTTAACTACTTTGAAATATATGATTTTTAAAAAATCTCTGTTACTGGGAATCAGTCAAGCTCTTTGTCCTGCCGAGTAAGCACTGCACCACTGAGTGACACCCAGCCCTGCTCTGTTAGCTATAGTCATTGTATCATGTCACAGAACAGTGTGGCTTATTTTTGATATCCAATGTTTTCCATCTGGAGCACCCTCTCCTCTTCCCTCTGTCCTCTTCTCCCAGCTCTCTGGTGACCACCTGTGATAATTAATTGTCAGTGTGAACAATCTAGAGTCGCCATCAGAACAACCTTCTGGGCATTTCTGTGAGGGACACTCTAGATTAGGTTGAGGTCAGAAGACTTTCCCTAAATGTGGGAGGTATCATTCTGGGGGGGGGGGTCAAGGATGCAGAGGGATAAATAGAGAAAGAGAACTGTGGAGCAGTGCTGTGTCCAGCTGTCTCAAGTTGCTGTCTCTGTAACTTCCCAACCCCGATGGAGTGCACCCTCAAACTGTGAGCAAAAGTAAGCCCTTTCTGTTTTAAGTTCCTCTAAGTATGTTTTTTTTTTTTTTTAATCACAGCAACACGACAAGCAACTAATATACCACTGTTCTGCTGTCGACTTCTATGAGTCTCCCAAACAATTTTTTTTTTAAATCCAGATGGATGACTGAGCGGTTGGGCAGTGACCCACTGGCTTCAGAGTTATGTCACCAATGTCATACAAGGACAAGTAGCTCATTGAAAGAACATGAGGTTACAGTTGGAGTCCCTGATCTGCGATCTCTTGCAGCTATGTGAGTTTGGGAGTATCATTTGATTTTCTGAGTTTCCCCATGTGTGGATGGTACTAATGTAAATTGCTACTTAGTACCAGAATTAATTTTTTTGAATTATGCATACTCATGTGTGTGGAAATATGATAATAGGTGTTTGATTTCTATCTTTAACATCTTTAAGTACTTCTTAAATTCTAGATGAGTACAAGCCTGGTAATCTAGTCAGTGAACGAAGTTATTAAACATATTGCGGGTGACTCCAGCTTTATCACCCAAATGTTTTTTTTGTGTGTGTGTATAAATGAATAAAGAGAAGAAAAATAACAAGGTTCATCTTCCAGAAAGAAGAAGGGAGCCCCACTGAGGCTGATAACTGGGCTGCTTCTACACTCAGGTACAAATAACCCCCTGCCAGACCAGAGTCGCAGCTGGCCCAATTTAGCACTCAGCAGCCAGTTGTGTTTTTCTCTGCTGGAACTTGCAGAGTGAAGAGTAGCCGATACTCTTCCTTAGACGATACTCACAAGAAGTGAAGCCCCAAATAAATTCCTCATCTCGTAGCATTTCTAGCAAGCTCAGTAGCAGCTGGCTTTTGTTGAAGAACCTTAAAAAAAAACTTATGGCAAACATTACTTAAAACTTTTTTCCCATCAAATGGTCAGTACCAGGGTGCTGTTTTCAGTCCTTAGTGCTGGCTTGATATACACAGTACAAGAAAGTAATCAAAAGTGCTGGAAGTTTAACGAGTTGTAGCAGGAAAAGTAAAATGATAAACATGTAAGAAAGCATCAGAATTAAATCAACTATTTATATGAAAACCCCAAAATTAGTAAAACAGTTAAATTTCTTAATGTGATCTTTAAAGAGTTATTTTTTATTATTTAGAATTTTACACATGTCTACAGTAATATGATCATATCTAACTCTACAGAACCCTGGCTGTCCTGAAACTCGCTACGTAGACCAGGCTGGCGTCAAGCTCATAGCTATCCTCTTGCCTTTGCCTCCCAAGTGCTAGGGATAAAGGCCTGCGACACCATACCTGGTGCACATCTACCTCTTGTTCCTCCCTTCCAGTTCCTCCTAGATCATCCCCAATATATCCCCTCCCAACTTCATGTCTTTGATCTTAAGACATTTATCTGCAAAAGCTTTGTCATTAAGAAAAAAAAATATTTGAATTCACATTCAGGACAGAGCTCTGCTTTTAGACAATATCTGACTTTCTTTCTTTCTTTCTTTCTTTCTTTCTTTCTTTCTTTCTTTCTTTCTTTCTTTCTTTCTTCCTTCCTTTCTGTGTTTTCAAGACAGGATTTCTCTGTGCATCCTTGGCTGTTCTGAACTGGTTTGTGGCCCAGACTGGCCTCGAACTCACAGTGATCTATCTGCCTGCCTCTGCCTCCCCGAGTGCTGGGATTACAGGCATGCACCACTGTGCCCAGCTTCTGACTTTGTTCTTAAGTCGTGGAAGTTGATTTGAATTATATTTGGACAGATCCATCTGGGAAGGTATTCCAGGCATCATGAATGACTTCCAAAGGGAAAAGTACCCAGTGGATTTGGGTTTGGTGGTGCAAATATGTAATTAATCCTAGAATTTGGGAGGTTGAGGAGGGAGGATTGCTAGTTCAAGGTCAGCTGGGTTGCATATGAGTTCAGGACTAGGTTTGTCTACATGTGATTCTGTCACTTGCAAAAATCCAACCAACCAACAACATCAATAACAACAACCAAAGCAAATTAAAACAAAACACACAGACGAACAACAACAACAAAACTCCTAAAAATTGCATTGTGTTATTTTTTTCTGATGATTTGTATTGGTGTTGTTGACAATGTGTTTAGGATATCTATCATCTATATATCTATCTCTTTATCTACCATCTATTTATCTATCTATCATCTCTATCATTATTATTATTATTATTATCATCTATCATCTTCTGTCATCTATCTATCTATCTATCTATCTATCTATCTATCTATCATCCTTGCTTGTCTATTTATATATCTGTCATCCATATATTTATCAAATTTACTTATCTTTAGATTCTTCACATGAGAGAAAACATGCACTATCTATCTTTTCCTTATTTTGGCATCTCTCCATATGAACTCCCATCAGGGCCTGAGAGGCATAGCTGTATTCCTTTCAAGGTAACTGATGATAATGAATCTTTTCTTTCAGAGGGTGGAAAGGATTTGTGTTTTGGAAAACATAATGAGCCCATTGAAGTAAAGATATAAAATAAGATAAAAGAATACAGCAGGGCATATTATTTTGAAGAAAAATGAGCTAATAAAAGGAAAGATGACTTTAGGCATGAAGGCCATGTGCTGATCTCAGAAAACAAATCCTTCAGAGAGACTGGGCCATGCTTTGGTAGGGTTTCTAGTTTCCCGGAATTCTTTCCTGCTACAGCTTTTAGTGTTTAAGTGGTGAAGAGTCCCGGAGCTGGGTGCAGGACGCTCTCCTTTACTCATCCTCACTCTCCCTGGGTGGCCATCCTCTCATGGTTTTAGTTTCTTCCTTCTGCCTGACTCCTGGTGCATGGCTTTCAGCCTCTGTGCGCTGGAATCAACACTCTCCAGCATCAGTTGACCCACGCCCACAGGCATCTGAACAGCTCCTTATGCCTTTCAAACTAGCCTCTGCCCAGTTCTTCCATCTCTCTGCTGATGGCAACTCTGTCCTTCAGTTGTTTACAGCAAGTTCCTCACCCATCACCTTCATGTCTTGAATGTGCTTATCAGCAAAGTCAGTCAGCTTGACGACCTGTCGCCTCGGTTCTGGCTGTCACCAGAACTGTCCATACCACTGACGATTCTCTGACAGGTTATTCTAACATTTTTTTCCCTTCTTCTTGTCGTCTTAACTTCATTAGCACTTCACCACAGAGATCTTGTCAACGTGTTGCCCTGTGAGGCATTTCCACCGGACTTAGTTACAGCCGTTCTGTGAACTTCTGACTGAGCAGACTGACTTCCTGTTCACACATCTCTAATTTCACCAAGTTATTCATTCTTTCCTTGCACACTGGCCTCCTTGCTATTCCTTGAATATAGCAAGAATTACTAACTCAGGACCTTTTCACTTGCTTTGCCCTCTTGGAATGCCCACCCCTATATACTTGCAGTGCTAACTTTTTCACGTTCTTTACATCTTTCCTTAAGAAGAATTTCCCCTAGATATTTAGACATTTTATTTCCTGTTCTCCTGCTCTATTTATTTTACCCTTAGCAGTTGCTTTTGTGTTTGTTTTATGAAAACAGGATATTTCTTTGTTGTTGTTTATTGTTGGATCCCTGGTTCTCTGAATATGTCTTGCTCAAAGTAAACAGTATTTGTTGAGTGAATGAATAAATAAAACACCATTTAAATTACTAACTTCAAAAATGATCGAGGAATTCTGGAAGACATACATTAAGTACAAAGACTTCTATATCCAGGCTAAGTGGTGAAGGAGTCTGTTAACTCCTGGACAGCTTTGAACTAAGCCTGCCTTGGTGGCATTGCCTCTGGCAATATGAGTTTAGAAAGCAGGGCGTATTGAATAGGATTCCAGGCTTGGGTGGAAAAGTTTGCTAATTGTGTCTAAAAGCTGGCTTCCTTTAAGACATCACGTTTGATAACAAGGCAAGCATTGTCACATTAGATAGTTAATCAAGTATAATGTATATGTATAATGAAAGTATAATGCTTCTGAGTTTTCAGCCCTGAAGAGAAGATGTTTAAGGCAGGGGATGTCTGTGGCCTCGCAGTCTGTTTATAGCTGGAGCCCTAGTACCATGGAAACTCTCCCCGGCAAGGGGACAGAGTGAACCTTCTCTGTGTCCTTTGCACCTGACAGAGAATGCAGCGGAGAATTCTGCACAAGGAGTTCATGCTAGAGTTGTTTATACCAGCAGGAAGATATAAGCTATCACAACACGAGGAAACGAAGCAGCCTGCAAGAGCTTCTCTTTCAAAACATATAGAATAAAGCGAAGCTTCACTGTCTGCCAACAGGTAAAGGGACTTTGACTGGTTCCATTACTAGGATGATCATGCTGTGACACAGTACAGCACGTTGGTGCCTCTCAGGAAGATGGTGCCACACAAACCTTAGCTGATGCTGTGCTATTAGTCACACTGGTGACATATACTTGCCAGCATATTCAGAGGACTTGAAGGTAAATTCCATAGCCTCGGTCCTTATTATTTACCTGTGCATGTAGCTCGAGTCATTCCCAGTGAGCACACTGGTCTACTTACCGTTCTTGGCTGAAAGGACCATCCGAGGCTTTCTATAGTTAGTTATGTAGGCTAGGTAGACCTTGAGCGTTTTGGGTATTTGTGAAGATTCTGCCATTTAGTGGGATTCTGCCTAATACAGATATTAGGAGGGCTGATGTCTGTTTCAGAAATAACTTATAGCTCACTACTCCCTGGGACAATGTGGCTGGAGTCCTTGCTATACATCCCTCTAGATCACATGACCTTAGGATTATAGCCATAGGTTTCACTCCAATTTTTTCTGCATAACATGCAAAATTATGTGTGGACCTTCTTATATGTCTTTAAGAGGGTTATGCAGAGGCTGTAAAAAGCACAGCAAACTCTCTCTAGTGTGCACATATGGGAAGACAGAAAATAAAAACTCTTCTGGAAAGAACACCACCACAGCGCTTAGCCACATGTGACAGATGCTGGACACAAAACACCATTCCCGTTTACCAAGACCTAACTAAAGCTGCCATTGAGTTCCCTCCAAGTAACTCACCATCAGTGGGTAACACAAATCTAACTAGGTTACCCATTTTCGCAAACCACACATGACTCATCACCTGGGGGATAAACTCAAAGTCCACCATTGGGAAATTGGTGGGAATTGGATTGATTCTGTAAACTACATTTGTAATATTACCATTTTCACAATGTTAAAATTGCAAGTCTATGAGCATGAATATTCTTGCCTATCTATCTATCTATCTATCTATCTATCTATCTATCTATCTATCCATCTATCATCTATCTATTGAGACAGGGTGTCTCTATAGCCTATAGTCTTGGAGCTTGCTATGTGGACCAGCCTGGCCTTGAACTCACAGAGTTCTATCTGCTTCTGTCTCCTAAGTGCTGAAACTAATGGCATGAATCACCTTATCTGCCCTCATTTTTATCTTTCAGAGTCTTCATTTTCTTTTATCAATATCTTAAAATTTCCATTGACAGTCCTTTACCTTTTCAGTTAGGCTAATTTCTAGGTATTTTATTTCATATATTTTAAAGCTCTCATCAACAGTATAGTTTTCCTACTTTTAGCAACTAACTTTGTAATTGGCGTAGAGAAAAAAATGCTAGAACTGTCAGGTTTAGAGTTCCCTGGTGGAGTGCACGCTATCTTCTAAATTACGCCAACTAAAGTACACCATGTAAGAAAACAAAATATCCCAAGCAAAATGATAAAAGTTCATATTGAAGTTACATAATTTTTATTTTTTAGTTAATAAAGACCACAGAAAAATAAAGATGGGCTGATACATGGAATTTTCCACATGCTATGAAAGAGAAGACATCTTGTATCTTTGTAATTGCCCCCCGCCCCCCACCACAAAAAATATGTGCACATGTGTTTTAGGAAGGAAAGTGGATATCTCTGGTCAAAATTTTTGCTTTGTGGAATCTACAGATCGCCCTTCTTGGGGGGGCGGTACTTACTACCCTCGAGGGTCTGTTTTAGATGTTCCAGTGGGATTCATTGAGCTTTTTTTTTTTTTGAATCATTTGGCCCTTTCCGTTCTCAGATCCCTAGTTCAGAGCTAGCTGTGATTGAAGCTTGGACTTTGGGAATGTCATTGAGGCCGAATAAGGTCAGCTGAGAATTACACACAAGAATAGATCCACGGTAGACTGGATTTTCAGTTGAGCTCTGCAAAAGTCGTGATTGATTTTTCCAGAATTATTTATGGTGAGTAAGACAAAGCAAAGCAGATCAGTGCCTAGGATGTGTGCGCACAAGCAGCCGAGCCAAGACTCAGAAAGGGCTTAAAAAGAGACCACTTTCCCAGAGTTCACAAAACTGACATGGCTGCACAAGCTTTTTTTGCTGGCGTACCTAAACATTAGAACACAGGGAGTGAGGAGGTGACAGTGGACAAACACGCCATGCTACTTTCAACAGTAGTTTGTGATGCCTGAATTTTGGAAACTACTGACTACATGAAATCATAGGTGAGCATCTATCATCTATACGCCTCTCACCTTTATTATAGGCCACAGGATTGCAAATCTAAAAATCCCTAGCCTTCTGATCATCCCTCATTTGACTTTACCTAACTGCTCTTCTGAGAGAATATATATCCAGGGAAGAGTAAACAGGTCCCCTTACCTCATGTTTAGGGCATAGATTGGAGAAAGAGCATTCTAAGATCTAGTGGGATACATTTTGACTTTTATTATGTATATAATATGCACATTATCTTTCAATTTAAAAAAGGGCCTCACCATTTTACTTTTTTTCTTTTTTCTTTTTATCAGTCGGTTTTGTTCATGGTTCTTTATCTGGGCCATGTTAATGTTTTTCTTTTCTTTAAAAAATTTTTTTTAATTAAATTTATTTATTTAACATCCTGACCACAGCCCCCTCCTCCCTCTACTCCTGGCCCTGCCCTCCCACCTTCTTCTCCCTTTCCTGCATTCCTGCTTCCTCAGAAAAGGGGAGTGCTACCCGCCCTTACAAACCCTCTGGCACATCAAGTCACATCAGGACTAAGCCCATCCCCTTCCACTAAGGCCAGACAAGGCAGCCCAGTTAGAGGAAAGTGATCCAAAAGCAGGCAGCAGAGTCCGTGTCAGAGACAGCCCCCACTCCACGTGCTAGGGGACCCACATGAGGACCAAGCTGCCCGTTGGCTACATATGTGCATGGCGCCTAGGTTAGTTGACTCTGTTGGTCTTCTTGTGGAGTTTCTGTTCCCTTTGGGTTCTAACCTTCACCCAACTGTTCTACAAGACTCCCAGAGCTCTGCCTGCTGTTGGGCTGTGAGTCTCAGCATCTGTTTCTATCCGCTGCTGAGTGTAGCCTTTCGGAGCACTGCTGCTACGCCAGGCTTCTGTCTGCAACCATAGGAGAGTATCATTAATACTGTCAGGGGTTGGCTCTTTCCCATGGGGTGGGTCTCAGGTTGGGCCAGGCGTTGGCTGGACACTCCCTCAATCTCTGCTCCATTTTTACTCCTGCACATCTTATAGGCAGGGTAAATTTTTGGGTTGGAAGTGGAAGCGGGTTGGTGTTTCTCCCTCCCTCCACGGCAAGTCCTGCCTGGCTAGGAGGCAGCCACTTCAGCCTCCTTGTCTCCCACAGCTGGGAGTCTCAGCTCCAGTCAGCCCCATATCTTCCCAGGAGCCTACCCTGTCGCAGGTTCCCAGCTGGCCTCCCTCCTTGGTTTCCCTTCTCTCTCCCAGCCCTCTCACCTCCCGCCCTCACTCACTCCACATCTGATCCGCTTACTTGTTCCCCTCCTCACACTCTCTTCCCAACCCAGCTGGCTCCCACTCAGAAGGCGGACTAGAATAGACACGCTCATGGTTTTCTTCTGACTCTGCCGCCTTGGTCTCAAGGCTAGCTTGCCTGGTCTGGCGGCTCAGCTGAAGCTCTTACGCCCCTGGAGACCACCAGCAGCGAGCCTGGGCGCTAGATGGCGCAAACTCGTGCGCAGTGGAATCAGAGGGCACTGGGGTCTTTGTCAAGGGAAGCTAATAGGAGGCCAGAGGAAGCCAGGAGGCAAAATGGCTTCTCTAGCGTTCGGGTAGACTTCAGTTTCTATGTGGAGGAGTGTCTGGAGGCATCCAATCAGCTGAGCGGTTTCCTGAGGGCCCGCACGGAGAGTTGCTACTCAGTATCTCATCACTCGGGATTTTGTGAGCCCAAATATCCTCAGATCTTCGCCTTGGCTTTCAAGAGAGACTTGATCACAATGAAGTGATAAGGATGTGTCCGTGGATTTGTCCTCTTGAGAGGCTGTGAACCTGGGAAGCAGGAATCGTGCCAATGCTTGTTCTATTGACATCACCATCTAACATTGAGTAAGCCAATGGGCTCCGTATCTGTGTAATAAACCTCTTCAGGAAGACATGGAGGACCATAGAATAAAAATTTTCTTTTGTTTCTCCAAATAAGACTGCTTATTACACAGTCTTGGACTTTATTTGCTAATATTTAAAAATCAGTTCTTGCGAATTAAATATAATGTGCTTTCAACTCATGGAGTAAGTTAAGAAAAAAAATTTCCACTAAGCAGGTGGGCAAGAGTCCCAGGGACAGCTTTGCCATTTTGTTATCACAACTCCTAAGATAATTTATTTTTTATTAAAAGTCAATCTGGATAATCTGGATAATATATTTAAATATCTTAGGATTTGGCTGTCTCTGAAGGTAAAGGATAAATAAATATCAGGTACTAAGCATCTCTGAACTGTGACAGGAAATAAAGGCAGAAAGCCCATCACTTCCATAAAAAGCAGCCCAAACGGAGCCGGACTGGGAATTAAACAGATCTTAGCCCCTTCTGTTGAATTTGCAATAAGCTGCCGCATGTGAATACTCACTGAATCTTAGTCTAGTGACTTGCTTGCGTCCAGTATTTTGTGTGTTTCCCAAGCTGAATTAGTACTGGGGAAGACCGTCTGCGATCAGAGGACTGTAATTCCATGGTTATTTGTGCTTTAAATAAATCTTGACCCCGGATGCTTGGTGCGTGAGACCGGAAGATGTAAGGTGAGGCTCAGGCGCACACTCATGTATGGGTGCCCATTAAACTCATGTATGGGAGCTTTAGGGACTCTCGGCTTGATTCGTGTGTTAACCCCGCTTCCTTTTCCTCTTCCTTAGTTTTATTTTAAAATGCTTGTTTGTGTGACTTCCAAGGCTCGAGGGTGTTTATAGACCAGATCGCCAGTAACAATATTACAAATAAAGAAAAACAGCACTTGGGGTTTGTGTTTGGAGTCACAAGCTTAAAGATTTCAGGAATTTGACCTGCTAAGTAAAACACAGGTCAGTGCGGCGCAGGTGGGAATAAGGGCAGAAGGTGTTTGCGTCAAGTGGGGGATTCGCATGTGCCGTCCCGTTGATTCCAATGATAGCCTATCTTTTAGAGAAGGTGCGATTATTCTCGAGGCTTCTGTAGAGCTTTCCCTTTCCGCGTGTGCATGCGTGCGTGCCTGTGTGCGTGTGTGTGCGTGTGCATGCGTGCGTGTGTGTGTGTGTGTGTGTGTCTGTGTGTGTTGTATTTCTCAGTTGCTCACTATCCTGTTTTTTGAGACAGCATCTCACTGAAGCTGGCGCTCACTGATTCAGAGACCGGCTGGTCAACCAGTACCCAGGAGTCCTCCTGTCTCTGCTGTCCCACCACTGGGATTATAGGAGTGCATTGCCACATTCAGGCTTAAAAGTTCCTTAGATTTATTTATCTCATTTTACGGATATGAGTGTTTGGCTTACATATGCGCATGTGTACCGTGTACGTGCCTCTGGAAGGGCGTGAGCCACTGTGGGAGAACTGGGAGTCAAATCCAGGTCCTCCGCAGGAACAGCACATACTCGTAGCCGCTAAGCCATCTCTCCTGCCTGGCCTGGCACCCAGGGTTGATTTTATATGGACTCAGTCCTCATGCCTGTCACGACCCATGTACCCAGTTCCCGCCCTCTGCAGTTTTGCTGCAGTGCTTGTCCTTGGTCCTCCAGGCAGTGCTACGCTGTCTGGTTGCCACTGTCTTTGACGTGGTTGAAGCATCTTACTTATTAAATACCCTTTCTTATCCGGGAGAATTAGTAACTCTGTCAGCATTTCACTTTCTATCAGTGGCCTTGGTTTTTGGGTGAATCCTTGAACGGCTTTGAGCAGTGGTGAAAACGCTGGAGGAAAAAAGTCAACCTTGGATGACGACACTCCGCTAGTCAAGCTTTTACAGGGGAATAGGAAAAGAGAGTCACGTGATCCTGTAATTTCTGTTGTCATTGGTGGCTACTTTGTTGCCTGTCAACATCCTGCGTTAAGCAACAAGGCCAGTTCCAGTCCAAGACCAAGATGATGCAGGTGGCTGACCCTCAAGATTCTACCCACTGCTTGGGCTGCGGGTTCTAGGTCTGATAACGATGTCCACATGCCTTTTATTTTTGACACAATGTAATGAAAACTCACCAAGACGTCACTTCGTCACTTCGGATGTTTTGCTTTCTGGGGGGCCACCTTGTGAGTGATTTTCGTCCTCCTCTCTGTCGACAGAAGGCTCATTCGCCACTGAGAAGTAGAATGCTTTGCTTGTAGGGCGGGAAGCTGCCTCGCACACTGGGAATGGCCTGTGCATTATAATTAATACTTCTGGAAGCAGACACCACAGTGCCGTTATTAAAAACGTCTATGTGGAATAGCAGGGTCTTGAGGAAGCCCTATTCCCATTTTTCTGAGAAAGTGCCAGATAGATTTCCAAAGTGGTTGTACTAGTTTGCATTCCCACCAGCAATGAAGGAGTGTTCCTCTCTCTCCACATCCTCGCCAGCATGTGGTGTCAGTTGAGTTATTGATCTTAGCCATTCTGATGGCTGTAAGATGGAATCTCAGACCACACAACAGGGACATATGCTCAACCATGTTCATAGCTGCCTTACTCATAATAGCCAGAACATGGAAACAACCTACGTGTCCCTCAGTAGAAGAATGGATAAAGAAACTGTGGTATATTTACACTATGGAATACTACTCAGCTATTAAAAACAAGGAATTTCCGAAATCTGTGGACAAATGGATTGAACTAGAAATTATCATAATGAGTGAGTTCACCCAGAAGCAAAAAGAGTCAAATGGTATATACTCACTTATATCGAGACACTAGTCCAAGGGGTACGCCACCATGAAAAACTTTACCTACCAGAAAAGTGGGTCAGAGGGGAGAAAATCCTATGGAGACTTTAGGGGTGAGAAGCCTGGGAGAATGAGGAAATAGAAGGATCCAGAGGGTCCTGGAAAACTACAGGTGGGTCTGGGCCCTGGGGTCCTCCTCAAACTATGGCACCAGCCAAGGAAAATATAGGCAGTAAACTTTGAACCCCTACCCAGTCTAGCCGATGGACAGGACATTCTCCACCGTTAAGTGGAGAAGGGGATCTGACTTTCACACAAACTCTGGTGCCCCATATTGGACCATGTCCCGTGGATGGGGAGGCCTGGTGGCACTCAGAGGAAAGATAATAAGTCACCAAGAAGAGACTCGATACCCTAGGAGCATATACAGGGGGAGGAGGTCCCCCTCAGTCACAGACATAGGGGAGGGGAGTAGGGGGGGAAGCGGGAGGGAGGAAAGAAAGGGAGGATAAAAGGGATGGGCTAACAATTGAGATGTAATATGAATAAATTAATAAAAAAATAAAAAAAAAGTCTATGTGTAAATGTCTGTAGCACCGACTCAGAAACCTGGACCACTTTTTTTTTTTAACCCTGTATTTCAGCATACAGTTTTACTCTTTTTCATTTCTTTTTGTAGTAACTGCAAATATTATCATGCAGAAATTTCGCTTCTTTGGTTTCCTGAGCTCATAGGTCACATTGGCTTTTTTTTTTTTTTTTAAAACTAGAATCTCTACCTGGCTCAGTAACCAAGGCGACAAATCCCTAGTTAATGCCTCACTAGAAATTCTCTGTGGAGGTGGCTTATTAGTTTTTTACCCCCATGCGCTGGGATAACAACATGCTTCTGGTTTTTTCATGCAGTTCTCTTCTGTCTCTTACTTGCAATATAGACAACTAAGATAACTTTAATTAAAATAAACAGACAAAAATATCCAGCATTTTATAGTACTATTATGGGACTCAGTGGCTAGGTAAATGTAAATTTGAAATATTAGCCAAGATTAGGAATATTTGCTTTTTGACTACATTTTTAGTTTGTATGCAGATGAAAAATAACAAAAATATTTTATAGTGGTTGGTGTGGGTTTAGACATTATTTTAGGTTTTTGAAGAATTATTTGCATTAATTGTATTTAATAAACTACTACGCAAGCTTTAAGAGAAAGGGAAATGGAGTAAAACCCCAACAGAAGCCTGAATGGGAAAAAAATGTCAACTTCATGAACAGAAGCAAATGTAGAAGAAATTGAAGCCAAACCAAACCCACCATATCAAACGCAGCCTCAAGCAAACATTCTTAGTATTATTTTAAAATATTCTATAATATGCAAACATACTGCTTTAAAGCTAAAGAAATACAAATATATTCCTGAGAAAATATGTTTCGTAAAATATATAAAGGGAAGCAAGTGGGAGGGAAAATGATAGCAGGATATGTGACAGTTCTCAAGTGTTTACCAGAGAAAGGTGGTGGCACTATTGAACATGGCTACTCAGCTTTGAAAGTGCTAAAAGGATCAGAGCTTAAAGGTGACAAGAAACCAGAGGACATTCATAGCAGCCTTGTAATATGTTCCCAGTGCCACAGGAGTCATTAGTGCCATGTCCAAAGGGGCCGGGAATAGCTAAAATCATGATTTATGAACTGTCAAGTCAAGGGAATATTTTTGGATTCCTGTGAAGAACTGAAGATAACTCATGACAAAAAAAACTTGGCCTTATAAATAGTAGAAGGTATTTGTGTATGACAATTGCATTAGTCACCATGTTTAAACAATAATAAAATAAAAGGCATGACTTTGTATAGGTACAGTTAAAGGACAGAAGACACATAGTTACATAATTAGCATGCCCATCATCCCATCTGCCACAGGTTTGGAAATTCCTTTCCTATGACCAGGTTGGCATCTTGTTGGGTATTCTTGTAGGGTGTGTTTGTCACTGGGGAGTGTCATGGCGTCGATGCACAAAGAGCCTAGACTACTATTTTTCTAACCAACTTTCTGTAGGAAAAATAGTATCAAATCTCCTCAAACACAAAGGTGGATGCAACACTACAGAGAGCTATGCCACCCACCTCATCAATCTCACACATTCTTAGCTTACTCAGGAAACCATGTCAGGGGTGGATACAGAGGAAACTTAGAGATGTTTTCCCAACAAGGGAAAGGGGAAACTTAGGCAAAAAGCTTAGTGCCTTGGGTTCTTGGATCAGGGCTTTGTATGGGCTGGAGGGGAAGTTCCTGCTCACATAGGCACCTAGTTGTGGTGCTCTCTGAAGGCTGAGGAAGGAGGAGTGACCTGACCGAACACAAGGAGGGAGACACATGGATGAAAATTCATCTGTAGTAAGAGACGGGTTAATCCAGTCTGAGTCTCATGTCCCTTGCAGTACTATTCCACTGTCTCCCTTCCACCACCTCAGCTGGGGACTGGTCCACATAGTGAGTCCAGGACAGCAAAGGCTAAACAGAGAAACCATGTCTCCAAGACCAACCCCCTGCCAAAAAACAAACAAACAAACAAACAAACAAAAAAAAACAACCGCCCCCAAAAAAGAAAAAACAAAACAAAACTGAAGAAAAGAAACAGAAGACCCAGGCAGATACACTTGCACTCACCACCACAAAACGACCAAGCCAAACTTCTCATTTGGTGAGATATCTGTTTGAGTCTATTTGAGATTTCTTCCTCCACCTGGAACAGAAAGATTTCTCACAGAGAGAGTGTTTTAACCAGTTCACAGGTGCATAACTTTTGGAGCAGAGTCCCAGGGGCTGAGACATTCTGTAAGCGTTACTTGTCATGGACAGCGTTAACGACTAGGTACCAGAAAACAATGTGAGGGCTTGTAGCACATGTTCAGGAAAGCTGTATCCTAGTTAAAAAAAAAAAAAAAAAGACAGATAACAGTACAATCAAAGGATAATTAATGCCCATGTTATGCCATTCTGATGTCAAGAATGCAAACAGAATATACACAGATTAGTGATACACAGAAGGCAACAAAGCAAAGGACAGAGTATACAGGATTAGTGATGTTACACAGGAAGGCAGCAGAGTAAGGTGTTCGGTGTCTACGTTTTGCATGGACCGACATTTACCATTTCTGCAGCACGAAGTTTGAAATTTAAAAAATTTATTTTAGTTTGTTCCACTGAGATTGGCTCAACTGTTTAACCTTCTGGCAGAGAGGAGCCAGGTTATTTGATAGCATGTGAACTGACATTGAAAAAAAAAAAAAGTGTGAGGAACAGTGGGCTCAGCTGACAAAATACTTAAAATGCCTTTATGCCTTTGTAGTGGGAACAACATTTGTTTTCGAAGCAAGGTTTTGTTATGTAATCCATGCTGGTCTCAAATATATGATCCTCTTGCTGCAGTGTCCCAGAGACCTGCAGCACCACACCCATCAACATTTTTCATTAATAATGTAATTTTCCTTAAAAAAACTTCTTTGGTTTTGCCATCTTCAAGTGGGTCTGTGCATTATAGACCAGGAGGATATAACATCAGATTTTGCTCAGTCAAATTGCTCATCTTCAGTTATTTCCATTGCTTCTCAAAGGCAACACTGAAATAAAGGAGAAGCTCAGTTATCAGAAATGATAAATTCTGGTATTTCCATCTAATAGAGTTTACATATTTCTCCTTTAAAAGTTGAATAAGGTAAGGGCTGAGTCTAGTAGCCCACACATACAATCCTAGCATTTGAGAGGTTGAGGCAGGAGTTCCAGGAATTCAAGGTCAGGTTTGGTTACAATAGGAGTTCAAGGCCAGCCTGGGCCCCGTGAGACCTTGTCTCAAAAAACTCAAACAAAGCATGAAAATAAATTGAATAGTCAAGGCATAGGAAACTTGATGGTTGACAAAGCCTGGTTAACAGGAAAAAAATAGCCTTATTGAAATATTGAAAATAAAGAATGTTAAGATTGTCACTGACCTCAGTGAGAGTGATTCAGGGTGTAATTTTAGGGCTGATGATCAGAAGCAATGAGTGCATGCTGAGAAGCCGCTGAAGACCCGGCAGATGTTAACTGCCGAGTGCTGAGTCTGGAGGCGAGTCAGCCGTGACAGGGGCTGCTGTGCGTGCTCAGAGATGATTAAGTGTTTGTTTGGACTTGAGTTTAAGTGGGGGATATGATGTGTGCTAGTGACAATGCTGTGACAAATACCTGAAAAAACTTCGGTGGAAGAAGAAAAGCAGCCGGCTTTGCTGGTGCTTCCAAGACTTCAGTCCCATGGTGGCTGATGACCCACTGACAGCCCTTTTTGTCCATCTTTTGTTCTTGCTTGTTAACCCTCTAAGTCAAAGCAGTGCTGCCCACATATGCATAGGAACCCTACTGTTGGCCACATCCTCAGAAAAGAACAATCTTCCTCCCTAGTAATATGCACAGCTGCCAGAAGCGCCTTAATGAGGAGCAGGGCCTAGAAGCATCTATCTCACCTACGTTGCGACTTGGCAGGCTTGATCTTGTGCAGGTCTTGTGTACATATAGCTACAGGTACTGTGGGACCATGAGTGTGATATCCAAGGCATGCACAGACGACGGCGTTCCGCAGCACTCCCCTCCATCTGCTGGCTCGAAACTCTTCCCATTTCTTCTGCAATGTTTGTTCCTTGAGCCTTGTGGTGGAGTGAATGGTCTGAATGTCCCTCTTAGGGCTGTGCATCCATTCAGCCTCTTGTTTTTAGTTTTTTGATCAGTTCTACCTTTCTCCATTGACTACCGTCCACTGCAGAAAGTTGTTTGTTTGTTTTTTGACCAAGGTTGAGCATGGCCCAACTCTGCGGGCCCAAACAAAAACATTTGAAATGTACTTTAGCAAAAATCCCAATAGCAGGTTCTACCCTACGGCCCCTGACCTCCGCCATGGGCTTTTGACTTTGATCAGAACTGCAATACTATAGGCATGGGATTCTCTCATGTGGAGCAGACCTCAAATCCAGACAGAAAATGCCCAGTTATCCCACAACAGTCTTGTTCCTACCGTACCAGTGGGCACACCTTGCTCAGCAGGTCAGTATTGCAGCCTATGGGAGTCAGTGCTCAGCACCATTGCTGTCTTTTCTTCCCCAGCAGCCTAGACAGCACCTTCCCACTCTGTGAAAGCTAGGCAGCAGGGAAGAAGTTTCCTGACTGGTTTGAGATTTCTTTCTCTCTGTCCCATAGCTAAAGTTTGTAGTGCCTTCAGCAATAGGGTCTTTCCATGTAGTTATGGTGGGTAACCAAGGGCAACAGAGACAGTGTGGGTTCAAAACCTAGCACTGAATAAATAGGACTCAGTGGCACAGGCTTGGAATCACAAGTAAAAACAAAACAAAACAAAACAAAACAAAACAACCCACAGGCGTCTTCTTTTTTGTGATTCTTTTTTTTTTTTTTTTTTGGTTTTTCAAGACAGAGTTTCTCTGTGTAGCCTTGGCTGTCCTGTGCTAGCTTTGTGGACCAGGCTGGCTTTGAACTCACCGTGATCCTCCTGCTTCTGCCTCCCGTGTACTGGGATTAAAGGCGTGCGCCACCATGCCTGGCAAATAACTGATTCTTAAAAAATAGGAAAAAAAAAAAGAGAAAAGAATTGATTCTATCTTATTTATGATCTAAACATAAAGAGATAAGGTGTATCACAGATAAAGCAGAGAGAAAGTGCACTTATTGCCAAAGTGTACTTGCACAGCAATATACGTGCCAAAGATGTTCTTCTGAGGGCATTAATTCTTGAGGTGGAAAATTACAAGCTCGCAAGCCCTGCTAAACAGCACAGCCACTCTCAACCTACGGAAACAGAGGACTGGTGCGGACTGGAGGCCAGCCTGCTTTGTTCCTCATTAGTACCTGTTTCTGATGACTGACTCTCTAACACCCACTGTTTGATAAATTTTGTTATAAAAACAACAGGAGAATTTCTTAGTGGGAGCAGAGTTAAATGGCTTTTAAAGATAACTTTAAAGTATTGACTGTGAAAGAGTTTTGACAAAGAGTCACATAGCTCATTATAAGACATCAGTATAATTATTCAACTCTGGCATTAATTATTGTTAATCTTTCAGCGTGCCAAATTAAAGTGTTGAATTTTGCCACAGGAATGAATGTGTTGGGGAAAACAGAGAACATATAAAAACACAAAACATCCCATGAGCTATTTTCTTTGATGGGTATTTAGATTAATGGGAGAAAGTCTGAAATAAATTTATTTCGCTCCATATCTGCCTGTTTATAGCTACTGTGGAGAGAAAGCTTTAAAAGTTGTCTCGAGTTTATTCATTCATTGTGTTTATGCGCATGCATGCGTGTGCACCTGTACTTGCCACAGTGCGAGTGTGAAAGTCAGTGGAGGACTTGGGGGACTTGGTTCTCTCCATGTACCATATGGGTTCCATAGGCTTGGCAGTGAGCGACTGATCTCAGCTGCCGAACCATCATCCCGGCTCCAAGATGGCTTTGGTAGAAAACAGCCAGGGAAGCTCCCTCAAATCATGCTTCCAGCTGGTCTCTTGGGGTAGAGCTTGTCCTAAAGTCTAAGATGGTTACAAGGAGGAGAGGATAAGTCCCCTTTGCATACAAATTAACTTTAAAATTGCTCAAGACAGTTTCTTTGTGAAACTGTTTTTTCTTATCTCCTGGAATATGTGTCCTGTTGCTAATCTGTCTATCTATCTATCTATCTATCTATCTATCTATCTATCTATCTATCTATCATCTATCTATCTATCTATCATCTATCTATCTATCAATCATCTATCATCTATCTATCTATCATCTATCTATCTATCTATCTATCTATCATCTATCATCTATCTATCATCTATCTATCTATCATCTATCTATCTATCTATCTATCTATCTATCTATCTATCTATCTATCTATGTATCTATCTATCACCTATCTATCTATCTATCTATCTATCATCTATCTATCTATCTATCTATCATCTATCTATCTATCAATCATCTATCATCTATCTATCTATCTATCATCTATCATCTATCATCTATCTATCTATCATCTATCTATCTATCTATCTATCTATCATCTATCATCTATCTATCTATCATCTAT
>OU015743.1:1394827-1408227 GCA_907169655.1 Acomys percivali | reverse complement strand
ACACACACACACACACACACACACACACACATACACGCCACATTCAATTATTGCAAACATATAAACATGCTATTTAAATCAAGTTATTGCTTAATTTTCATCCTCTCACTTAAACCCCTGGTGAATCCACTGCTAACCCAGAGCAGGTCTGCAGCTTCCAGCTGCTAAAGCTTCAACTTTTCTATTTGTTTCTTTTCGATTTTGCCAGTCCTCGCTGACGAACCCATAGACATCTTTCGGTCATCACTAGGTAATGACAGCCCCTTTCTTTGAGAGACATTTTTGCCACTAGAGTTGGGTGAGTTCAAGCAGCCCAGGCATGAAGGGCTTTGGTGCTCACTCTTATTTTAAAAATTAATTTACTACTTATTTTATTAATGTGTATTCATTATGCAAATGAATACACTAGTGTACTCATGCACTAGTGTCATGTACTTTTATCCTGTTTGCCCTTCCATCATCCTTTCTTATTCTCCTCCTGCAGAGTCCCTTCTGTTTTCCTAATAGTTTTGTGTGTGTGTGTGTGTGTGTGTGTGTGTATGTATGTGTGTGTATGTGTGTGTATGTGTGTGTAATTTCATATATAATTAAAATGTACATTTAAATTTCTCTATATATTCATATGTATGTATTTATGATAAAAAATTTAGACTCTACATGTGGAACAAAATATGTTATATTTGCCTGAGTTTGGCTTGTTTCACTTAACATGATGATCTTTAGTTCCATCCAATTTCCTGCAAGTGACAGATGTAATTTCATTCTTATTTATGGTTGGGTAAAACATTTACTTTGTCACTTATTCTCTTTTTAAAATTAAAAAAATTTTTATTTTGTTCACTTTACATCCCGATTGTAGCCTCCTCCCTCATCGCCTGCTGGTCTGTGTATTGTAGTGTGGTTATCCTGTATTATTTGGCTACTCTCTGCTTATAATTGAGTATATATTATGCGTGTCTTTCTGGGTCTGGGTTACCACACTCAGGATGGTATTCTCTAGTTCCACCCATTTGCTTACAAATTTCAATATTTCTTTGTTTTTAGTAGCTGAATAGTATTCCATTGTGTAAATGCACCACAGTTTCTTTATCCATTCTTTGGTTGAGGGACATCTAGGTTGTTTCCACGGGCTGGCTATTACGAATAAAGCTGCTACGAACATAGTTGAACAAATGTCCTTGTTGTATGGTGGAGCATCTTTCTGGTATACGCCCAGGTATGGTATGGCTGGATCTTGAGGTAGCCCTATTCCCAATTTTCTGAGAAAGCACCAGATAGATTTCCAAAGTGGTTGTACAAGTTTGCACTCCCATCAGCAATGGAGGAGTGTTCCTCTTTCCCCACATCCTCACCAGCATGTGCTGTCACTGGAGTTTTTGATCTTAGCCGTTCTGATAGTTGTAAGATGGAATCCCAGATTCGTTCTAATTTGCATTTTTATTTTATTTTTAATTTTTAAAAATTTAATTAATTTATTCTTGTTACATCTCAATGGTTATCCCATCCCTTGTATCCCCCCATTCTTCCCTCCCTCCCATTTTCCCCTTATTCCCCTCCCCTATGACTATTCCTCAGAGGGATTACCTCCCTCTGTATATGCTCATAGGGTATCAAGTCTCTTAGCTCTCCAAACTTGGTTTCACTGCACCGAGCCTCTGTTCCCCAGGGCGCCTGTGCTCTTGGTTCTCCTGAACCTGGGAGACGTCTGGTCATGATTGTTGGGAGTGAGAGGGCTGGTTCTGATCCTCCCCAACTCCTTCCCTTCAGTTTGTTTTACAAGCTCTGATCCTTTGCTTGCTTGACTTGGTACTCACTGGCATCTTCAAGTCTCTTTCAATGGACGTCTGTGTTGATTCTAGACCTTGGCTATTATGAATAGCACTGCAGTAAATATAGATGTGCAGATATCTCTGTGATATCTCACTCAGATTCCTTTAGGTGTACTTATCAAGAAGTAGTGTAGTTGGAGTACATCATAACCCTAATTTTATTATTTTGAGAACCCCCTATTGATTTTCACAGTGGCTAGATAAAGCACTGACTTACATTCCCTCCAAAAAGTATTCCCCCTTTTCACATTTTTACTAATAAGTTTTGTTTGTTTTCTTGAAGATAATCTCATTATGCTTAATTAAGTTTCAATAGTATTTTGAAAAAAAAAACCATTTATCAGCAATGATGATAACATTATCAGGCAATGTTGACATGATTACCCTTGTTAAGTTCTATGTCCTGGACTTGTTAAGTGGATTCTTTATACCTGATGCAGTTATGAGGCCTTTCCTTCTTTCCTTTTCTACTTATTGGCTAATTATAATTTACATTTATTTCTTTATTTGAGACAAAATAGCCCAGGCTTACTTGAAATTCACTATTCTCCTACCTCTGCTTCTTGAGTGCTAGGACCGCAGTGTGAGTCTCACACTAAAAAATTCTTTTTAACCATTTTAAAACAACATTAAACACTTTTTATCATTGGGGACAGTTATAATTTTATAACTGTCATTGGGTAGAAATAAACTTTGAAAATTTGCAAACCTGTTCAGTCTCTTAAGCTTAAATTAAAAATGGTCAAACTAATTTACTAAATATTTTTTTTAAAGAGTCAGAGGTTAGCACCTCATATATGGTGCAGAGACAGGCGACACATTTTTTCCCTTGAGTATTTCATATTCCTCTGTTAGAAAAAAATCATCGAAATGTAGCCCCCTGCCCCTAAATCTTACGATTGGATGGTTAGAAAACATATGGGAGGGTTGTCAGAAGCCGATGAAGAAGACCGAACACTCTTTGCCCTGTCTCTTAGCTAAGAAAATACCAGAAGGTGGAGCAAGATGGCAACATGGTGGCTGACAGCTTCCATCGGTGGGCACATACTCAGAGACAAACGCTGACCAGTCACACACTGGTCTTCACATAGGATGTGGGAAGAGTGTGAGAGAAATTCATGTCTGCTTAGTACAACAAAAGAAAAGATGAATCGAAGGCGACAGGGAGGGAAGTGACTGCCACCTTGCCTTCAAGCCGAAGAAACACATCATAAGGAGGGCTGACTGTGTTTTGGGAGGAGGACAAGAGAGCCAGGTCCAGGTCTGACGTGATATGGAGCCTGCATCTCTACAGTAACATCAGTGCTGAGCAAAGATCCACAAGCTCTGGCGGACATTTGGGTCCTCTATGACAGCAGGACGCTCTCTTAACTGCTTAGCTACCTCTTCTGTCCCGTATGAATTTTTTTTTCAAGACAGGGTTTCTCTGTGTAGCCTTGGCTGTCCCGGAACTCGCTTTGTAGACCAGGCTGGCTTCGAACTCACAGAGCTCTGTCTGCCTCTGCCCCCGAGTACTGGGATTAAAGGTGTGTGCTACCATGCCCAGCTGTTGCTTTTTGTTTTGTTTATGTTTTTTTTTTTGTTGATTATCTTTAAAATTCATTTGAACCAAATTAAATTGGTATATGTGCTGCTCCATATTCTCACATTGAACCTTTCCGGTTGGTATCCTTGGGAAAGGTGGCAAGTGGGAACCAATTGAGATGAGCCACCATAACTAAGTTTTCTCCCCAGCAGCGTACCTGAGAACAACATCATCTGATTTTGAGCGCAGTGACAGGCGACTGAGTCTACTTCCTATCAACACCAGTGGAGTTTGAGATGACTAACCCATTATTCCTCCAGCTGCCCACGCAATGCCTTTGCAACACTAATCTCATTCCGTCTCACCCAACTCGGTGAAGGAAAAACATCTGTAGGAATGAAAAAGCAAAAACCGTGGAGACATTTATCGACACCCACGTGAAGGGTTACTAAGATACTGAAGTTCAAACTCATCAGGCAACACAAGGTTTCATCTCTACCTCACCATTCACAAGACGTTTGTGTTTTCTCTCTTCTAGAAAGGAACCGGAAGTTACCCCAATATCAAAATAAAGCTAGCAAAAATAAGAACACTGTAGGTTCCTCAGATCAGATCAGTGTCTCAGCGACCTGCCTAGCCCAGTCGTGACTGTACTTTCACATTTTCACTCTCTGTAAGAAAACCACAAGGTTTCTCGGGTGTTCGTCTGACCCACTGCTGCCAGCACCCTTCAGAGAATATCAACGGAGCATGGGCCCTTTGACCTCAGTGTCTGGAACACGAGTGGTCACTGCCCACCACCCGCAACGCACCTGAAGCCTGAAGGGCTCCAACGTCCCCTGCACCCAGCAGTCTGTCCTGCCTGGACTATTTATTCTCTTAATGAACAGACCAGACGGTGGCCAGGGAGACTGGACAATAGGAATCCCTTTGCCATACAGTCTGACCAGAATTTTTTTTTGTACAAGAAACACGATCTTTTTTTTTTTTTGCCCCCTCCCTACAGTTTCATATAAACTCATACAGTATTCCTAGCATATTGAACTCTTAAAATGTCCAAATGATGCTTCTCATCCAAAAAGGCTTTTTTTTTTCTTTTGGTTACTATATATCCTTGTGGGTGTGTATTTTTATCTCAACTAGATTTTAAACAACTGAAATTAAATTTAGTGTGATATTGATTGAACATGACAAGCCAAATCTTGGTTAAAAAAAAAAAAAAAAAAAAAAAAAACCCTTGATGGGACACGACCGGATGAAACCTCCCTTTTAAGAGTCCCTATTCTTAGGCCCATTTGCCTCCTTCCTCCTCTTCCTCCTCCTCCTCCTCTTCTTTTCTTTCCTCACTGGAGCACGCACGGCATAGCAAGACAGCAGCCATCTGCATGCCAGAAAGAAAGACTGCAGTAGAAACCAGCTTGCACATGGGTCTCGGACTGCAGCCCTGGGAAAAACAAATTTCTGTTGGAAGTCTGAGCTGACCGACACAGTTATAGATGTGAGGATCTACTTGTGCATAGGCAGCTCATTCCCATTGGCCTACTTTGCTGGCTCTGATAGCGGTGTCCTCTGTCTTAACAACCACAGCTACCCAGCAAGTTACAGCAGCAGCATTTGACACGGAAGTGACTCCGACTGCCCGTGATTTTACATGCAGTATTTGACCATAAAATACATTGTCTTGCTAACCTTTTGTGTATTTCACTGTGAGGATGTTTATCTAGTGACTGTTGTATTTAGAAACATCATTATTTTTTTCTAACAATAACCACAGCCATCTTTTTTAAAACCACTATATTCTAACATGAGCATATCCACTTATACTTCTAAACAATACGCTAGAGGGATTTACACGCCACATAAATATGGGAGTATAATTAAAAAGTACGCAAGCAACCAAGCATGGTAGCCCGTGCCTACTATCCAGGTGCTTGGGCGGTTGGGTAGGAGGGTCATGAGTCTGAGGGAGGCCAGTCTGGACTGCACAGGGAGACCTTGTTTCAAAGCAAGCGAACACAGGAGTGCACGTGACCCATATGATGCACACATCAGGAGGCAGAGGCAAGGAGATTTCTGAGTTCAAAGCCAGCCTGGTACAGATCAACTTCCAAGTAAAGAAAAGCTTAAGTCCAGGTGTGGCAGTACACACCTTAAATCCCACGAGACCGAGACAAGCAGATTTCTGTGTTCAAGTTCAGCCTGGCATAAAGCAAGTTTCAGATAAAGAAATATAGATCTAGGCATGCTTGTACATGCCTTTAATCCCAGCACTCAGGAGACAGAGGCATATAGATCTCTGAGTTCTAGTCCGTGCTGTTCTGATAATTTTGTTGAGTCAGTGAGTTGAGAGGCAGTGCAGTGAGGTTGAGTTTGTGGAATTCAGAGGCAGTTTTTACCAGGAGTTTCACAGAGACAGGTTGAAGAGAGAACAAACTACACACAGGTGAAGACAGATGAGCCAGAGAATGAGAAGGAGCCAGAAGATTAGAACTGTTCACTAGAATTAGTTTGAGGTAAAGCAGAGCTATCCAGTGAGAAGTCAAGAGAAGCCAGATTTAATCAGTCAGTTTGCAGAGGAGTTTGAGCCAGAACAGCTGAGTTGAACCAGCCAACCAGAGTTCAGAAAAAACTAGAAAGGGTGAGCTTGTTCAGCAGTAAATCTCAGAGGCTGAAAACATTCTAGGCTTAGAGTGGATTGTATGGAGGCTAAAAGCTTCCAGGACTAGGCCCAGGTTAGCAGACAGAGGCAGTCCACAATTAAATCAGGTGAATAAAAGTTACTTTTGCAAGCTGGCTCATGAAAACAAGGAATCTGGGAAACCTCAATCTTGCAGCAGTGTTTCCTGGACTTTCCTTTTGGAATGCTTGTCCCCAGGGAGTCTGTGATTCCCACACTTTGTATCTTTGGGGCCTCAAATTTCAGTTTCTAGGAGGCAGAATACGATTGACCACCTGGAGGGGCATGTCTATTATCTTTGAGGACAGTTTCTGTGACTCTGAAAGCAGGATCAGGGGACAGGCTTGCTCTCTGATGACTTGCCTTTCCTCTGGAGTGGAACTCACTGTGAGCCTAACCTCCTCTGCTAAGAAAGAAACTTGATGATGGCTGCACGTATGTCCTTGGTTGGTGCCTTAGATTGAGCAGAACCCCTGGGCCCAGATCCGCCCATCATAGTGTTCTTGTAGGTTTCTAGGACCTCTGGATCCATCTATTTCCCTATCTCCTCTATTTTTCTCACCTAGAGTCCCAATAGGATGTCCTCCCCTCTGTCTCACTTTCTTGGTAAGTGAAGACTTTCATGGGACATGTCCCTTGGGCTAGTGTCCAGTTATAAGTGAGTATATACCATTTGAGTCTCTCTAATTCTGAGTTAGCTCACTCATTATGATCATTTCTAGTTCAATCCATTTGTCCGCAAATTTTGGAAATTCCTTGTTTTTAATAGCTGAATAGTATTCCATCATGTAAATGTACCACAGTTTCTTTATCCATTCTTCTACTGAGGGACACTTAGGCTGTTTCCATGTTCTGGCTATTATGAATAAGGTTGCTATGAACATGGTTGAGCATATGTCCCTGTTGTATGCTAGAGCATCTTCTGGGTATATTCCAAGGACAAGGGACAGAACATTCTCCACAGTTAAGTGCAGACTGGGGACTGACTTTCACATGATCTCTGGTGCCCCATATTTGGCCATGTCCTCTTGATGGGGAGGCCCGATGGCCCTCGGAGGAAGGATAGCAGACTACCAAGAAGAGACTTGATACCCTAGCATCATATTCAGGGGGAGGACGTCCCGTCAGTCACAGTCATAGGGAAGGGAAATGGGGTGAAAGCAGGAGGGAGGAATGGGAGGATGCATGGGATGGGATAGCAAATGAGATGTAATATGAATTATTTTATTTTTCAATAAAAAGTGTGTTTAAAAAAAAGAGACTTGAAGAAAGCAACTGATCCAGGTCCTGTCCCCTCTGTCCTACATATGCAAGATTGGCCAAGAAAGACACAGACTTCTCTAGAGTTATTCGCTGCCTGGGTAGGGCTGGAGCAGTGTGCTTGTAGTCCTCAGAGTGTTTTGATCACTGTGCAGAGTGTCTCAGAGAATAGAGTCCCATTAGTCAATCCTCATAAACATTTATGGCTTGTGTATTTTGCTCATTAGCTTATTATTTTTTTATGAAAAAGAAATGTATTTGATTTTATATGTGTTGATGCTTTGTCTTGTGCGTAGTCTGTATTTTTGTCTGTGTGTAGTCTGTATACCAGATATATGCAGTGCTCACAGAGGCCAGAAGAGACATGTGGTCCCCTGGAACTGAAATTGCAGGTAGTTTTAGTTGATATATGAGTGTTGGGAATCAAACCCAGGTTCTCTGGAAGAGCAGTCAGTGCTTTTAACTGCTGAGTCATCTCTCCAGCCAGACCCTCATTAACTTGTTTTTAATTATCAAGAAAGTAAGATCCTGGGAAGTCATAGTGTTAATAGATGATAGAGACTGAGCCTCAAGTTCTGAGCTTGAGTGAAAGGGAAACTTGGGAAGGGAGCGGGGTGGATTTCGGTAACTATGTTGTCAGAAAAGTGGTTGTATAGCCAGAAGGGTCTATATACACGCCATTTCCTACTCGCAATAGCAAAACCTGTACATTTTCTTTCTCCCTCAACTTAAGAGTGAGCACAGAATCATTTCTCGAATAAATGTTTGCTTTCTTGGAGGAAAAGCACAGATCCACAAACTATCTTGAGCGCTTTTCTGCTCAAATTTTTGTTTTGAATATGGCAGAAAATCTACAAATTAAGGAAGTTGTTGCTTAAGGGTTTTTAGTAGGAAAGATTAAAAAAAAATAATTGGAGATGCAAGCTTCCTGGAACTGCTTATACTTTCAAGCCTGTGCTTCAGATTTATCTTGTCATGTTTTGAGCTTGCTGAGAGATCAGTGTACGTACAGGGCAGCGATCCTGTGTATGTATCTGTTTCATCTCTATGGTAAGGAAACAAAATGCCATAATGATGACAACTGAAAGGTTCTACCGAAAGAGTCAGTGGTAGTTAGTTCAAGAGTTAAAGACTTGCAAGTAGGGAGACATTCTCCAAATGTGGGGTGCCTTTGCTCCATTGCCTTCCAAATACTCAATTTCTAATAGGGGAGATGTAAAATATACAGGGGATGACGTAGGATGGGGAAGAGCTACATACAGCATCCAGTGCTAGCCAAGACTGAGGCTGATTGACCACTTTCTCAGATGTTGTTTTTGAGGGTCCTGCTGGCCCTGGAGGCATTTGCTGTTGCTTGAGGAAACAGCTGTGGTTCTGCCTTGAGATAATTGCTGTCTGGGCTTGCCCCTTCTTGAACTTGAAATAACCCAGGAAGGACAAGGCACTGAAAGAAAGAGCAGGTCTGAGGAACAGAGTGCAGGTAGGACAGGCTGGGTCCACAGTCAGATCCCTGACTTTAAAGGAGTCCCTGTTACAATGAAACAAGGTGACATGCTGGACAGTTATTTGTCCCCACTGAACTTAAGTTAAGATAAATGCTTTGCCTTATAAGGTATTGCTCAAAGAAATGCCACTCAATGGCAAAATTGTCTTAAAATTATACAATATTAAAGTGCTAAGAAAAAAAATGGTCTGAAATATTTTCATAATTTCATGTTGTTCCATCCAAAACAACAAAGGGAAAGCATCCTATTTTAAGTGAGCTAGAGCTGAAAGCTGAGTGTAGCTGAGAAGTAGGAAGCGCCCCCTCCCTCTCCCCAAACGCTTTATAGACCCTTTGCCAGGCTGGTTTGCTTCAGGGCCTGATTATTAACAATCCTAGGGTTTTTCTTTTGAGATAGGGATCTTATTACAAATGTCTCGTATTCTGATTTGATGAAGCATGAGTTGTGAAAATCATGAGAACTCTCACTAGCTTGTGGTGGAATTAAGTACCAACACCCCTACTTTATAGGAAAGGAGAAACACAAACAAATGAATAATGTATCCCTTTTGATGGACTGATAGGAAGGAAAGCTCCTAGCTCAGAAGAGAGTTGGGGGCACTAAAACATAAAAGCTGTACTGCTTATGAGCTGCTCAGCTCATTGGGGAGGAGATAAGAGTGCAATAACAGTATGCACCTTTTAATGGAACGATTTTAGCTAAAACAATCTGAACTTTGATGCAGCTTCCAGAAAAGCATCAGTTACACTTTCGAAATACCTGTCCGCACTTCCAGTCTTGTAGAACTCGAGCACCTCAAGATGAGAGACACAGTGAGTGTACTTACAAGTACGCAAACGGAGACTACATTTTATTGAGGAAGAACATCTTCCAAAACTGCCTTCCAAATGGGACTTTCTCCATTGCCGCGTGAAGTGGAGGAAATGTGTCTTCCTTGGAGACACAGCGACTTGTGTTTAAATAAGAAAAAAAGAGAGAAAACCCACACAGGCAGCATAATAAAATGTGTGCGGCAAACAATACGGGTCATTACAGGAAGTGGCACTTGCTTTCCACCCTCACTTTTGGAAACAGTAAGATGAACGTGTTTTTGAGCGTGTTCTTATTTTAGCAGGTACAGTAATGGGAAACGATGGCGCAACAGCAGCTCCTACTATGAAGAATCGTACGTAACCCCCGTCTTCACCTGTTGAGCACAGGAGCTACATTACTTCTTGGTTTTGAGGATGGGGTGTTCTTATTAGAAGATGGCCTAGGCTCATTAAAATTGAAATTTGGGGCAAGGAAGATTACATGTGCATTTTTTGAGAGAAGAACAGAAATAGGGAGAGAGGCAGGAAACAGGAAATGCAGCAAGGCTACACTGAGCATGAGGTCATCTTTCAGAGACACGTATGAAGGCAGCTTTTCTTCCAGGCACCTTGTTGCACTACAAACTATCACTTCTGAGGTTCTCCCCCCTTAGGTCTGAATTAACCTTCAGTTTTTCCTGGCTTTAAGAACATAGGGTACATGGGAAATGGTGGATTAGGAATTGGGTTAGAAGTGTAGTCTAGGACCCTGAATCTTGGTGCTGTATAGAGCCTAGAGGTACTTGTTAATGAGTTTGTTTAAATAGGTCACACTAGGATGATATGGCTGAGTTCCCAGCACTGAGAAAAATTCATGAAGTTTTAATTTTTCAGTTCCAGTTTCAGAACTGAACTAATCACTAAACAAAATAGCAGTCAACACATACTAAATTCTTTTCATTGACTTATTATAGTAAGTCAATCAAAAAGTGGACTTGAAAGGGACAGGTCAACCATTCAGTATAAAACCGAGAAAAAAAAATATCTGAAAAGTTTACGAACTTTACAAGTCAGGCAAGCAAGCAAGCAAAACAAATTAATCCTTTGCCATTAGGTACTCAGAATCCACCGGCAATGGAAATAATTATTATAAAAAGCTTTGAAGCTTAATGATGGTGGAATAACTGCATATGAGCAATGATAAAATAGGAGGAAGGATTAGAGGCATTTTAGAACACTCTCTTGAGGTCTCATTAGAGCTCACAGAGCCTGTTTTTCTTAACTTGTGGAAATATGTAATTGATACTGAATCACCACAACTGAGTCTGGAGCACTTCCACAGAGAAACGAGGAAACACTGTCTGCGCTTGCAGAGACCTCAGACAGCACTTGCAACCTAATTGTTCTTACTGACCAAAAGGAAGGGCTTGTTTTCCTGGCTCTGAAATCATTTTGCATGCTAAAATACATTTTCTGCAGCATGTATTGTTACCCGTCGAAGCCCCCAAACCTGTGAACATTTTGAGAGAGATGTCTCAGAATTCATGCATGGAAAGGAGGTGGAAGCTCCAGGGTGCCTGGAATTAAGGAAAAGATGCACCTTGTATGTGTGCCCCAGCAGAAGGCCCGGAGTGGGGGACCCTGAAAGCCAACAGGTGCACGTCTGCAGATAGGTCACTTCCATTGCCGTATACTACCCTGTTATCATTCTTTCTAAATGTACTGTAGAATATTCTTGAGAGAAAATTTTCTTTTGTCAAGTACATGGCTTTTGGTATAAACCAAGACTGTTTTCAAGCCTCCTAGAAATATACGATTTTACAGCATATAATCTGTCCTAATAGTCAGGAGTCACGAATGAGAGCTGGGCTCCGCTAATAGTATGGAGAGGGCAAGGGAGTCCTTTGCCAGCAGCTCTGGGTCCTTGACAATGATATCTAGGAAAGGATTGTATCACAGGAGCACATGTGTTCTCCCTTTGTGTTTCTGTATTATCTGAAGTAACCATCAGAATCATGAAAAATTAATTTATTGTGTGGTGTTGAAATAGCATAGTGGCTTTGTAAAAAAAATCCCTTTTATCTGCTTTATAAAATTGTAAAATAAAAGTATCACTTTTTGTTTTTGAGCATCTCTATTTTATCTTAGGTTTTGATAGAGTGCATACTTTAAGAGTTTTGAGTCTTACTCTCTGCCTCATGGCTCCTGTGATATCTATTTTATCCTGGCTGAGAGTTGTATACAGAAGATGCTTCGAGTGTGGCAAACAAGCCACTGGAAAAAAATGTCCTTATATCTGTCACAGACAAAATTCTGCCTAAAATGAACAAGCTTGGATAAAGAGTTGATGGCCAGACTCTGCTAAGACAGGATAAGCAAGTCCTCAATAGTTCCTGCTTCACAAATATGTCTGCCAGAGATACTGGGCCAGAAGACTAAAGATGATGCTCCAACATTAGAGAGAGTTTCGGGTGACTCTTCAGACAGCAAACTGTCTCTAGCAATTTTTTCATTTTGGAAGATGCTAACCTGCATTTCCTATTTACTCAGGTAATTAAATTTATTCCTTCTCAAGTCTCTGATGGGGTTAAAGACAAGATAGTTTTAAAATTAAGCTTAGTTATTTAGGAGTTAACATACTTTTAGGTCTAGATAAATATTTTAGGTTGATAGATATAAGCTTTAATAGATATTGATTTAGGTTCAAAACTTTAGATTCACAAAGATAAAGTAGATAATATTTTCTTCAAGGTTGCCAAATACCTTTTGATCAGACATTATATATGTCTTACCTATTGGTTTTTATAATTGTTTATTTTATATATATATAAACCTTTTATTTAGCAGAAAAGGAGAATTGTTGGAGGTTGGTTTGTGGTATTTTGAGGCTAATTACTGCGTGCCGTCTCTGTGACCTATCTTGCCTAAGAGCCTAACCTGTTTGACCAATAAAAGGCCATCGCACCTGGGCAGGGCAAATGGCACAGGCATAGCTAAGGTTCCCAGGCTTGGGGAGACAGGGAGACTATTAGGAAGAAGAGAGACCCAAGGAGAGAAGAGGAAGAAGGAGGCTGTGCCACCATGGGTTAGGTGTAGGAGAAGCACATGGCTGGCCTGGATGGAGATTTGGCCCAGATGAAGAACATTAGCAAGTATATGGGATTATGGATGGGAGGTAGCTTGAAAGAAGTTATTAAAAGCAGATGGCATGGGAATGGGACAGGGATCCTATACCTGCCCTACTATTGGAAGTAGTTTAGGGGAGTAATATCTGCCCTGCCCCAGGTCAACTAAAGCTATTTTAAAATATAACAAGCGTCTGTGTCTTGATTGACTGTCAGCGGGTTAGAAAGTACTACTGTTCTAATAATTATAGGCCCAATAATAAACATTATGCCATACCGGTAAATTAACAACATGTGGCGCTCGATGTGGGGCAATTATCAGGCAATACTGGAGATTTAACAGCAACACTGTCAAATCTTTCTCTAATCTGTCACTTTGTCTGATCCTCAACTAGGCAGCACTGTTTGCTATTAAAAGTGTGTACTCAACTCCAGCCAGAGGGATTAAGGCTGTGTCAAGCCTAGATTACAGCCAGTGGGATTAAAGGAGTGAAACTAAGGGAGTGCCTGTATTCTAGCAGGATCACACAGTCTTTGGCTGTGATCCCTTGCCAGAGCAGCCATGTTGCTGGATTAAAATTCTTCTACACAGGCCCCTGCAGGCCCCACGCTGGTTGCTTCAGGGTATGTAAGCCCATATGGGCCTTGCTTAGTTGATTCAGTGGGCGGTGTTCTCCTGGTGTGCTTC
>OU015743.1:1383234-1394817 GCA_907169655.1 Acomys percivali | reverse complement strand
TTAGTTGATTCAGTGGGCGGTGTTCTCCTGGTGTGCTTCATCCCTTACGACTCCTATAATCTTCCCTCCTTACTTCTGTGGATTTCCCAGAGCTCTGAGGGGAGGAACCGAAAGGAGACTCTCCACATAACGTTTGGCTGGAGTTCTCTGCACACTCTCCCATTGGCTGCTAGTGGAAGCCTCTCTAATTAAAAAAAAAAATGACCTATGGATCTAAACAGAGAATACTCAACAGAGGAATCTCAAATGGCTGTGAAACACCTAAAGAAACGGCCATCATTCTTAGCCCTCTGGGAATACAAATCAGAGCTACTTTGAGATTCTTACACCTGTCAGAATAGCTAAGATCAAAAAAATTCAAACAACATCTTCTGTTGGCAAAGATGTGGAGCAAGGAGAGCACTCCTCCATTACTGGTGGGAGTGCAAACTTGTACAGCCACTGTGTAAATCAATATGGCAGTTCCTCAGAAAATTGGGAATCAACTCAAGACCACTCTTGGCATATACCCAAAGGACACTCGGTCCTATCACAAGGACACTTGTTCAACTCTATTCATTTCATCTTTATTCATAATACCATAATCCAAGACGACCTAGATGTCCCTCAACAGAAGAGTGGATAAAGAAAATGTAGCACATTTACACAATGGAGCATTACTCAGCTGTTGACAAAATGACATCATGAAATTTGCAGGCAAATGGATTGAATTAGGAAAAAAAAAATCATCTTTAGTAAGGTTACCCAGGCACAGAAAGACAAATATGGCATGTATTCACTTATAAGTGGATATTAACCATCAAATAAATGATAACTACACTACAATATGTAGAAACCCCCAGAAAAGAGGAGGGCTCTGGGGGCACATGAATCTCATAAGGAAGAGGAAATAGAATAGATTTTGTGAGTGGATTGGAGATGGGTGGGGATGGGAAAAGAGGGATCAGATGCAGTAGGGTATGGTTTGGCAGGAGAAAGAGCAGGGAGAGATAGCTGGAGTTGGGGCGCATTGTGGGGAGTGTTTGGAAACATCATGGTATCTATGAGGGTGATTCTAGTGAGGACTCCTGGTGATGGATGTTGTGGAGTCTGAACTTGCCATCTCTTTCAGCCAAGCAAGGCTCTCAGCGGTGGGACTGGGTTGCACTCAGTTGGGTTGCCGGCTGAGGAGGTCCCATGGAGATCCCCCAAAGAGCTCAGGCTGGTGCTGGGACAGAGAGTTTCTTTCCACAACATCCCACAGCTCGTTAAAGATAGAGAGGTGGAGCTGGTGCCCGCACGGAGCCTTTACCTTTATGTTCTAGTCTCTTTGGTGCAGGAAGGTATTTTGGAGGCTACTGGAAAGAGAAACTTGGACACCAACCCAGCCACAAAACCTTTGACCTACAATCTGCCCTGCCTGCAAAATACACTGGGGCAATGGTGGCTCAGAGTTTGTGGGCATGACCAAATGTCTGATTTAAGGTTAGCTCTATGCCTAACATTGCTTGCAGGAATAGGAATTGGAGACTGGATAGCCTAGAGACCTAAGGTAGAACCAAACATGACTGGTTTAAAAAATTAATGAAAATAATTCCTAATGATATTCTGCTATACTCACAGATCAGTGCTTTGTCCATTTGTTTCTTCCTTGGTTTCTCTTTGGAGGCAGAACCATTCAGTATGTGTTACTCTGTAATGAAATACCAAAAAGTTACATTTTTCTCTAATGTGGTTATAACTGCTATGAAATATTTGATGATTCAAATATCTTAATATTCCGTGCAGCCAAGAAAAGAATAATGCAGGCTTATCCAGTCTGTCTTTCTCTTTGTCAATTTCTTTCTTAAATTTGTTGTTCTTCCTCTGATTCTGAGTTAATTTCTTTTTAGTTTTGTAAGACTCTGTGTAGTCCTGGATGTCTGGAACTCACCCCGTAGATCAAAGTGTCCTTGAACTGAAGGACCCACCTGTCTCTACCTTACAAGTGTTGGCATTAAAGGCATGTCAGCATGGTTGGCTCTCAGTTAATTTTGTGTGGTGCTTTGTAGTTGGTCATAGGGAGCTACTGTATTTTAAATGGTTATATTCCAATGTAAAAGTAATACAGTCACTTAACTTGGATCTCTGTCTCTTTCTGTGTCTCTGTGTCTGTGTTTGTTTGTCTGTTTGTCTGCCTGTCTGTCTCTTATGTGTGTGATTATTTCCATAACTGGAAAAAAATCAGAAAACTTTAAAAAAGAATTTGAAAGCATGCCTTTCCTACTACTTACAGATAGTCTTTGTTAGTATCTTGGCTTCAAGTCTGTTAATTCATGTATGAAGTCCAAGTTGGGCCACCATGTCTGTGGGTTCCATATTTGCTGGTTCAACCAATGATGGATTAAAAATATTGGAAAAATTATGTCTGTATTGAACATGTCCAGATAGTTTTCTTGCCATTAATCTCTAAACAATATAGTATAATAACTATTTACATGGTACTAGGTATTATATACTCATATTATATTATACTATTATGACATACTAATTATAACATTATACCAATAATATAATATGGTATAGATATGGTCAGAGCCATGAGAAAGTGTGCATATGTGGTATGTACATCCTATGCCATTCTATCAGGTACAGATTTTGACATTGGTAGAGTTCCTGAAAGAAATCCCCATGGTTTTTGAGGGAGGACCATAGATCTTTTTACTTATAGAAATATAAAAATTCACATTATTTTATATGAGAGGTAGATGGAACCTTTCACTTGTTTCAGAATCTTTGTCAAGAAGCACAACAAGCCAGATAAACATGTGGAGAAATATGGAGAGTGAACCGTGGTTGCCTTGCTACGTAGCAGCTAGACTAAATATTAGTTACAAGTGTCCTCAGGCTCTTAAAATCTTCATAAATGTAAATTTAGTGGATTCAGAATAGTTCACTAGGTAGATACACTAAAGTTTGTCATCTTTTTATTGTTAGACACTAAAGAGGTTATTATTTCCTATCATGGATAATGCCATGGAATAACATTTTATATTTAACTATGAGGCTAGGATTAGGACCCTCCCTCTACACCAGTCTTGTAGCCCAGGCTGGCCCTTTCCCAGGCTGGTGTTGTAGCCCAGGCTGGCCTTTTCCCTGAACTCCTGAATCTTCTCTCTGCCTCTCACCTGCCAGGGTTATAGCAGGCGCTGTCTCACCGGTGACTTGACGCCTCTGTAAGACCATTTGTGAAAGTTTCTAAATTGTTTTCTTTTTTATTTGTTTTAAATTCAAAATACTTATTTTCATTTATGTGCATGTGTGTGTCTGTACATGTGTCTCTGAGGCGTCCAGCAGAGGATGCGAGATTCCTTGGAGCTGGAGTTGCAGTCAGTGGTGATCTGCTTGGAATCAAACACAGGTTCTCAGAATGAGCAAGTGCTCGGAGCCGTCCCTTCAGCCACTCAAAATTGTTTCTATAATGTCTAATTAGCTTTGCTTTAGACTGCTAGAGTAGAAGTCTCATTGTCATCTCATTAACACTGAAAATAAGCATTGTAGAAACAAAGGCATAAAATAAATGAACAATAAACTAAGGTGTATATTTTTTGGTATGTATGTTAATTAAGGTACACATATATTTGGATATTAACATATATTAAGGTAAAATGCATATTTAAAAAGATTCATCTTTAAAAAATTCACTTTGATTTTTAAGCATATTTATACATTTGCACAACTGTTGCCACTACTCAGTTCCAGAAAGTTCTCATTGTCATCCCAAAGAAACCTTGTACTTGGGCCGGAGAGATGGTTCAGACGTTAAGAACGTTGCCTATCCTTCCAAAGGTCCTGAGTTCAATTCCCAGCAACTGCATGGTGGCTCACAACCATCTAGACTGAGATCTGGTGCCCTCTTCTGGCCTGCAGGTGTACATGGAGGCAAAACACTGTACACATAATAAAGAAATCTAATAAAAAAAAAAAGGAAAAAAAAAAAAAACCCAAAACTTCCTGTCAGTACACTTTGCCCCTGCCTCCTACTTCCTAGTACTGCTAAATTACATGTGTACCTATTCTATAAATTGCACATAGATGGGACCATAAAATATGCAACCTTCTGTATTTTGTTGGTTTTGCCATTGTGGTAGTTTGAATATGTATGACTGCCCCCCCCATACACTTGTATTTGAATGTTTGGCCTATAAGGAGCGGCACTATTAGGAGGTGCAGCCTTGTTGGAGTGGGCGTGGCCTTGTTGGGGTGGGCGTGGCCTTGTTGGAGGAAGTGTGTCACTGTGGGCGTGGCTTTGAGGCCTCCTATGCTGGAGCTCCACCCAATGTGGGATCCAGTCTCCTGCTGCTGCTTGCTCATCTAGATATAGAACTCTTGGCTCCTCCAGCGCCATGTCTGCCTGCAGGCTGCCATGCTTTCCACCATGACGATAGTGAACTAAGCCTCTGAAACTGTAAGCCAGCCCCAGTTAAATGTTTTCCTTTGTAAGAGTTGCCTCGGTCAGGGTGTCTCTTCACAGCGATAGAATACTAAGACACATAATGTGCCAACATTCATCTATGGTCTAGTCTATACCAACATTTGGTTCCTTTGGTAATAAAAAATCAATGGATTTTAATTTAGTAGACAAAACTATATTTACTTTACACTGCATTTCTTTCTTAGTGAGGTTAATTTTAAATATTTAATAATCCCTTCTAGTTCATCATCATTTACCATTAAGGTTAGAATGTTTGGATCCAGCAATATGGTTTGGTGTGTAAAGGTGCCTGCCGCAAAGTCTAAGTTCAACCTCTAGGACCAGGGAGAACACCTCCCGCAGTTGCCCTCTGATGACCATACGTGATCAATGCCATACATGACCATCACCAAGTGAGCAAATCTCATAAAAATGTACAGTTAATATCTTTTTCAGAGATGTGTACAAGCACTTTGCCTTTAAAGATGAATTTCCTTCAACATTTTTGAACAGCATTTATATTGAGAGTTATAATTTGTCTTTTCATATTGTTTTGATTTATATAGTTTGCATTTTTATTGAATATTGAATATTGAAAATTTCATACTAACTGGAAAATTTGTGTCCATTCATATGCGTGTCGGCTTGCTTCTGTTATTTCTTCTGCCTTTGCATTGACTTGTTCTTGTGACACAGCATTTTAAATCACGTAGGAGACAATAGAATTTACTTCCTAAAATAGCCTGGCTGTTTTCAAAGTTTTCCCCCTTTTCCTTCCTGTTTTGTTCTCTTTTTTTGCTTGTGGCTCAGGAACTTACTCTGTATAATTTGTGTTTTGAGCTGTAGGCCAAAGCTTTCTTTGTAGTCCAGTCATGATCTGTGTTTGTGAACATTTGATTTATAGAAGCATTTTCCATTGCTGGGTTACAGAGTTCATATGTATTAATGTAATTTTGTTATATAGTTCAATTCTTCTATGCCCTTCTTTTTTCTTTTATTGGATTGGTCTGTCATAGATTGATAGTGGTGTGTTAAAATATCTCGTGATCAAATAACTGTCGTTTCTACTTTCATTTTTAAAGGTTTTTACTTTATGAGGTTTGATGTCATATTATTTTAGTGCCAAAGACTCATGCCGTTGCTTCATTCATTCTTCCAGGCATTTGCATTTGTAAGTGTTTAGTAGAAATAAAAGCATGGTCGTTGTCATCAAACTCACAGAGTCATGGCTAAACACACCAGGGGAACTGAGGATAGCGTACTGACAGGGGAAGGGGTTGAGTGATGCTTGCCACCAGGAAGATGGTGGTTTGAATAGGAATGGTCCCCAAAGACTCATGTTTTTGAGTGCTTGGCACTGTGAGGAGGTGTGACCTTGTTGGAGGGAATGTGCCACTGTGGGGGTGGACTTTGAGGTTTCTCGTGCTCAAGCTATGCTCAGTGTGCCACACAGTCTCCCTCTGCTGCCTGCATATAAAAAAATGTAGAACTCTTGGGTCCTCCAGGAGCATGTCTGCCTGGACATGGCTATGCTTCCTGCCATGATGATAATGGACTAAGCCTCTGAAACTGTAAGTTTTCTTTTACAAGCATTATCTTGGCCATTGTGTCGCTTCACAGCAATAAAACCCAAACTAAGACACCTTCCTAGGGCCTTTGAGGAAAGCTCTCCTAGGGAAGTATCATCTTGTGTAAGCACTGCTTTTTTTTTTTTTTTTTTTTAAAGGAATTGTGCCATTTAACCACAGTGATTCTCTGACTCATTTTATGATTTCATCTAGAATCTGACTTCATTTCCTCATTTTACTACCACCATGTTTTCATCCCTCTGTGTACTGCGTGTAATTGAGTTTTCTTTTGAATTCCAACTGGCAAGTCTTAGTTTTAGTGAAATAAGTACTGAGTCCTTGTTACAAACATGTACCGAGTTCCCACCAAGTGTCAGCCATTGCCTAATCCTGCGGATGAATGGCAAGCAGTTGGTCCTCAATGACTTGCAATTGGCTTCAAGAGGCAAGCAAACTCATAAAGCACGGGTGGATCTCAAAGGATGAGCTCTGAGGAGACGGCCCCAAAGTTAAGAATGAGCATCTATGGGGGAAGCTGTTCAGTCAAGGAGGCAGCGTGCCGAACAGCCAACAGCTGAAAGAGCATGGGCTTCCTGGAGCACTGGTGTGGTAACCCAAGTGGAGAGGCTGCTGTGATGGGCTTGGGAAGATGGGGGAAGATCAGACTCATCCCGGGGGACTTAAAGTCACTGAGAAGACCCTTAACAGCCGTCTCAAGTAGCGGTGTGAGGAGTCGTTTCTGACTGATTCTTTTAGTACGGCCATCTTATCTTCTACCTAAAAACTCTGATTGCTGCTCTTTGTTTTCCCTGCCCGAGGCAGTTTCTGCTACTGCTGGACTCATCTTATCGTGTGTTTGTAGATGGAGTCTCAACTCCGAAGTGATCCCCAGTTTATCATCAAGTTGTTGAATTCTTTATCAGTTCGAATGATTCTATTTTTTTATATACGAGATTTCAACTTGCTTTCAGTTATACATTTTTTACCTTTATCAATATTTTATATTTGATGTGACATGTCAATATGTTTTTCTCTTTCTCTTTATTTTTCCCTGTATGAACACTGTCTCTGTCTCTCTTTCTCACTTTTTTTTTTCAGAAAAGATTTTATGTAGCCTAGGCTGGCCTTCAACTCTGTATGTAGCTTAGGATGACCTTGAGAGCTTCCTGCCTCCACCACCCAAGCACTGAGATTGCAGCCTTACACCACCACAGCTGATTTCCCCGTCTCTTTAATTTTGGTCAGTTTTGGTTCTTTGAAGCTGTTTATAATGGCTATCTTGAAATTATTTTATAATGAACATAAAATCTGAGTCTCACATGCAATTTCTATACTTTTTGTTGTATTTTTACATTTCTTTGCATACTGACAGATTTATTTGTTAAAAACTGGAAAATGCAGCTGACATATGTTAGCAATGTTACAGTGGTCCTCTTGCCTCCAGCACTTACAACTTGTTAATGACTGGCTAAGTCACTTTAGCGAAGTCTGCCCTACCTTCCCCAGAGTCAAGTTTCTGATGTTGTTCTATAAAAAGATGGAGCTTTGTGGTCACCATGAACGATAGTGGTTTTGGTTCGGCTTATTTTCCTCTTTTCTTTCCCCCCCCTTTTTCATTTGACCACACCTAATTTTTACTTATTTCTGTTTTGAAATTATAATATAATTACATAGTTTCTCCTTCCTTTCTCTCCTTCCAAACCCTCCCACATGCCCTTGCTTGCTCTCTTTCAAATTTATGGCCTCTTTTCCCCGTTACTTGTCACTATAAACATATATATATTCCTAAATACTCAGATATAACTTTCTAAGTATGTATAACGGTACTTGTTTGTATAGGTTTTCAGAGCTGACCATTTGGTATCAGATAAACAACTGTTATGCTCTTCCCAGGGGAAAACTTTTTCTCCTGCTCTCAGTATTTCTCCTTAGTTGTTTGTAGTTCTTTGTGTGGAGTCGGTGCCTGCTGAATTTTCCTCCTTCGACATTAGCGTGTGTGCCGTTGCTCCTGTTCAGCTATGTTTAAATAGTCATGTTAGTAAGACTTCATGGGTGTAGCTTTTGGCATTCCTGGGAGTTACAATCTTACTTCACTCCCACTTTCACAGTAATCCCTGAGCCTTAAGTGTGGGAGTTGAATTGTAGACGCATTCCTTGGTAGTGAGCTCCACAGTTATATATTGTGATTAATTGTGCTTTTCTGTAATGGTCTCATCCTGTTGCAAAGGGAAGTTTCCTTGTTGAGGAACGGATACTAAATTTATATGTGGGTATAAGGACACATATTTATAATGTAGTTAGGAATTACGTTGGTTTAGTAGAGTGGCAGCTGTCAGTTCTCCTTCAAGATACACAACTTTGCTAGCCCTGGGTAGTTTGCTAGATTTCCAGTACTGTGTGTGACTCTTCTCTTGTTGAGCAGGCCTTACGATCAATTAGAGAGCTCTTGGTTTCCTCTCTATCTCTTCTGATTCATTTTCGGTTTCTACTGAGAAGTCAGCTGCTGTTCTGATAAGTTTTCCTTTATATCTGAGATGTGTCTTCTTTTTACAGATGTCAATGCCCTTTATTTTTTCTGTGAACTTAGTGCTTTAAGATTTTCTTTTGTTGGTTTGTGTGTGTGTGTGTGTGTGTGTGTGTCTCATATCTATCTGTATGGATATGGTTGAAGAACTTTTCTTCTATGGTCTTGTTGACAATCTGGTCTATGCCATTGATTTGGGATTCTTTCCCCATATCTATGCCTACATTTTGATGGTCTTGTCTTTTCATAATATCCCACGTTTCTGGCTTTTCTTTTTCTGTGTTTTACTTTTTCCATATTTCTTGTTTAGTTGCTCTAGATCCTATACCTTTTCTTCAGGCACTGAGACAATATTCTGCTTGATTCATTCAACATCCAAGGCTTCCCTCTGAGTTTTCCAGTTGGATTATTGGGTCTTTCAGTTTCAACTCCATTTCATCTTGAGTTCTCTGCAATGTTTTGATCTCTTTATTGAATCCCATTTTCAAATCCTGGCTTGCCCTCGTTATTTCTATCAGCTTTATACTTTCATTTTCTTGGACATCTCTCAGACGTTTGGTCTCCTTAAGTTCTTTCTCCTTAGTTTCACTGAGCTGTCTCTTTAAAGTCCTTGAATTCTTTGATGAAGTTTATGAGTTTTCTTTTAAATATTGCTTCCTGTGGTTTGTCTAGGTAATCCTCACTGTCAGGCATCAAACACACCTGGTGGGTCTTTAAGGGGAGATAGTAACTGGACCTTTCATATTGCTTGTTTTTTTTTTGTTTTTGTTTGTTTTTGCGACGAGATCTTGGCATGTGAACTTATTTTGTAGTTTTAAGTCTGACACAGACAGAGCAGGTTGGTACAGAAGAGAGGCTGTGTGAGCAGGTTTGGCCTAAGGGTCAGGAAATGGCTTAGATGGAATGAAATCAGACGGACAGAGTTCTTGGCTGGCATGCAGAATGTGTGTTCTTGCTGAAGTCCAGAGTGTGGTGCAGATCTGATTGGGTGGAGGGGTTACATGCTGTGAGAGGGGCTTGTGGGTTGGTGGTAGGCTGCACAGGCCCTGGCCAAAGTCTAGAGGTTGATTGTCCCCCAGGCATGGGTGGCCAGGCCAGGCTAGGCCTTGACATTGGATGTTGGACCTGGGCTAAATGTGGTGGGTTGGGGAGGGTGTGTTGAGGGGAGGGTGAGGAAGACTCACAGCACTAGACCCGGGAGATGGATGAGCAGGGTCTGGCCGTGTGGAGAGGTTGGAGTGGTGTGTGCACATGCCCACATTTTAAATGTCACTAACTGTAAAAAAGATTACCTGATTACTTTCAATAATTTCCTGGAGCAATAATAACCCTCAAAACAGTAAAATAAGATTCTAGCTTCTTTCTTTTCAGGAATAGTTTCTGAGGTCGGTGTTTGGTTTTCATCCTGCCCTTAGCAGGACTCCCAGATGCTGACATAGTGCCTAATTCTCTCCTGAACATCAGTGGTCTCAATCATGGTTACATCTTTGCTAAAACTATAAACTGGACCAAATCCCTTTTTGCCATAACCTCCACTTATTCTCAGAGTGAAACTTCTCTGTGAGCCACTGGTGGTGAAATCAGACCCTTCAGGGATAGAGTGCATTGGTTTGATAGCTCGATGCTTCTCCCAGACAGGGTCTAAATGAAGGCTTTGGAGCCGAGGGTGTAGAGGATGGTGGTTGTCTGTGAGGAAGTGCTTCGTTAAAGGCACTGAGGGGCAGGTTCCAATGGTTGGGACTCCTTTCAGTTTGCCATGGAAGTCAGGCACAAGACAAGAGTTATTAATGACCCAGTGTTTTCAGTGTGCGGTACCCAAGTATTAAAGTCTCTACTCCATGAGTACATTGTTTCTCAATACATGTTTGAACTTTCCAGATGTTGTTTCACCATGAAATGTTTCTAGTCATTTGTCTTTCCTTCTTTTTCTATTGATAACAAATCAAGATGAAATGTTTTTAAAAATAATTTTCATATACATATAATTTTCCTTAAAAAAAGATGGATATACTTGTTTATTTTTACACAAAGAATTTCATCTTGGTTGAATATTTGATGCCACAAGATATAGAATATTTTCAACATTTTCCTGAATTTTGGTCAATATTTTGATTTTATAATTCTCATTGCTGAGAACATAAATATGTAGAACAAAGTGTCTGAAGTGTCTTTAGGTCCATTTCTTCTCTTCCCTTTTTGGTGATTCTGTTATGTACACACTAGTGTGCTTAATCGCATACCACAGCAGAAAGAAAGGAGCCATCACCTTTCACCTGCGTTGCCACAGACCTTAGTCTTAATAACAGGAATCTGGTGGTGAGCTGACAAACACTGATGTCCTACTACTGTTGAGAGTAAAGTCCTACAAGTGGGTGCTGCGAGGAAGGAGAGATGAAGTTCATAAAAACTTCAAATCTACAAAAACACAGGGAGATTTTACATTCTTTTTTGCTATATTGGCTTCAGAATTATTTTTCATAAATAAAATGTCACACAGAAATTTAGAGACTTTTTTGCATTTATAGAGGATACATTTAAAGTATGTGTGAAGGCGTGTGGGAAGGAGTACAGTACCAGAGATTTTCTAGCTTCCAAGCTTCCTGCAGAACCAGTACAAATCAGTTCCGTTAAAATATTCAGTCGTCACCAATGTAAACAGAACCGCTAGCTAACTTGCCAAACCCAGAATCCTTACTACACTTACCTTATGAATACGTTTAGCTTTGTGTGTTGGCCATCTGCACTCTCCTTCTGTTCACTCCCTACAGCACTCACCTAGGCATTGAGGCCCACCTTGGGGAAGGATGCTCGTGCATCTTTGCTTCTCTGTAGACATAATGTTTGAAGGAATTCTGGCAGTTGAAATGGACCCCATAATTTTAACTGGATATGGAACCTTAGGGTAGCAAAGATCAGTCATGCAACAGGACTTTTTTTCTGTTAGCATGGTTTTCTCTTATTCTCCTTCTATTACTAAAAATAATACCTTATATAATCAAGTTACAAGAGAAAAAAATATTTATTTTTTCAGTTAATTGACCCGGAGGTTTCCATCATGG
>OU015743.1:1369302-1383006 GCA_907169655.1 Acomys percivali | reverse complement strand
TCTACTTCTATCTATACGTCTATCATCTATCTATCCATCAATCTATCGATCATCTATCTACTATTATCTACCTAGTTATCTTCTATCTATGTATCTATCTATCATATATCTACCATCATCATCATCTCTCTTTCTTTCTAACATCTATTTATCTATAATCTTTCTTATCACCTATCAATCAATCAACCAATCAATAATCCATCTGTATACACGGCTATCTGTCTATTAACCTCTCTATGAATCTTTGTATCTCGTTATCTTTCATCTGTCTGTTGCTGATTACTATACTGCACATACTCTACCACTATAACACATTTTTTTGATGATCTAACACTAACATATTGCCAACTTTGCATCATTAGAGTCAGAGCTAGAAATATACTGCATAGCATCCAGGTTTCATTCCAAACATCTTTGCCACTTCACTTTTGTGAGTTTTCGGATTCAGTGGTGCCGAAAATATTCTTGTTAGAATTGTACAGTGAGCAGAGCCAATTGCCAGTCCTAATACACAAATTACAGAGAAGGTCACTAAGATTTTAATGTAAAACTATGTCGCTTTTAGTATGTGTTCTCTATTTGAAAAGATATTCTTGCTTGCTATGCTCTTTTGGGGTAAGAACTCATATTTGACACATCAACTGATACCACGGCTATCCAGCATATATCCGCCCGTACAGCAGGCTGTACCTATTTATTTAAAATTCAGTTGCTCTAAAGGAATTCCACATAAAAACCTCTCTTTGGTTAAAGTGCAACAATGCTGAATTTTAAGATGCCTCTCCTGGGATTTGTGCACTTGAGACTTTTCCACTTCTGTTCAGTGTAAAATAAATGTGCTTGAGATAAAGTTAAGTGTGTGCTATCTTCTGCTTTTGTCTTGTGAGTTATGACATATTTTGCTTTCCAAAACCGTTGGTGGTACTGTATTGTTTAAAAATTTTTATGGCATGTATTTCTCTGTAATATTATAGAATCACTTCCTATATTTTCTTCCAAAAGCTTTAAGTTTTCTTTTTTCTTTGTTTTTAAGTTTTTATATGGAATTAAGTTTTGTGTATTGTATCGAGTTAAATTTGTTTGTATATTGTGAATTTCCTTAGAATGAATGCAAACAGTCCATCTTTTGTCTTTTGAATTCATTTTGTTGTTTGACAATTTCGTGCATGTGTATAGTCTTTCTCTCTTCCACACACCTACTCTCACCTTTCTGCCATTGCTATCTGTGCCATCTCATTCCTGCGAGCCCTTTTTGGAACCAGAAATTTTGTTTTTGTTTTGTGACCCATTTAGTCCAACCAGGGCCTTCTGTGTGACCACTGGGTTGTAACTGAGGGAGCTTGACAGGGTTGTTAGTGAGTCCACACTGGAGGCGGTGATTCCCTCTCACCTCAGCAGTGAGGGGTGGAGCCTGAGCCTTCTGAATTCATGCTTCACTGTTGACTCTTATGCAGACTTAGTATCTACAGCGGGGTGGGACTCAGATTGCAATGCCTTGTCTTTCCAAGAAGATGACTTTTCTTCCTTCCTCTTATCTTGTCTCTTACATTCTTTTTTTTGAAATGGTAATACAAGATTTTATTGTCCTTACACTACATACAGATTGAATAATCCTTTAAGTAGGAGTGGGAATGATTAAAATGTAATTCTACTCTCTAATTTTTATAAAGAACACAAATTAAGCAAAATGTAGATAAGAAGAAATGAAAGAAAACCAAGTACTGCAGAATATACCAAGTTTTTCTGTTACACAATGATCTATTAAATTTATTAATAAGCTTTAAAGCACTATTGCTGGGCAGATATTCATTTACTCAAATCTATCTTTACTAGTTTGGCTACTTTCTAGCCACATGCCCCATGCTACTTGCCATCTGATTTCAACCTAGCTACTCCTGGTCCCTCTTTGTCCTCATGGCAATCTCCTCATGGCCTTTCCCTCCTCCTCTTCTTCCTCCTCCTCTTCCTCTTCCTCCTCCTCCTCTTCCTCCTCCTCCTCTTCCTCTTTCTCCTCCTCCTCCTTCTTCTCTCCACCTACCTGGGACCCCCTAACTGTAATCAGAAGTCTAGCCCCAACTCTATTGAGAAGCTATTGGCTGATCAACTTTATTATTATTATTATTATTGATTATATTTCTTTTTAACATATGTATTTATATTATTACACACAAATAAAATAAACTACATACAGCAGGAAGAACCATGAAACAATCAGGAATTATATACTTGTTGCATTCATAGTGATTTGGCTATTCGTATTTGGCAAACTTGAAGTAAACATCTTTCCTATCTTGTTGAGTCTAAAATTCTGAATGAAAATCTGTATCTATCATATCTCATATCTATTAACTTAAAACATCTATCTAGGCCTAAAAACATCTTAACCCCTAGCGAAATAAGGTTAATTGTAAGACTATCTGGTCTTTAACCCCATCAGAGACTTGAGAGGGAATAAAACTTAATTACCTGAGTAAACCAGAAATTCAGGTTAGTAGTTTCTAAAATGAAAAAAAATGACAGAGACAGTTTACTGCCTGAACAGTCACCCAAAACTCTCTGTAATGTTGGAGCATCATCTTTAGCCTTCTGGCCCAGTGGATCTGACCGACATGTTTGTAAGGCAGGAACTATTGAGGACTTGCTTACCCTGTCTTGGCAGAGTTTGGCCGTCAACTCTGCCTGCATCCAGGCTTGCCCGTTTTTCAGGCAGAATTCTATCTGTGGCATAGTCTCTTACATTCTTCTTGCCATCACTTCTGCAATGTTTTTTGAGATTTAGAAGGTTCCATATATATATATATATATGTATATGTATATGTATATGTATACATGTATATATATATATATTTGTTGTTGTTATTGTTGTTTAGGGATGGCCCCTCTCCCATTACTTTTTCTCAGTACCTTGTATAGCCACGAATTCACCATTGTTTATTAGAAAGAGAAGCTGTTATTATAAAAAAAAAAAAAAAAAGGACCCAGATCATTTGATATTACTAAAAAAGATGCAGGAGCCAGCTGATGGGGTGAAAACCTCCTAGTCCAGAGAGGCAGAGAACATATCCAACTGACCTTTCTACTCAGATCATGTCTCAGAGGAAAAAGCCCAAAAAGTTCAACTGACAGACCAGGAGGAAAAGCCCCCCCCCCAAAAAAAACCAAAAAAAACAAAAAAAACAAAAACAAAAACAAAAACAAAAAAAACCCAACCAAACAAACAAACAAAAAAACCCAAAAAAAACCCCAAACAAACCAAAAACCTAAAAGCCAAAGAGCTTGCTAGCTCAAAGCTCAAAAAGTGTGCTTTTTATTCATGGCTGTCGTAAACATCCCTCAACTCAAAGTCCCTCCTACTCCTGCTCCTTGCCGGCTGGTTTCTTTCTTGCTCATCTTCCTGACCTGGGGTAAACTTTTAAAAATCCTGTGTACAGAAAGCTCTTGGATTAAAGGTGGGTGCTAGGGCTGGCTGAACCACACCATAAGCACCTGTTTACAATAAACAGAAATTTCTTGCATTAAAGGTATGTGTTAGGGCCAACCACACCAAACAAGAAACGGGTTTCTATAGTTCACAATCTCGGGGTTTACAATGGGATCAACCTTCCTGCAACAAGAGTGCGGTGGCATACACCTATAATCCCAGCACACCGGGAGGCGGAGGCAGGCAGGTTAAAAAAGAAAGAAAGAAAGAAACAAGTTTCTTTGATTAAAGCTGAGACTTGCAATTGTCTGTAGATATAAGCATGTATTTGGAAGGCAGCTTACGTCTGTGTTAATTTAACTAAGCAGTAGTGTGCAGTCCCCATTTTGAGTGTATTATTTCCCCAACATGAGTTTTGGAGAAGGTTTATAGTACCAGGCATGGCTTCCTCATGTGGTTGGTCAAATCCAATCAGAGAGCCATTGGTTATACTTATAACAGTAGTGCTGACGTTGCACCAACAGCCTATTCCTTAAAGCAGGTTTTAGAGCAGTTTTAGGTCCATAGCAAACTCAAAAAGAAGGCACAATGATTTTCCACATGTTCACATTCCCAGCACATTTGCCTTCCTCAACATCCCCACACAGTGAGGTACATTTGTCATAACGAGTGAGCCCTCATCCACACACTATTATCACTAGAAGTCCACAGTGTCCATGTGTGGCTTTTGTGTAGGCCATGAATGTGGGCAAATGGTCAGATCATGTTCCTCTGTGTGCTCACCTGCACTGGTTCTCTTAGTGTTCTGGACCTGAGTGATTTTTGTGGCTGTGTGGTAGCATCGCATAGTAGTTTGTGATCCTAAGATTGTTTATAACATCAAGCATTTTTGCGTATATTTTTGTCATGTATATGTTCCTTGGCAGCGTATCTGTTCACAATTTTTTTGCTTGTCTTAAATTATTCTTTTCATTATTGTTTAGTCTTAGAAGGGTGTTGGTAGGAGGGCATGCTTTGGATAATAGATCATTCCAGACAGGGCTTGTACAAATATTTTCTCCTAGCCCAGGGCTCATCTTCTAAATCTTCTGATAGTGTCTTCCCAAGAGCAGGGATAGCCTGTATCAACAATTGGAGTTATAGTTTAAGGTTATGGGGAAATAGAGCAAATTTTCTGTATGTTTCACTTGTCGAAGACCAGTACACAGTGTAAGAGCAGTGCCTGGAGGTCTCCTGTGAGGAAGAGCTAAGGGAAGGGAGGAAGGTAAGCATGGTGGACTTTAGCGCATCTCACACAGTGACATAGTACATGGTGGACCATGGGTGCTTAAGGCTGAGAACAGAAGTGCAGGGAGAAGGGTCCAGGATGCTCATGCCCAGCGCTCACTACAAGACCTTGGCTCATGCCCAGCGCTCACTACAAGGCCTTGCAAGCTGTTATCCCTTTTGGACCCACAGCTCCTTTATTGCCCGTGTAAGTTCACTTTTATCTACTCTTCGGGCTCTTGTTAGGATTCCATGACTTGGTGTGTGCAGTGGTCTCCAGCACTGCGCCTGGCTTGTGGCACGTGTTCCTCACGTTGGTGACTGGTCACTTTTCCTTTTGTCCTTAGCTCTCTCTTCTATTGAGGGATTTGAGTCTAAGAAGCAAATAGACATTTAAAAAGTTTTATCAGCAATTCAGCACGGATTTAAATGCATGCAGTGAATCTCAGTGACCCCGAGCATCACACTTATAGGTCTTTATAAAAGAAAAATTCTATCATGTATCAAGTATATTAGACAGGGAATAGGCCAAAAGGCCCATCTGAAGTCAACCAGCAAGGGAAGAGAACCTAGTTTTAATAAAGTAAGATTCCATATGACTAGAAGGCGAAAAGCAAACTAACAGTTCCAAAGGTCATGATAAGCGAATTAGGAAAGCAATCAAAATGGCTTAGCAAAGCAATGCTGTCATTCTTCATCTTAATGAATCTCCCAAAGAGTAAACAAAAGGAGACGTATGAAAGCAATTATTGGCTGTGTACCTAGGTATCAGGGCTGCTGGAGTCTCTAAGGAATACAGTCCCTAAAACCGAACTGGAGGCAAATCACACATATATCACACAGCTGGCACACTATATATGGCGTTTACATTGGCGGTGTACAAACACTGAGTTTAATGAACACGGTATGTGGAACATGCCAGCCCCCTGTTATACTATGCTGGATTTGTACCCTGAATGTCCTAGGAGTTAGAAATGCTACAGAGAACACAGCTTGGCACCAGAGCCTTGAGTAGACATCCGTTTCTGCCATTACTTCTTGAATAGGGAGGGTGCTAAATTTTCTTGCTTGCCGCTAGATTGAAAAAGTGACAGAGGACACTCAGGAGGAAAACATTAAAAAAAAAAAAAGGCTCACCAAAGAGGAGGAATAATAATTAGCATTATGACAGTGGTGAGAAACATAATGAATGCTATTTCCATGAGTGTTGTATTACAGGGTGGGTTTACTGGGGAAAATTTTTATTAGAGCCAATCTAGTAGAGAAGAGTTTATTTTGTTTTATTTATTTTTTCAGTGCTGTGCATGGGGTCTAGGACTTGACACACCCCAGGCAAGTGCTCTCTCATTGATTACTTCCCCAGTCTCTGTAGGGAGCTCTCAGACCTCGGGATTTCTGTACACTTGAATGATGAGGAAAAGATCATGTGGATTATCTTTGTCATTTCAATTGACACAGCAATTAAAGCATCTTGCTCAGTGAGTTGTACCTTTGATTATATGATAATCATGCTTCTTGAATCACAGTGGCTAGAGATCAGAGCAGCCAGAGAGCCGGCAAAAATGAGACGTGTGTTATAGTAGAATTCTGGATGCAAGGTACCCTGTAACAGTGGAAAGGTCCAGAACTGGAAGAAGAAAAGGCCCACTATGGCACCCGCCAAACACAGTTCAAAGTCTGTTCCTGTTTTATAGCCTGCAGGTGTCCAGATGCTGTAGATGCTAGAGGTAACTGGATTAAACAATTTTTGCTTTTTCAAGACAGGGTTCCGACCCAGAATGTTCCGGCCCATTTCTCCTTCACCTTTACCTCTTGAGTGTTGGAAGTACCTGGTGTGAATCCCCGTGCATAGATTTATGAGGTGCTGAGGACCAAATCCAGGCTTCTGTGAATGCATTTTACTGAGCGACAACCCCAGCCTCATGTTGGAGATGCTGCAGGGCTGTTGCTGCAAGCTTCTGGGGGAGGGCAAACTAAGGGCACCTGACTGATGTTCCAGCTTGCTTCCTAAAGAAAGCGGGATGTTAAATACCCTCACACACGTGGTTAGTACTGACATGAACATGGAATGGGGTGGGTTTTTGTTGTTTGTGTGTGTGACATGTATGTCTGCAGGTCCACATGACCACACATGTGTGTCCAGAGTCCAGAAGAAGATATGAAGTGTCTTCCTCTATTCTGACTCACTTCTTTGAACCATGCTCTGCCAGAGTAGGTTGTAAGTAGTTGTAAATAGGTTGTCAGTAAGCTTGAGGTTTTAGCTAGGCTGGATGGCCAGTGAGCTTCAGGGACCTTCCTGTTTTCTGCTCTTCAGTGTATCCATGCCTGGCTTTCCTACACGGATGATAGTGGTGTAAGCTCTGGTCCTCATGAGTGCTCTTATTCTCTGATCTGTCTCCACAGTCCTCAGTTTCCTATTCCAGATCAAGTGGATTTGTGTTGTTTTTGTTGTTATGGTTTGAGGCTGAGCTGGGCCAGGGAGGCTGGGACTGACATGTTCCCTGTGTAACTGTGGTGGAAATGACAGATGTGTGTCTCCAGGGCCTTTAAGTTTTCAGATACAACTGATATTTACACAGCCTTTTGCTGTCTGCCATTTAGGCTACGTTCAGACAGAAAAATCTGCCTGAAGAATAGCCAACCCCGTACCTAAGACCTTTTGATTACAGAATTAAATCAGCCTACAATCAAATAGGAGCCTATGTCTAAATCAATCCTAAAATGACCTTCCTCTACCAAAAAAAATCATTTCAAAAAAGGTCAATTTAGTTGTATGGTGTGATGAAGCTCTGAAATATTTGTCTTCTAAGATCTTTGCTAAAAAGGATAATTTTGCAGGAACAATCACTGGGGAAAATCTGCCCCTTCCTGTTGCTTCCCCAAGAGTTAAAACCACTTAACTGTGGGGACATGTGGCCAAGATTCCTCAAACTTTCTCCATGTTTCAGAACAGTCTCCTGATCATGTTTCCTTTGGCCCCTCAGGCCAAGTTGAAATGGTCTAATTTTATACTAGTGCCCAATCCTTAGGAAGTATAATTTAAATCATTGGGTTTATGATTCTATATTCTACCTTAGTGGTATGGATTATATGGTGATGGACAGAAGGAAGGAGAGAATGCCGCAGCCCACATAATACGATGGTAGATTTATTCTTGTTGATATGGTTAAATCCAGTGGAATATCGTGGCACTTACCTTTGAGCCCATGACGTTGCACCCAGAGAAGAGGTGCAAAGATCACAAGTCCAAGTTCGACCTGGGCTACATAGTGAGCCTATCTCAAAAACCAAAAATATTAAACCCAGATGTTTAAAATAACCATAATTGGGTGATGTGAGGCACCCCGATGTAGCTTTACATCATTAGATATCAAAACAGCCATCATTGATTCATATTTTACAAATTAAAAATTGCTGAAAAATTAAAAGGAAAAGTGAAATTCTGACCATTTCAGTGAACTACGTAGATTTTCATGAACCTGTATAGATTGTTGCAGTCTCTTGGTGAGGGCAAAGATGGGTTTAGTGGAGACTAGGAAATACTGGGGTTTGGAATAGAGGCTCTCTCTTTTAACTGTATGAACTCGCGGGAGTTGTTTAAGTTTTGGAGGTGTTGGTTTACTTCTCTGGAGACCGGGAGCCAGCAGGTAAGAGCTGTAGGGAATTTGAAAGCAGCTGAACTAGTGCCAGTCCCTGGTAGGTGCTCTCTGCATTTCTTTCTCTTCCCCTCATGTAGATGTGGGTTTTTTTGTGTGTGGGCGGGGCTACCGGAGACTAGGGGTGGAGCAGCCTGGGTAGCTAGCACTGCCTGAGGTGACCCTGAGAGACATTTTCCATCTTAATGTCATTTCTGACAACGGGTCACACTTGTTTCCTCTGCACTGTTTTGTGTGTTTAGCTCCTCTTTGATCGGGTTTTTACCGTGCCCAGGACACTGTCCTATTCTTTGTGGGCAAATCACGGGGATATGAACGTGGCGTGCGTGGAAAGGAGTGTGTCCATCTAATTCCTATCTTGTTCTCTCCACCTCCTTCAGCACACTGTCACTTTCAGTCTCAATGTCTCTGTCAACACTGATTCTACTCACCAGTGCCCCTCGGATCTCTTCTCTGGTCTCTCCAGTGTATCTCACTCTGAGAGCTGTTGTGAGCTAAAACGAACCGGCAGAGGAAGTCACTTATGGCAGTTTCTTAGCATTAAGCATTTATGAGTTTTACTTGTTTTGTCTGCCCATAAAGGTTGGAGTTTGTCTCACTGGGTCTGTCACCTTTTGGTCACATTCTTTCTGAACAAGATGTTCCATGGCTGTCGGTGAAGAAGATCAAAAAGAGCAGAACAGGAAGACGGAGCTTGGTATTTAGTTATAAAACCAGCACAACGAAAGTGACCTTTGCTAGATAAGAAACAACAAACACTGCATACAACAGGCACACAGTGCACACCAGATTGCTGATAAATACAATGGTATTTAGTTTGTCATTGGTAATACTTATTTGGCTTTTCACATTCACAGTTTTAGAAGTGTTGACACCAGCTTGTATACACACATATAAGAAATCCCCGTGTGTGTGTGTGTGTGTGTGTGTGTGTGTGTGTGTGTATGTGTGTGTGTGTGTGTGTGTGTGTGTGTGTGTGTGTGTGTGTGAGAGAGAGAGAGAGAGAGAGAGAGAGAGAGAGAGAGAGAGAGAGAGAGAGAGAGGGAGAATGAATTTGTGCACAATCACATTTTATGCCTCATTCTCTAAACAACTCAGTTTACTCCTAACAAGAACATCAGAGGAAAATTTCTCACCAAGGAAGAGTGACCTTTAGAAGGAAATACCTGACAGCCAGATACACTGCACAGCATTTGCAGAGGGATTCAGTGGAATTTACTCCATCTATTTCCCTGGCCTCCAGAGGAAATTATTCATTCTGGAAGGGCACAGCTGATTGAAGGAAGATGCTTAGATCAAAAGAGACAATGCTTTGAACTGTGTTTATGGGGAAATGTCTAGACCTCTGGGTTCTAATCTATAACCGGAGACAGTTGGGTTAGATCACTTTAAAGGAAACTTTCAGGTCAAATAGGGTGATTTTTTCCCCTGTGCTAAGCTGTCTGCTGTCTGTAATTTAGTAGGAATCAGGACTCTTAGAATGCAGGTACCTGTGTAGAAGTTTCCAGAAACTTGGGCCCACTGCTTCCTGGATCCTCAGTTCATACCACTACCTGGCTAGACTTTTCTATGTAGCCTGTTATAGCTCCATGAAGACTGCTTGAACATTTCATCTGGCTGAGATACGAGGAGAAGCAAGTAAGGTCCCGTGTTAGAGGTACTGAGAGATCTGCTGAGGGCTTGAAAAAAGGAAAAGTTGTAAAAATTAAGGAACTAAGAGCAGGTGGAGGATATCTGATGTTGAGAATTTAGAACTGGAAATAAGCATAGCGTTTGCTGAGCAGCCTACCCATCTGTGATGGACGGATGGGTCAGGCTGCCGAGGTGAGCAGGCTGCACGGGAAGGTAGCTTGTGGCTGCAGCAGCAGGTGACAGAGAGGAGAAGGCCAAGATTCGGAATTCATGAGCTTTTGATTAGCTAGTATTAAGATGTAGGAACAAAGATGAAGGGACGTGAAGGAAAGAAGTTAACTTACCTACGCCAACCACCTGAGCAGGGGCTGGTGTTATTTGCCCTTAGACATTTCAACTAAGTAACAGTCATTTTGTAATAGGAACCTACTGTGTAAACCAGACTACCTATAAGAAGAAACCAGAAATATAAGCTCAAAATTATCTTTAAAATTTTATTTATTTATTTATGTGTGTGTATGTGTGAGTGTGTATGTGAGCATATGCACACTTGTGCACTCTCATGTGCATGTGCACACACATGTCCATAGAAGCCAGACAAGGACATCTGATTCCTGGAGTTGGAGCCTCAGCCCGTTGTGAGCCACCATGTGTGTGTGGGTGCTGAGAACTGAGCACTGGTCCTCAGAAAGAGCGGCAAGTGCCTTTCAGCACTGGGCAATCTCTCCTCCCCATGTCTCCTTTCAGATCGCCGAGGCTTTGTGCAGAGACTGCTCGCTAAGTTAGCTTGCATTTCTTACGGAGCATGGTTTTGTAGTAATAATCCAGGTGATCATATTGCTTGATTCTTATCGACTCTTAATCTGCTGCTCGTACACCAAGTTGAGCAATGTGTATTTTCAGCCCAAATCACTGATAAGTTTAAGCATATTTACTTCTGGTAGAAGCAACTTGTTAGTGAAATGCCTGAGACTGTCTTAGTTCACAGAACCCTGAGGAAGCTTCATAAGCGTAGTGAAATGCACACAGCCTACTGATGCTGCAGGCAGATACATCTTTAGGATGACCTGAATCTTCAAATGTGTGCATGGATGATTGGAATTGGTGTTCACTATACCCAAGGAGTCTCTGAAGTAGGGGGCTTTTGGTAGTATGGCTATTAACAAGGCACTCCTCACAGAGACCACAGGGAAAGGGAGATAGTAAGAAGTCTGTATAGCTTATATCAACACCGATGCCTACTTTAAAATGCAAGATGCTGAACAAAATGCCTGAAGGAAGAAGGAGGAAACACCCTGAAACCCCACTGCTGATTTAGCATGCTGCACCTGCAGGCTGTTTTCACCACGTCTAAGCAACATACACACAAAACAGAAATCTTACTACTTTCAAGCCATTTTTCCCACAGGTTCCAATACTATGAATATATGTTCATGTAACCAAAGACAACATATTGAATCACATACTGAAAATAGACATTTTGGAATCATTGGTACCAAACACTGTATTAAAAAAACTCAATGCAAAAATCACCTTAAACTCTTTAGCGTCTATCAGGTTCCTACCCAGCAAAAAGGGATTTTTTTGATAATGTAAGACCATGTTTTTTTTTTTTGTGGATAGTGGTTTGGATATTTTTTGGGGACTTGTGATTTGGGATTCTAAGCCCATGGCACTGCCTCTCACAAATGCTTACATACCTCTTACCAAGAAGCTTCCTTTTTATTTACATGCTCCATGCAACGAGAATAAAGGATTTCGAAGGACCAAGAAAAGGCATCATATAAAGCAGGCTAATGAGGTTAGTTTGATTATGGTATATAGGGCATATTGATTAGGTTGTCTAACTAGAAACTTCTTTATACTCTTTCTTTAGGGCTCAGGGATGTAGTTCAATGCTGGGCCATGTGTTCAGTTCAATCAAAATGCCTCTCTATTGCTTGAAGGAAGTACGAATGAGTTTAACTTGTGCTATAAATGAACAAAACTTTCCTGTGCTCAGGATGCTGTCATTGAGAGGAATAATCTTTTTTTTTTTTAAATTGAAATAGACCAACTATCAGACTGGAGAGATGGCTCAGTTGTTAAGATGCTTGCCATGGAAGCATGTAGACCTTAGTTTGACCTCCAACAGCCAAGTGAAATGTCCCGTGTTGACATGTGTTTGTAGTCCCAGCACTGGGAGGCAGAAACACACAGGTGCCCAGCCAGCCAGACTGGTCAAATTGGTGAGTCCTAGGTTCCAGCAAGGGGCTCTGTCTCAGGAAAAAACCAACATGTGCACCATCCAGATGATTCAGTGGGTGATGGTATTTATACCACAACTCAGCTCTATCCCCAGGATCTCTAAGGTGGAAAGGAAGAGCAGACAGAGACGGATTGCCCCCTAGGCTACACTCTTGTGCATGGCTCATTCATGCTGACAGAAAAAGCACACATACACTTTTGCGCACACGCACATGCACAAACACACAATGTAGTCACCAAAAGGAAAGAAGAGAAAACATAATACAGAGATAATTATTATTTGAACTGTGAAAAATTTATTAGGATTCTCTGTAAGAAAATGATGATAAATAATGACGTAAGATTTAAGATATTTTCTACCCTAGTAGGTGAAATTGCTTCACTTGTTCTGTGTACAAGTATAGGTGATACATTTTTAGGAAAAGGACCTTATTATTGCTGTAGATTTTAAAACTCTTGTTAAACTATTGCAGCTGTTGTATTGTAGTTAAATTGTAATATTTTAATTAGAGTCAGCTTATTTTGTACATCCTTACCCTTTAATCATTATGACCAAATTGAGAAACAAAGTGAAGACAAATAAAAGACGAAAACTTCATCATAAATGGAAGCTAAATTGGAGGAGAGAAACATATATGCTTAAGAGTCTTACTTCAAAAAAAAAAAAAAAAAAGGTAGAAGTAAGCCAGGTGTGGCCATTTACTTTTTCAGCACCAAATAATCCGTTAAATCATATCACATCTTAAGGGTGAAATCAATGAAGAGAATCAAAGTTATCTGAGAATGTATCTTGGGGAAAATCTTCCTTTGTGAGAACCAGGCATGAAGGAGAGGGTGCTTATTTATGTATTTTGTGTACCTTTCTGTAGACATGAATAAGGCAGGCACAAGAGAGGAGAGGAGGGACAATCTGTGACCGTCTGCTTTCAGTAGGGTTCTGGTGTGGATGAACTAGTGCACAATGCATGAATGAGTAGAGACCATCTCTGGATGCAAATGTACCTAGAAAATAGCCATCTAATTACCCTTAAGGTGGCTGCTGGCTCCTGATGGTCACCATTGGCTCCAGAGGGTCACCACTGGTTCCCGAGGGTCACCACTGGGCACGGACGGTAGTCTGCAACTTCACTCATTACGGATGTACGTGGTTGTCCGACCGACCATGTCTGTAGTCTTTGGATTAACTCTCGCCTGCTAACAACTGGCATGGGGCCTAGAACATGGCTCTAAATCTCAGCCCTTGGGATGTAGAATTTAGTGTTGTCATGTGATCAGCCACCATCTTAGGGATGCTGTCAAGCTTACAGGTTCTACATATTTTCTTTAGGTTCCTTATTTTTTGGTAAGTTCTAATGACGGCCTTGTTGTTAAGAAACTCATCTTTTTCTGAGATCCTGATATTGTGTATCTGCTTTTACCCTGTGACTATGGACTCGTGTGTGTGTGTGTGTGTGTGTGTGTGTGTGTGTGTGTGTGTGTGTG
>OU015743.1:1341137-1367732 GCA_907169655.1 Acomys percivali | reverse complement strand
TCTCTCTCTCTCTCTCTCTCTCTCTCTCTCTCTCTCTCTCTCTCTCTGTATGAGTGTGTGTGTATGTGTATGAGTGTGTATGTATGTGTGTATGTATGAGTGTGTGTTTATGTGTGTGTGTATGAGTGTGTGTGTGTGTGTGTGTGTTCATGTGGAGGCCAGAGGTTGATGTTGTATGCCTTCTTCCATCAACCTCCTCTTTATGTATGGAAGCTGTCTCTCCCTAGTACTGAGAGTCTACTGATTCCACTAGTCTAGCTAACCAGCTTGCTCTGGAGTTAGGTAACTTGTTTACACCCTGCCATGTTCTGGGACCGTGGGTGGGCACCCATGCCTGTACGGCATATGAGGGTGCTAGAGATTAAAAAACAACAAACAGCCCGCTCATCATCATACGTTACCACCTCCTCAGCCCAATTTCTTAGCTCTTGAGCATACTTCCAATTATCAACTTCCAAACACAAACAGTTAATAGATTACATATTTATGGAAATAGTCTATGAATGGGTTATAAAACTATTTTAACTCTTGAAATATAAACACATCCTTAAGAATTCCAAGTTAGGCCAGGATCAGAGGCACGTGCCTGTAATCCCGACACTCAGGGAGACAGAGACAGGTGGATTCTGTGAATCTGAGGCTAGCCCAATCTACAAAGTGAGTCCAGGACATTCTAGGCTACACAGGGCAACTGTCTCAACAAAACAAAGCAAAATAAAAAAGAATTCCAAGTTAGGGATAGCGAGATGGACTCAGCAGGTAAAGGTGCTTGCCACCAAATTTGATGACCTGAATTTGATTATTAAGACTCAAGTGATGGAAGGAGAGACCTTAATCCTGCAAATAGTTCTCTGTCTCCCAAACCCATGCTGTAGCACACCCCTCCCCAATAAATAAATGAATGAAAAAAATTAAAACAGTTCCAAATGATTACAGAAGTCCAGTGGTTTTAGGTATCTTCCTTAATTGGTAATTTTAAAGACTGAAATACAAGTTTTGATTCTTAGTTTATTGATTATAAATATGTGTTTGGGGTCTATCTAAGGATAGTGTGGAAGAGGATATTTTATTCTACACTTTCTGGTTTGGTCAATTTTCTATTATTAGTGAAGAAATCACTGACGTGAAAGAAGTCCACAGTGTTCACATCCTCTCTCAAGTGACTGTAGTTTGCCCTGAATATGAATACCAGGATATATTACAGATTGCTTTAAAGCCTACATCAAAGTCTTTGAGACAGCCGCTATGACTTACTGCGTGCTGACAACTGTATCTGACTGTACTCAAAGATATGGGGTGGATTGTGAAACAACGTGTGGAGACAACCCAATTTCATGCGCCATCAATCACTTTCCAGCCAGGTGAGGTCATATGAGAAATACCACACTCTTCCAAAAATCCTGCTTGGATGCTCCCACCTTCTGGAAGCGTCGACAGAATTTGCCAACCTTGAGAGCAACCTGTCAAGGTATCAGGAGAGTTGGTGTGTCTCTTGGCAGAGGGCAGGCTGGCTGCTCTACTCATGCTGACCAGAAGGGGAAAGGATTTTCTAACCTACTGTACAGATGTGAAACCTGCATCACACTTGTGATCTCAATTTTTTTTGTTTGGAGCTGTTTCAACTCATAAGTTATAAATGTCGTGTGCTGCTGTGCAGGTCACAAGAGGACAGCAGATGAGGACTTCATGACAGTTATTAGAGAAAAGCAATCCTTTGGGAGAAGTGGGGATTTGGATAAAGGACAAAGAGGGAATTAAATGCGTTTAGCAAAGAGAAGCTGGAAAGATGCTCTGATGACAATTACACGTTGGAAAAGTCTACAACAGACGAGATCTGCCACCACTTGCCAACTGTAGAACGTTTTGGGTCTCCATCACAAATTCATGGTTCCCTTGGAGCTAAGGGTGATTTTTCTGAAACACCAGTGTAAATATCAAAGGACTTTGCAACTGCAAAACAGCCACTTAGCCATAAACATACTCTACTGGGAGAGATGTGAGGGAACAAGATGCAACATGAATACTTAGGGGAGCCAGCTAAAGTTGGAGATTTATGTAAGTTTTGTTTAAAACTTTACCTAGTCACAGCTAGGCATGGGGATTATTCTTTTAAAGCTTTCTAGCATGGCTTGCATTTGAAGGAAAGTGATAGCTTAAAAAAGAAAGAAAGAAAGTGAAAGTGATAGCTCATAAATTGATTTCAAATTAAAGCTCTCAAATAGAGTCATAATAAAATGATATACTGAATTTTTTGTATAGGTACTTTTATATTACATTGGTATATATCTTTCTCCATGGAACAATTCAGTATAAATGCAGCTCCTCTGTGCTTAATGCTCTGTTTTGTCTAGCATGAAAATTAGGTGGTAATTAATCAAACAAAATGTAGAAAGGTGATAAGATGAAAGGCTGTTAGCACAGAGCAGGAGCATCCTAAGCACAGTCATCTCCTTACCCTTGCGCTAGCTTTCGGCGGCTTCAGTTGCCCGCAGTCAGCTGTGGTCTGAGGATATGAGACAGAAGGCACTGTTGCCATCCCAAGATACAGAGGTCAAGGGTTACTGGGCTGAGGTAGCACAGTAGCCATTTAAGGTTGTACTGTTTCATTCTCTCCCCCCTCTGTCTCTCTCTGTCTCTCTCTGTCTCTGTCTCTCTCTGTCTCTCCATCTCTGTCTCTGTCTGTCTGTCTGTCTGTCTGTCTGTCTGTCTGTCTCTCTCTCTCTCTCTCTCTCTCTCTGTGTGTGTCTGTGTGTGCTTGTGTGCTCATGTGTCGGTACATGTGCATATGGAAGCCAGGGTTTGATGCTAATGCGCTCTTTGGTTGCACTCTACTTCATGTTTTGAGACAAGGATCTCTCCCTGAGTCTGGAGCTCACTGGTTTGGTTAGACGTGCTGGCCAGGGATCCTCTTGCTTCCTCAGCCTCCTCGTGCCGAGATTACAGAAGCAAACCCCTGGCTTTTGGCATTTGTGTGGGTATTAGATATTGAACATAGGTCCTTATGATTGCCCAGTAAGCATTTACAGACAACACCACATCTCAACCCCTGTTTCGCTTTCATTATCGAAAAGGATGCTTGATAATCAGAAAATGGGTGTGAGTGATCAATTCACTGTTACTGTCTCTGATTGCTTGTTATGTGGGCCTGATAATTATGTTAAACTAAACAATACAGCTAAATGTAACAATTTAGTTATTTTAAATATGCATATTTTTCTTTAAGATGTAAGCTTGCTTATAGCATTTTGGCTTTTACAACAGCAATAAAATCACATGCTTCCAGTGTTGAAAAAAATGTGCTTAAAGACTGAAAAGCAAAGAGAGCATTTATAGCCAAGATTGTCTTTTTTTTTTTTTTTTTTTTTAATCACAGAAGTTGTGACAGCATGCACAAGACCTTCACAAGCTCAAGCCAGATGTAAATGGAGGAAGGGGAGGTGAGTACATATCGTACCCCTGGCCAAAGCTTTCTTTAAGTGTTGATCCCTGGTAGGTAGACCATGCTCCAGTGGACAGCCACACACCCAAGAGTATATGGACAGCACAAATTGTACTCTGCCAGTATAAAGGAATGTGTACACCAAGTTGGGTTAGTATGGAAGGGGATTGGTATATATATATATATATATATATATATATATATATATATATATATATTCAAAATACATTGTATGGAATTCTCAAGGAATTAAAAAAAGTTTGACATTTAAAAATGTATGAGCCATTGGCTAGATCTGGGTAGGGGTTTAAATTTTACCGCCTGTATTACCCAGATCTAGCCAATGGACAGAACAATCTCCACAGTTGAGTGGAGAGTGGGATATGACTTTCTCACGTACTCTGGTGCCTCACATTTCACTATGTCCCCTGGAGGGGGAGACCTGGTGGCACTCAGAGGAAGGGCAGCAGGTCACCGAGAAGAGACTTGATATCCTATGAGCATATACAGGGGGAGGTAATCCCCCTCAGGAACAGTCATAGGGGAGGGGAATAAGGGGAAAATGGGAGGGAGGGGAGAATGAGAGGACACAAGGGATGGGATAACCATTGAGATGTAACAAGAATAAATTAATAAAATAAATTTAAAATATGTATAAGCCATAAATCCCCATTTTAATCAGTTTTTCCTGTATATTTTTATTGATTACGTTCAATATCAGAGAAATTATTAATAGTTTAACTTATCTCAGTATTACTGAAAGCCAGAGAGGTTCTGAGGGATCTGCTTTTGACTTTTGCAGTGTATTGTAGAAACTGATATGACAGGAGGGGACAATTGCAGTTGTCTCAAGTGTCCAAGAAGCCCATTGATCTGAGATGGTACATAAAGAATCCAAGAGGATTAAGTCAAATGACTCTAAGAAACACACCGGCCCATCAGAAGAGACTGTTTCTTCTCAGCAACCACAAGAAGTGCACAGAGGAGTATGGACAGCCCTCGGTAATAAGGCAATTGGTGAAGCAAGTTCCTTGCATAATCAAGTTTTCAGTCTCTTAGACAAGGGACAAAATTGTTGTCTGGGAAGGATGTTGGTAATTATAAAGGTTCCACATCAACACAGATGCAGAAACCAGAAAGCTAATGGGCTAAGGGAAAGCGACTCTGTAGAACACTGCTTGCATTTGCAGGACTCCCATCTCCAGTTCATAGAGTTCCAGTGGGCTAATTATTATGCACACATCTAGAGAATAGCTCAAGTTAGGAGAAAACTCACATTTTGAACTCAGACAATAAAGATGATTTGAGGACCAGAAACAACCCAAGGAAGATTCTATCACATAGAAACATAAATGCATTTGAAAGGTGAGTGACTGAACTGAGAATACTATCGAATGTAGTCTCTGCTCAAAACCAATCATCCAGAGATGTGTTCTCCCAAGGTGCACAGCTGTGGTAGAAGGAAGCCAGATTATGTCTCAAGCTGGCAGTCAAACTTGGTAGCATCATCTGCATGTTACTGGTTTTTCAGTCATGCAAAATACAAGAGTTATAGCATCACGGAAGATTTCGCCAAAGTTCCAGAAACCTGCTGAGGCCAGGGAGTTCATAGCAGCATAGGATTCCTGTATGCAGCCTTTAAATTGGTTGTTCAAAAATTGTTAATGAAGCCAAAGCTGTACTTGTTGGGAATGCCATGACCTTGGGGGCATCTGATGGAGTAGAGCCGAACCTAGAGAGAAGTTATTTATAGATGCCAGAACTAGATGGGTAGGTGCCCAGGTCTGTTTGGGTCAAGATGGAGCCACTAAGAGCTCCATGGAGCTACAGGATTTGATGTTTGCTGTGTTGAGTTTTGGTTTGACCTAATCTCTATTTGCCATGAATTTAGCAGGTTAAGGATAGAATGTTGTGTTACAAAGTGACGTGTTTTGGTGTCAAACTGAAAAGGGATAGCCTGTTGTTAGATGTTAATTTTGATTTATAACTCATTGGGATTAGATAACATGAAGGTATTAATGAGACCTTTAAAAGGAGGCTTAAATATTGTTTTTTAGCTGGACATGGTAGTGTGCACCTTTAATCCCAGCACTCAGGGAGACAGAGGCAGGCTGATCTCTGTGAGTTCAAGGACAGCTTGGTCTGCAAAGTGATGTCAGGACAGCCAAAGTTACACACAAAATAACAGGAACTAATGATCATTGGTCACTAATATTTCTCAACATCACTGGCCTCAACTTCCCAATAAAAAGACACAGGCTAACAGAATGGGTGGGTAAACAAGATCTATCATTCTGCTGTATAAAAGAAACACACCTCAGCAATAAAGATAGTCATTACCTTAGAGTAAAGGGATGGAAAAAATATTTTCCAAGGAAACGGAGCCAAGAATCAAGCTAGAGTAGCCATTCTAATACCTAATAAAATAGATTTTCAACCAAAATTAATCAAGAGTTGGGAAAGGACACTTCATACTCATCAAAGGAAAGATCCACCAAAAGGACATAGCAGTTCTGAACATCTATGCCCCAAATGTGAGGGTACTCACATTTGTAAAAGAAACATTACTAAAACTTAAATATCACATTGAACACCACACATTAAAAGTGGGAGACATCAACACCCCACTCTCACCAATGGACAGGTTAAATCAAGATCAGGTAAATAATTTAAATAGTCCTATAATTATTAAGGAAATAGAAGCAGTCATTAAAAGCCTCCTACACCCCCCCCCCAAAAAAAATCCAGGGCCAAATGGTTTCAGCACAGAATTCTACCAGACTTTCAAGGAAGAGCTAATACCAATATGCTTCAAACTATTGCACAAAATAGAAACAGAAGGAACATTGCCAAATTCATTCTATGAAGTTAAGCCACACAAAGACCCAAGAAAGAATGAGAATTTCAGACCAATTCTCTTATGAACATTGATGCAAAAATACTCAATAAAATACCCACAACGGAATTCAAGAACACATCAAAACCACCATCCACCATGATCAATCAAGTAGGGATGCAGGAGGGGCTCAATACAAAAATCTATCAATAGAATCCACCATATAAACAAATGGAAATTAAAAAAACACACACTATCATCTCATTAGATGCTGAAAAAGCCTTTGACAGAGGCTTGGTGGGCACACAGAGGAAGGGGAAGCAGGCTATCTGGGTGAGACCCTTTAGGCTGTGGTCACATATTCGGAGAGGAGGTCCCCTTCTGTCAGAGGTGTAGGGGAGGGGAATAGGGTGGAAGAGGGATGGAGAGTGGGAACAGGAAGATACAAGGGAGGGGATCATAATTGGGATGTAATCTGAATAAATTATAAGAAACTAAAAGAAAAAAGAAAAAAGTCTTGGAGAGATCAGGTATATAAGGTGCATAACTAAAAATAATAAAGACAATATACTACAAACCTAGAGTCAACATCAAATTTAAGGGAGAGAAACTGAACGTAATTCCACTAAAATCAGGGACAGACGAGGCTGCCTACTCTCTTCATATCTCTTCAATATAGTTTGTGAGGCCTAGGTGGAGCAATAAGACAACTAGAGGAAATCAAGGGGATAAAAATTGGGAAGGAAGAAGTCAAAGTATCACTATGCACAGATGATATGATAGTATACATAAGTGAGCCCAAAAATTCTACCAGAGAACTCCTACAGCTGATAAACACCTTCAGCAAAGTGGCTGGATTCACGGTTGGCTAAAAAAATTAGTAGCCTTCCTTTATACAAATTATAAATGGGCTGAGAAAGAAATTAGGTAAACAACACCCTTCACAATACCTACAAATAATATAAATATTTTGGTACAACTCTAGCCAAACAAATAAAAGACCTGTATGACAAGATCTTCCAGTCTCTGAAGAAACTGAAGAAGATATTAGAGTATGGATCTTCCATACTCATGAATTGGTAGGATTAACATAGTAAAAATGGCCATCCTACCAAAAGCAGTCTACAGATTCAATGCAATGTTCATCAAAATATCAACACAAGTTTTCACAGACCTTGAAAGAACAATTCTCAACATCATATGAAAAAAAAAACCAGTATAGTTCAAACAACTCTGCACAATAAAAGAACTTCTGGAGGTATCACCATCCTTGATTTCATGCTGTACTATGGAGCAATAGTAATAAAAACTGCATGTTATTTTGTCATAGAAACAGACAGGCTGGTCAATGGAATTGAATTGAAGACCCAGAAATAAACCTATACATCTACGGACACTTGATTTCTGACAAAGTAGCCAAAATCGTGTAAAAAAGTAAGCATCTTCAACAAATGGTGATGGTCTGACTGGACATCGATATGTAGAAAAATGCAAATAGATCCATATTTCTCACCATGCACAAAACTGAAGTCCAAATGGATCAAAGACCTCAACATAAAACCAGATACACTAAATATAATAGAAGAAAAAGTAGGGAAGGGCCTTGAACTTATTGACACAGAAAACAACTTTCTGAACACAACACTAATAGCTCAGGCCCTAAGATCTATAGTTAATAAATGGGACCTTTTGAAAGTGAAAAGCTTCTGTAAGGCAAAGGGCACTATCAGAACTAAACAGCAGCCTACAGATTGGGAAAAGATCTTCACCAATCTTACATCTAACAAAAACCTAATATCTGAAACATATAAATAACTCAAAAAGTTAAACACCAATAAACACAATAACCTAATTTAAAAATGAGGCACAGAGCTAAGCAGAGAATTTGCAACAGAGGAATCGAAAATGGCCAAGAAGCACATAAAGGAATGATCAATATCCTTAGTTATTAGGGAAACGCAAATCAAAATTACTCTGAGATTCCATATTATACCTGCCATAATGGCTAAGATAAAAAAACTCAAGTGACAGCACTTGCTGGTGAGGTTGTTGAGAAAGAGGAACACTCCTCCATTGCTGGTGGGAGTGCAAACGTGTACAACCACTTTGGAAATCAATCTGATCCTTTCTCAGAAAACTGGGAATAGTTCTACCTCAAGACCCAGCCATACCACTCCTGGGCATATATCCAAAAGATGTTCCACCATAACACAAGGACATTTGCTCAAGTATGTTCATAGCAGCTTTATTCATAATAGCCAGAATCTAGAAATGACCTAGATGTCCCTCAACTGAAGAATGGATAAAGCAACTATGGCACATTTACACAATGGGATATCACTCAACTATTAAAAACAAGGAAATCATGGAATTTGCAGGCAAATGGATGGAATCTGAGTGAGGTAACCCACACCCAGAATGACACACATGGTATATACTTACTTATAAGCGGATTTTCGCCATTTAGTACAGGATAAACATATTACAATGCATAGAACCAAAGAAAATAAGTAACAAGGTAGACCCAAGGGATGATGTTAACTCAGAAGGGGAAATAGAATAGACAGTGGAAGTGGTTGAAGAGAAGGAACAAGAGGAGAGGGAGCGCAGAGGGAAATAAGGGTGGAGATCAGACCTGGGCAGGAAGACAGAAGGCTTGTAGAGAAAAGAGAAACTGTGGGTGGGGGAATCTCTGACAGGCTGGAGAACTAAGTCAGAATAGGCCTCTGGGGGAATATGAAGGGGACTCTAGCTGAGACTCCTAGTAGCAGGGGCCATGGGCATTGAAGAGGACACCCTCTAACTAGATAAGACTCCTAGTGGAGAGAAGAGAACACCAACCTACTCACAAATACTTTGATCCAAAACAGACTGTGCAGGGATAAAGATAGAACAGATAGAGTGGAGATTGAGGGAATGTCCAACCAACGCCTTGTGCAACTGAAGACCCACCCCATGGGAGGGAGCCAACCACTGACACTATTATCATTACTCTGCTATTCTTTCAGACAGAAGAGTTGTCCCCTGAGATGCTTCACCAAGCAGGGCTTCAAAATAGATGCTGAGACTCACAGTCCAACATTGGCACAGAGAATCTTGTGAAAAAGTGAGGGGAAGGATAACATGACCTAGAGGTGACAGGAGCTCCACAAAAAGACCATCAGAGCCAACTAACCAGTGCACAGAGGGGCCTGTGGAGTCTGAAGCACCAACCAAAGACCACACATGGACTGGACCAAGGTCCTCTACATAGAAGTAACCAATGGGCAGCTCAGGCTTCATGTAGGTCCACAGTAAGGGGAGCAGGGGTTGTCTCTGACATGGACTCGGTTGCCTGCTTTTTGATCACTTCTTCCTGGGGGGACTGACTTGCCAGGCCACAGGGGAAGAGAACGTGCTTAGTCCTGATGTGACTTGATGAGCTGGTGAGGGTGGGTAGGGTAGGCTCCCCTTTTCTGAGGAATAGAGAAGGGGAGATGGAGGAAGGAGGGGCCTATGACTGGGATGTAAAGTGAATTAATACTCATCATCATCATCATCATCATCATCATCATCACCATCATCATTATCATGAGGTGATAGCACATGCTGTTGAGGTTGTGGACAAAAGGGAACCCTCATCCATTGGTGGATGAGCAAACTTATGCAACCACTATGGAAAGCAATATGGCAGTTTCTCAGAAAATTGGGAATAGTTCTGCGTCAAGACACAGCTATAGCACTCTTGGGCATATACCCAAAAGATGCTCCACCATACAACAAGGGCACTACTCAACTATGTTCATAGCAGCTTTATTCATAATAGCCAGAATCTGGAAACAACCTAGATTTCCTTTGACTGAAGAATGGATAATGAAAATGTGGTACATTTACACAGTGGAACATAAATCAGCTATTAACAAGGACATCTTGAAACTTTGAGGAAAATGCATCGAACTAGAAAAAAAAATCATCCTGAGTGTGGTAGCCCAAACCTCAAAAGACACACATGATATGTACTCAATTATGAATGAATATTATCTATAAAGTACAGGATAAACAAGTTAGAATCCACCAGACCCAAAGAAGCTAAGTTACACAGAGTGCCCAAGGGAGGATGCTTGAATTTCACACAGAAAAGGAACTAAATTAGGCACTGGAGGTGGATGGAGGGAGGGAACTGGGTTGAAGAGTGGATGGGGAGGGGAGCAGGGGTGAGGATTGTGAGTGGGGAGAGAGCAGGATAAAAGAATGGAAATTGGAGGTGGGGGACACTTCCTGGACATGCCAGAGACCTGGGATATGGAAAGCCCCAGGAAATCTATGGGGTCACCCTAGCTGAGACTGCTAGAAGTAGGCAATATGCAGCCAGACAGGACTTTCAGTTGAGGGATAAAGCCACTAACTCACCCATAAAACCTTTGACCCAAAATTTGTCCTGCCTACAAGACGAAGATGAAGTAAAGACTGGGAATGGCCAACCAAAGACTCACTGGCCCTACTTGAGACCCATCCCATGGAAGAGAACCAATCCCTGACACTGCTTTGCTTATAGACCGGAGCATAGCGTAACTCCTCTGAGAGGCTTCACCCAGGAGCTAATGGAAACAGATGCAGAGACCCACAGCCAAACATTAGACAGAGCTCAGAGAGGCCTGTGGATGAGTTGGGGGAGTGATCGAGGGAGTTGGAGGGGTCAAGGACTCCACAAAAAGACCTACAGAGCCCACTGGCCTGGGCCCATGGGGGCTCACAGACTGATCCGCCAACCAAGGAGCATGCATGGACTGGTCCTAGACCTCCTGCACATATGTAGCAGATGCACAGCTTGGTTTTCATGTGGATCCCCAAGCAACTGGAGTGGGCATGGGCAGGCCCTCTGACTCTGAGGCCTCCCTTTGCATCCATTTCCCTTAACCAGGCTGCCTTGCCTGGCCTCAGTGGGAGAGGGTGCCCCCAACTCTGCAGTGACTTAATGTACCAGGGTGGGTTGGTACCTATGGAGGACCACCCCCCCCCCCCCCGAGGAGAAGGAGAGAGGAGAATGCAGGGAAGGAGTGTTTGAGGGGGGCACTGGAAAAAAGCAGAGGGGGCTGCAAACATGATGTAAAGTAAATAAATACACTAACTAAAATAAAAAGAATTGCTCTTCCATGAGGAATGGTGTGGTAGTTCATTAGAGAGTCAGGCATTGCAACAGAATAATAAAGAATGACTAACTTATTCTAACAGATGTTGAGAATCTTCTATATCCTTTATATATATAATCCTCTATATCCTTCTATATCCTGTCAGGAGACAAGGAAGGAGGATCTTGCATTTGAGGTCAGGCAAGGTCACATGGTCAGGATCTGTCTCAAAATCAACCAAACCGCCAACAAAGAAGTGCAGTAATAGGTATCTTTTTCTTCAAGGTGCCGTACATACTGTGGGAACATATTACCATATGACTGCCACTGAGCTGAACAAGTGTTTTATTGGGAAGATAACTAATGTTGGGTCATAACTTAGTCAAACAAAATATTACAAAGTAGAACATTTGTTCAGGACTTTGTGTTAAACACAACATTCTAGCTATAAACTAAGGCCACTCTTTAGTTTCTTGGAGAAGTTACGTACTTAATTTACAAAACATGATGAAATAGAATATCTATTGTTAAATATATTTACTATTCAACAGAATATTGCCAATGCTAAATTTTCATCTTAGGACCAAGTCTTACCTTGTTTCTCAGAAATAAATGAAAAGAGAGAGAATAGAGCCTCGGAAAATTAAATCTAGTAATGGCTGGAGCAATCCTCTCCAAATCCAGCAATGACTTGTTATCTTCCAAATAAAGCTTGTCATCTTGGGACGAAATTCAATTTTGAAATAAGTGAAACTTCATTTCAATTTCCAATTGTTTAGTGTGTTTGAAAGCCTGACATCGATGTTAAAAAGTTTTCATATTTATTTTGTGTCAGGTAATAGGGAATTGTGTCTCCCGTGCCCCTTGAAGATGGTAAGATTGATGAGTTGTTTACACAGGCAATCACAATTCAGCCCAGATGCCATTAAGTGTCTTGACTTTGGCTTCACGCAGTTTCAGACTTATTCATTTCAGAATGACACCCAGAAAGAAAACCAGTGGATCTTATGCCTCTATTACTAATTATATCTGGTAGTTGTAGAGAATTTCATCTTCCCCAAAATTGATCTTATATGATGGCTAATTAATATACTTTATGGCGTGATTATTTGTACAGATTTCCAGAAATTCTCACCGCCCCCATTTAGATTAAAACAGTATTTAACTAACAGCATAAAGAATAAGAAGCACTTAAAGCCTGAGGTAGAGGATAAAACATTGTAAGGAGAAAAGTTAAACACAGCAAGGTGGTAGCTTTGCTTCTGCAACATATTTTACTCATCAGTTCTCTGCTACAAAGAAGCAAAGGCATGCTAACCCAGTGAGAATTTCAACTATAAAACCGTAAGTGAATCTAATTTGTTCTTGCCTGTTGCCGTTTATTATTCTCCATAATTTCACTTTAGATCACAGAAAGTATATTTAAAAAGTCATCTTTGATGTTAAATAAATAATTCTGTTTATTTTTTCTTCTAGCCGAAGAAAATCAGTGAGATTTGATGGTGACAAGTATATGTGCTTTTCTGGAACAAAAGGAAGAAGCCTATTTTCATACAAAGCTCACCCACTCTGAACAGTTAATAATAATAATAATAATAGGTCAGTGGGATGGTTCAGTGGGTAAAGGCACTTTCCTCTAAGTCTAGTGACCTGAGCTAACTTCTGTGGGTTGGCCTCTGAACTCTACAAGTGTTCAGTGGTATGTGCCCCTCCCCTATTAAATACATTTTAAAATATTTTAAAAAGAATACTATATTTGAAAAGTAGGAATAGGCAAAATGGAATAAGTTTTCAAAGCTTCGTCTACCCACTTTTATTTTGGCATCTTAATTTACATATAGTACAATGCTCAAATCTTGAGCATAATCATTGACCAAACCAGAATGAAGCAGAAAGCATTTTCATTACCTCCTGACTTCCTGTGTGGCCTTTATAATCAATACAGCCCTCTTTTAAGAGGTAACTGTTGCTCTGATCTCTATTATGATAAATTTATTTCATTTGTTTTTTGACCTTTTATCAGCAGATAGGTTAGTTCTGTGGTTTTTACTTTTTTTTATTGTACCTGTATTATCAGCACACATTTGTTCAGGAGTCACAGTGTAACAGGCTTAGTCCATTGAGATTGTTATGTTTTCTCTCCAGCACTGGACATTCAGTCCACATGACTAAAAAAAGCCCATCATTTCCAGCAACTCTCAGATATCATCAGGGAGTTTCCTTGTATAGTGGATAGTGATAAAAGCAGAGACTCACAAGCAGTCAATGTACAAGAATCAGTGTCTCTAAAGTGCTCAGCTAAGGACCATAGACTAGGCACAAAAATACTGTAAGAGCTAAGGGCTGGGGAAAATCAATACTATAAACACGACAAGACCAATGCACCCACGCACTCAGAGTGGCTGTGGCTATGTGCACAAGATCAAGCCAGTCAACATTCTAGTATGGAGGGGCAACGGCTCCTGAGTGCCTGCCCTCAGCTGAGGAGCTATTGACAGCTGATTACTTCTGGGGAAGGGAGAGTCAGTTTTCTTTAACCTGGTATGTAGTAACAATTCCAGAATTTTGGTTTCTTTAAAAAAACACAGAAATATTCTAAGAATGTGTTTTTGTTTTAATTCCAGGTATGAGTTTATGGGGATGCTTCGAGGTAGCTGTGATTTGCCTCCTGCCCTAGTTTCTCCTGCCCAGCTGCAGTTAGTTTCTGCAATTGTGTGATGTTTGGAATTCTGGGAACTTTTCAGAGTGTATAGAATTGCTAGAGCCCTATAGGTGGGGTAAGTGGTTGGTTGTTCATTGTTCATGGGGGTTGGTTGCAGTTTGTTCATAGTAGAGCTCAAAGAAAAAACAAGAAGAAACTAGATACAGATCTTTCTCTCTCTCTCTCTCTCTCTCTCTCTCTCTCTCTCTCTCTCTCTCTCACCCCCCACCTCTCCTTCTTTATCTCCTATCTAGGGATAGGGGGTTAAAGACCAGGCAACAAAAGGTGACAAAAAGAACCCACAAAGTAGCAAAGATCATCCACACTGGTAGGTTGGCCATGTTCTAGTGGGTATTTCTGTGCCCATGAGCAATATGGGCAGAACTGATTGGACTTGATGGGTTGCATAAAAGGTTGGGGCAGGGAAATGAATCTGGAAGGAATTAGTGGGAAGAGTCAGATGTGATTAAGATCAAAATACTGAATGCATGTCTAAAATCCTCAAAGAATTAGTAAAAATCGTATACTTAATAACATAAAAAAAGATCACATCTGCTGTCATCACTGAATAAGACACAACAGGACGTAAACTGTTGTTTGGGAGTCTAGAATACCCTGGCCGATTGGCAGACATTCAGGTATAGAATCAGGCAGCAGGGAGGCAGAAGGACTTGCTGTACTTTGGAGAGTGAAGTCCGGGGCAATTGTATGAGCCTAGATCACTGGACTAGAGTGAAAACTAGGTATCTGTGTCTAGACATAGGGGTCAGTTTGTAGCCTGTACTGTAGGGATATAATCAGAGCCCGGATTACACACAAAGGTAAGAATGTCTTATGTCTTAGACTTAAGGCTCTAACTCAAGGTTAGTTTTACCTGTCATGGTAGGTACCAATTTTCACATGGGGGTGATGGAAATCCCATGTCAGGAGGGGACACACAAACATTGAAAGGCCTGATCTTCCATAGAGCCTGCATAGAGTCAAGCCCTCCATAGAGCCTGCATAGAGTCAAGCCCTCCATAGAGCCTGCATAGAGTCAAGCCCTCCATAGAGCCTGCATAGAGTCAAGTCCTCCATAGGGCCTGCATAGAGTCAAGCCCTGTCTCCTGGACGTGACACATTGACCCTCGTATGCAGACCATGCCTTAATTGGCTCTTCTTCCATTTCTTGACCAGATGAATTCTGGAAACTGCTTCATCTGGCTGCACTGACTTTTTTTCATGTACCACCCAGCATTAATTGCTATGTGGAGACAGAGATAAAGCAAGCTGCGAGATTACTCTCTAGGCTCCTGTTTAAACTCTCATACTAGCTCTGTAACTTTAGATAACTTATTCCCACAAGTCCTAATTTTTTCTAAGTGGTGGAAGAGATGTAATAGTACTTTTTGAATGCGGTGAACTAATTTTAATTGTTCACTATATTTAGAACCACCATAGAAGCACATCTTAAGGTGTGTCTATGAGGGTGTTTCCAGAAAGGTATAACCGAGGATGGGAGATCTGCCCTGAGTGTGGGTGCCACCATCCATGGCCTGAGGTTCTGGACTGAATAAGCAGAAGACGATGAGCCGAGTGCCAACATTCATCTCTTCCTGCTTCCTGGCCTGCAGTTGTGTATGGTCGCCTTCCTGGAGCTCCTGCCAGCAGGACGTCCCTGCCTAGGTGGATTATTTCCTCCAGCTGGGAGTCAAGCTAAATCTCCCCCTCTTTCCGTTGCTTTTGCTGCAGACATGGGGTGAGCAGCTAGTGCAGAGTTAAACGGGATAATCTGTGATATGGCTGCTGCCCTCTACTCAGTCTACTCATCGGGTAGAAAAGGAAATGTAAGAAGCCTGTTTAAGTTATTGGTTTTTAAAAACCAGCTGTTATGTTCTCTGTTAAGGAGTGTGTGATGACCTCACCAGTCTGGGTGTTTCTGAACCTTTAAAAAAATTTTTTTTTACACATGCATCTAATGTATTTTGATCAAACGATGGCCCTCATTTCCCCCGATTTTCCCACTAACTCTTTTCCCTTTCAACTTAATGTAATCTCCTTTTAAAAATATTATTTTTAGTCTACTGAGTCCATTTAGTATGTGATACACATACACCCATGGATTATATAGTATATACACCATAGTAATATAGTCCACTTAGCCTCTTAAGGGTCACATCTCTAAAGAAAACCAACTCCTTCTCCCAGCAACCACCATCTACCCATAGCTTCTCAGCCAACAGCAGGACTTCATGACTCCCTCATTCACCCATCCTGGGATTTTGGCTGGCTCAGTTTGTGTAGGTCTTGGGCATGGGATCCCAGCTGTTGTGAGCTCATGTGTGCAATGATCCTGCCATGTCCGGAAAATAATATTTTTAATGCAGACACCTGCTACCTCTTTTCTGTGATGTTCCTGAGCCTTGTTGGGGAGAGGATGTGATATATGTTCCATATCTTTAAAAAAATAATAGGCAGACTCGTTTCCATTCCTTAGGACTCTAGCCTACTAAGGGTAGTGATTATGTCTTTTCTCTTTAATTGTTCTTGTGACTATCATGGCTCACAGAGTGGGTATGAAGGCAATGCTTGCCACGCGCATCCACAAAGCACATCATTTGGTAATTATATCTCGCATAACATTCTGGGTTGATGATTGTATGACATGCATATTCACATCTAGTTTTTAGGGAAGGTGTGCGTTTCGGTGAATCCTTCACGTCCACCTGTTGAGCTCTCTTAGATCTCTTAAACTGTCTTGACAACATCAATACAAGGTTGTTATTTATGAAACAATTTTCTGTTGAAATGCTCTGCGGCGACACTGTGAAAATAGGTGTAATTTAGCATTTGCCTCAGCAGAGTCCTCATGGGTAACCTTTAGCTCCAGCTCACACAGTAGGAGTCTCATGAGGCCAGTGGGATGCAGGCCTAGACACTGACCAGTAATCTCCTATGATGCTCTAAACACTTGTGTAATATGTAAGGCTTTGATCTTGAACTTGAGATCCTACATTTGAGAAGTGAGTTTGGGAAGGTAAGTGCCACTCCCACTTGCCAGAGCTGCCACCACAGGATTCTGTTAATATGATGAAATGATTAATTCTGGGACAGAGAAAGAAAGCCTCTGTTATTGCCCCCACTACAGCTGATAGCTGCAGGCCATCCCTGTAACTATTTTTCATTTTATTTTATTTTGAGGGGCTGGATATGATGCTCAGGGCCTTGTACAAGTTCCCCAACTGGGCTATGTCCCCAGTCTTTTAAATATATTTTTTATTTTGAGATAGACTCTTGTTAAGTTGACAATGCTGGCCTTGAACTCACTTTGTAAGCCAGAATGGCCTTGAGTTTTCTATCTTCTTGCATCCATCTTCAGGTAGCTGGAATTATAGTTGCAAACAACACACCTAGCACCATAAGGTTGATAGTCTCCAGCTTCCCTCAGATCTTGCAGCAATAGTCTAACTCCTAAATGAATTATCTAAAAGAAAGTTTTTCTTAATGAAAATTTATTTTATTTTTAAAATTTTGAGATTATAATTTAAATACAACATTTCTCCTTTACCTTTCTTCTCTCCAAACCATCTCATATACCTATTTTTAAATTCTTCTTCAGATTTATGGTTCCTTTTTAATTTTTTTTTACTAGTTGTTAACTGGATTTGTATATACTGTATATAACTGTATTTGTATATACATGTATACAAATCTTCACACACATATGTAAACACATACATAACCTGTTCAGTCGGCATAGTGTCATTCATGTGTGTGTTTTCAGGGCTAAGCATTTGGCACTGAGAAGCCAATTGACGTCTTCTGTTCACAGCTTTCCTCAGCTGCCTGTAGAGCTTTGTCTAGGTGGAGGCCTTGTGGGCTTTCCTCCATCCAGTTTGGCATGTCCATTGGTGTTGTCAGTCATGCTGGTGAGAATTTACTTGCTTAACTCCCGTTAGCTAGTACTAGGATACACAATCTCACAGCCCACAAATACTTAGTTGAAACAGATCACCATAACAAAAGAGAGCTGAGAGAGAGAGAGAGAGAGAGAGAGAGAGAGAGAGAGAGAGAGAGAGAGAGAGAGAGAGAGAGAGAATACAGCAGACATTTTCTGACACACACATTTTGTGCTTATTCAGGAGACACTTAGACGGCTAGTTCTCGATGGAGTGACTGAATTCTGTCACCTACAACAAAGAACAGCAGATTTCTGGAGAAATGAAGGACAAAGAAAAGTGCTGGGTCTCCAGGGAGCAGCGACATGTGAGTTGACAAAGACATGGCAGAGAAAGGGAAGCTTGATAAAGAGAAAATTCCAGATGCCATTTTCAGCCCCATAAGGTGTGCATGTGTCTTCAGTGGCTAATCTTTGCTGTTCCACAGCCGCACTTGGCCCCCAGATGCTGTTTGGGACGTTGGTAGAACATATGGAAGGCAGAGCCTTGTTGGAAGAAGTGGGTCACCAGGGCAAGGCTTGAGGTGCAGAGCTTGTCTTAGCTTCCAGCTCTTTATTGGTTTCCTGACCGTAGATGTGATGTGACCAGCCACTCTCTCCTCTTACTGCCATGATTTCCCCAGCACGATGGATTGGGGCCTCGCAAACTCAGCCGGAACAAACCCTTATTTGCTCTAGTCTCTTCTTTCCAGGTAATTTATTTTCCCACAAAAGCAGGAAGAGTGGCTCATACGGAGGTTACTGTTGGACTGTCTAGCTGTGCATGACAGGCAACAGCACATCTACTGAGTCTTCATACACAGATGTAAATAATGACGGGGAAGAATTATACCATACTCCGAAACCAGAGTGGCTTCTGCACCTATTCAGTTGTTTTCTCACGGAATCAAAACACTTTCAGTCATTGTGTAGTTAATCTTCACATCTCTCAGTTTTTGTCTATTATTCCAGTTAATCAGAGCCAGTGGTGCAACTCCGTTATATAGGCAAAATAAGAAAACTGCAATCCTAATGATTAAAAATCATTATAGGAAAAAAAAAAAAAAAAGAGAATCATTATCTGTTCCAACTTAGCTTGACCACTGCCTACTATGTGACCTCAAGTGTCACCCGTCTCTGTAAAATGATTATTAATATGAATATAAATGCATAAAATTGCTATGGTGGCAGTTCATCTTTAGCTAGCTAGTGACTCAAATAACGACACAGGGAGACTATGCTTCATTTAATTAGCCTTGAGCACAATGCAATGCAATTATAACCCCACCCTAAACCTCCAAGATAGTCTAGCTTCCTCCCAGTGAAAATCGTCATAATACTTGCATTTTTTTTTTTTTTACCCTTGCCTGGTTCCAGCTCTCCTGATCCTTCCTGGACCTTTCCTGGTGGCTCAATCATCCACTTCAGACCCTTTCTTTCTCCTCCTCTTGCTGGAATCAGGTGTCCCACTCTATTCTCTGTATCTCTCAGTATTGGCTGGTCAGTGCTTTATTGGCAAGGCAGAGAATGAACGAGGAGCAAAGTTTATACAAACTTGATACCTGAGAGTCTAAGAATAAACACAACGAAGCCATATCTGGATTGAAGTCAGACAGTGGGATAGAGGAATCAGCATTTGAACAGTACGAAGATAAACTATATACCGTGCACGATGGCATTATGACAACACACCTGAACCTCATCTTCTTCATCTGCAAGATGGGCTGGAAAACAGCACACAGCCTGAAGCTGAGTAGCAGAGTTTGAATACAGTAAGCATTTGGAACACACAGAGAAATCAATACAGATTAGCTATTATGTTTTAAGGGATTTTTCTAGCAGCAAAAAAAATTTTGGCATTATGTTATTTAGGGAGACAAATCTATAGTTGAATTCATCTGTGAAACAGAAGCAGCTTTAAAAAGGCAGTAAGATGTGGTATAAAGTAAAATCAAATATTTTCAAAATGTAAAAAACACTTTAATGAATTTCAGCCCAGAAAGTATTGAACCAATATATTTGATCTATAAACATTTATCACCCATCTAGGTGTATGAGAGAAAGCAAATTAAGTCCTTGCTCAGGCAATTACAACCTAGCTGGAGAAGGCTGGCAGGTTCTGAGAGTGAGAAATAGAGTATTAAGCATTACGAGGAGAGGAAGCTTGCAAGAGGCGACTTTTAAAGGACGATAGCAGGCTACCAAGATGAGACTTGATACCCTATGAGCATATACAGGGGGAGGAGGTCCGCCTCAGTCACAGACAGAGGGGAGGGGAGTAAGGGGAAAATGGGAGGGAGGGAGGAATGGGAGGATACAAGGGATGAGATAACCATTGAGATGTAATATGAATAAATCAAATAAATAAATAAAAAAAATGAGTGCAGGTGAACTGGGGTGAAGCAGGCAGGGAGGGCGTGGTCAGAAAGGAAAGACCATGAGAAGAACAGCCATTGTGGTGCTAATAGGGCCAGGCTTGTGAACATATGTATCAACTTTTGGGGTTAAAAAAATGCAGAGGCTTTTGTCACAGGTCCAGGTGAAATCCAAGATTCTGCACTCTTAACTAGATGTCAGGTGACGCTACAGGTAATGCTTCCAGCTTCCGTTTTCAGGAGAGGCTGATCTCCAGGAAACGGGCCAGCTTGTATCCTGGAGTAATATGTAGAGGGTCCAGTCTTGGGGACGGCAAGGAGGCTCCTTCAGCTAAGTAGAGAGAGGGGCTTAAACTGAGATGGCGGCCTTGGGAACCGGAAGAAAGGTGTAAACCGTGCAAAGGAGAAAGGGAATGTGGGTAAACACACAGGGAGGGGCGTCAGTTATCATGTGACCAGCAGAGTCTGATTCCTCGGGCACACGAGAGGAGTGGGTTGTGAGGAAATACTGAACGATGGTGCTCCGCTCCAGAGTAACTTTTGCAGGAAAAGGGTGGAAATTAATACTTGGATTTCAGCAGTATTAAGTACACAGACGTGGTGGTAGAGGTATACAGAAGTAATTTCTGGCATTTTCTACAGCTCTGTGGAAAGAGACACCCTGGACAGGACACTTAAGGATGCCCCCACGTTGCGAGGCAGGAGAGGTAAACGCAGAAGGCCGGACCCGGGAACGCTGAGTCCAGGGCCACTAAAACGAAGTATGGTAGAAGCCCTGGTTTCCCTGAGAAATCAAAGCTCGATGGCACCGGAAAACATTTGCTTAGATGTTTTTCTTCGTGTGTGTAGTGTGCACACGCTTGTATGTACGTGTATACATATGCGTGAATATGCACACATGTTGTATGCATGGGCGTGTCAAGGTCAGAGGTCAATGTTGAGGGTCTCTGTTATTCCCCACCTCACTTTACGAGGCAGGGTCTTTTACTGGACTTAGAGATGAACAGTTTTTCCAGGCTGGCGGGCTAGGGAACCCCAGGACTCGTCCTGTCTCCTCCACCAGGGGAGAATTCAGATGCATGCTGCCACACCTGGTGTTTTATGTGGGTGCTGGGGACTAGGACTCAGTCCCTTATATTTGTATGGCCAGTACTTCTCCAGCTGAGCAGGTTCCCTACCCCGCTGTGCGTTGTTCTGAGATGCAGCTCACCATGCACCCTGACAGGCCTTCAACTCCTGATCCTTCTCCCTCAGCCTCCTGAATCCCAGGATGCACCGCTGTGCTGTGCCACCACTCCTAGCTTCACTTTTAGTTCTTTTTTTTTTATATATATGAAAATGATTATATAGCCATAGACGAAAATTATGGGGAAAACACACAAAAATGAAAACCACAAAACTGACTATAAGAACCCCCTCTGTTTTGTCCATATGTATATACATATTCATTTATGCCTTTTTCTTTGCCAATATACTTTTTTTTTTTCTTGGCAAATTAGAATCATGATGTTTATGTCATTTTTTTTTTCATTCAACTTTAAAATGTATTCTGAACACTTCCCCCTGACATTAACAATTTATTATCACATATATTTTTTTAAATGAACAAATACAGGTTACCTGAAAAAAGTCAGAAAAGTGACTAGAAAGATATTAGTGCCAAATAAAAAAAATTTCCAGGCTGTGGGAGAAGTGTCTCAGGGCGGAGCTGCACAGAAGTAGTTTGTTGAAGGACTGCAGTGAGGGCAGGAGGGAAGGTCAGAGCAAGACCGTGGGGGCAGCGGAGGGCTCAGCCACGGGAGGCTGCAGGTTTATTTTCAGATGGAAAAGGTTGTGTGTGGAGCTGGAAGGATAGGAAATACAGAGAAGGGAAAGCCTGGTACTGCACATATTTTCAATAAACTAAGCTATCTTAAGAAAAATTAGGTATGACAATGTGCCTGTGTATGGCTTCGTGGAAACCAGAGAAGGTGCAGGGTCCTTGGGGGCTGGAGTCGCAGGCTGTGAGCTTCCCATGTGGGTGCTGGGAACTGAACTTGACTCTTAACTGCTGAGCCATCTCTCTGTCCTTTAAAGTCATTAAAAGAAAAAGGAAAGAAAAGAAATGAAGAAAAGTAAGTTAATCTGACAAGAAACCTGTTCTGAGATGGTGCTATTATAAGAAGAGTGCCTCTCAGACACTGCCACATGAAGTAGAAGTTGCAAATACAAACAGTTCTATAGACAGCACTGAGAATTAGCTGGCGTGCAGAGATAATGTCACGTTAACAAGTTGAATATACTTGTTTTTGCGTTGTAAGTTTTTAGAGTACTCTTTAAAAGGCCCATAAAGAATAGGTTCTTTGCTGGGTGTGGTGACAGATGCCATTAATCCCGTCACTTAGGAGGCAGAGGCAGGCAGATCGCTGAGTTCAACACCAGCCTGGTCTATGGAGAAAGTTCCAGGGCAGCCAGAGCTGCACAGTGCAACCTTGTCTTAAAGAACTGAAAAAATAAAAGAGAAAGAGTCTTCATTGGCTGACGTTTATGAAGAGAATCATTCTGTAAAGTATTAATTATTACTTTCAGTTATTATTATTTTGTTTTTGAGATTAGCATATAATTATATAATTTCCTCTCCCCCTAAAATTTCCCATAAACTCGCCCTTTCTCTTTCAAATCCTCAGTATGTTTTTCTTGCTAATTGTTATTATGTACATATATGTGTATCTATAGATATTTTAAAATATTCCTAAATAAATAAAGACAACCTTATCAGTTTGTATAATGTTACTTGTAGGTCTTACTTCAAGGACGACCGTGTGGCATTAGATAACCAGTTTGTGTGCTCCTCCCTGGGAAGGCTATTTCTCCACTCTCAGCATTTCTAACTTTTTGTAGGGTTGAGGGTTTGCGAGTGTGCCCCCTCCCCCATCACTTTGACATGCCCATTGTCCGGTTTAGCTCATGTTCGGGGAGCCCCAATTGTTGAGGCTTTCTGAGCATAGCTCCTGACACTACTAGGAGACACAGTCTCACAGCAAACTCTCTTCCACCCCCTTTTCTGCAACAGTTTCATTTTTTACTTCAGTTTCTGCACTTACTCCAGGTTACATGCTCACGTCTGAGGATCTGGAGCTAGGGATCTCAGAGGAGAAAGAACATGTACGTTTGTCTTTCTGGGTCTGGGCCACCTCACTAAATATGATCTTTCCTAGTTGCACCCATTTACCAGTAAAGCTCAGCATTTCACGTACCACACTTTTATTATCCATTCGTTGGTTGTAGGATATTTACGTTGTTTCCATTTCCTAGATGCTGTGACTAGAGCAGCGACAAAGCTGCATGAACAGTACCTGTGGGGCTGGGTGTTCATTTTCAGGCATATACCAAGAGGTGGTGCCGCTGGGTCTTACGGCAGCCTTGGAGAATTCACTACGTCGACTTCCACAGAGGCTGGACCATTCTGCAATCCCACCAACAGTGATCTGACAGTGCCCTTCCTTCACATCCCAGCTAGCACTTGTTTTCCATTATTTTGTTGAGCTTTGCCGTTCTCACTGAGGGAAGGTAAAAATCTTAAACTTGGCTTGGTTTGCATTTCCTTAATTTCTAGGGACAGTGAACATTTTTTTTTTTTTTTGATGTGTTTCTTAGCTATTCTGTCTGTCTGTATTTCTTTCTTTTCTTTGTTTCTGGTTTTAGAACTGACTGGTAGATACCCCGGCCTATTTTTTGAATGGGCTGTTGCTTTTCTGATTCTTTGTTTCTTTGAAATTTTAAATATATTTTGGATATTATCTTTCTGTCAGATGTATAGCTGCCAAAGATCTCGCCTACTCTGTGGGCTTCCTCTTCATCTGACTGGTGATTGCTTCTTTAGCTGTGAAGAAGATTTTTAGTTGCACTTGACAATTGTTGGCTTTAATTCTTGGGCAGAATTCTATTTAGAATTCTATTTAGAAAGTCCTTTTACGTACTTACACATCATGTGTGGTGCCATATATGTTTTCTTCTAGTAGTTTCAGGACTTCAGGTTTTATATTTAGGTCTTTGACCCGTTTGGACCTAGCTTTTGTGCGAGGTGAGAGATTCTGGCCCAATTTCAACTTTTCTGCATGTCGAGACCCAGTTTTCCCAAGCATTTTCTAATGTCTTTATTTCTTCAGAAGTTTAAAGTTTTCATCGAAAATGTCATTTACCTCTTTAGTTAGATCGGACATTTTATTTTCTCTGAGGCTATTGTCAATGGGAATGTGTCCATGGTCTCTTTTCCTGTTTGTATGTTGTTGATGTATAGAAAACAATTTATTGATTTGTTCAAGTTGATTCTGTGTCCTTCTTCATTGCTGAATTTGTTGTTGTTGTTGTTGTTGTTTTTTTGGACAGGGTTTCTTTGTGTAGCCTTGTCTGTCCTGGACTCACTTTGTAGACCAGGGTGGCTTTGAACTCACAGAGATTTGGTGAACTATTTGGGAGCTCTAATATCATATATTAGAGATATAATATCATGTCACTTGCAAGTAGGGATAGTTTGACTGCTTCTTTCCTTACTTATATCCCTTTAGTTTCCTTCTCTTGCCCTATTGCTCCAGCTAGTGTTTGTTTCTAACATGATACTGAAAAAAGTGGGGCTAGTCAACCCCACTGCTGACTCCTGTGGGAATCCTTCAAGCTTTTCTCCAATTAGGATGATGTTGGCTGTGTGATGCTCATATAGGTTTTATTATGTTGAGGTATGTTCCTACATCCTCTAGGAATTTTGTTATGAAAAAGGCATGTTGGATTTTTGTCTACTGGTGTTATCATGTGATTTTTGTCTTTAAGTCCATTTATATGGTTTATTACATTAGACTTGCATATATTGAAACATTCTCCCATTTCAGGAATAAAATCAACTTGGTCATGGTGGATAACATCTTTGATGTATGCCTGCGCTTTGTTTGAAAGTATTTTATTGAGCTCTTTTAAGTATATGTTAATTAGGGATACTGGGCTATAGTTTTCTTTTTCGTTTGTTTTTGTTTTGTCTTTACTTGATTTTGGTATTTAGAGTGATCCTGGCTTTATAGAAAAAGGAGTTTGGGAGTCCTCCTTTTGACTCTTTTTCTTTCTTTCTTTCTTTCTTTCTTTCTTTCTTTCTTTCTTTTTGAATAGTTTAAGAAGGGTTTATTTTAGATTTGTTTTTTGAAAGTCTGATGTGAATCTGTCTGGTTGACTTTTATTTTTAAGTTGAGAGGGCTTTTAAAAAATTATTATTACTCTTCTAATCTCCTTGTTTGTTATGGATCTTTTTAGGGTTTTGAATTCTTCTTGGTTTAGTTTTGGTGGTTTGGCTGAATCTTTAAAAAAAGAAAGAAAGAAAGAAAGAAAGTGCTATTGCAGGCTGTTTAGGAAAATTAAGTAATATAATTTAATTGTTAGTTGATCAAATCATGGTCATGTCAATTACTAGTCTATTTTTTTCCCTCTCTCACCTTTTGATGCTCCCTCCCCAATTACTATTACTAGTCTATTTTTATCACAGGAATATACATCCAAGTTTAGCAGATATGATACTGTAGATAGATAAGGTAAAATAGATAAGGCCTTCAAAAACCTCAGATTCCCACAGAATTATGGCATTTAAAGATTTTTTTTATTGTTTTTGAGATTCTTTGACAACAGGACAGGTTGACTTCTGGCAGCACCCAGCTTACCTCAAAGAAGATGATGAGCTCTTTCTGCTTTTTAATGGTGACACTCAGAGCCACAAATTTACCTCATAGGACCGCTTTCATGTGTGTTCAGCAGTTGTGCTGTGTTTCTACTTTCATCTAGTTCCAGGGAAGGTTTTATTTATTTATTTCTCGATTTCTTCTTTGATTCATTTATCATCCAGCAACGAATTGTTTAATCTCCTTGCATTTGTGTGCTTACTAATGACTTGTTTGTTGTCAATTTTCAGTTGTATTAATTTATGGTCAGATAGGATACATGAAGTTATTTCATTGATTTTGCTGGTGAAAGGATTTGTTTTGTGTCACAGGATGTGGTGTATTTTAGACAGTTTTTGTGTGCTGATGAATAGAATGGGTATTCTTGGATGTTTGGGTGAAACCTTCTGCCGATATTTGTTAAATCCATTTGATGTATATCAATTAATCCTGATGTTTCTCTGTTTAATTTTTGTCTAATGCCTTGTCTATTGGAGGAAGTGTGCTATGGAAATCACCTACTCCTAATAGGCTGATAATAATGT
>OU015743.1:1287054-1306322 GCA_907169655.1 Acomys percivali | reverse complement strand
ATGTAAGGATTATAAGCCCCATAAACAATTTAATAGATATTTGGATGTTGGAAAGGGATTAGGAGACAAAACTCTCTGATTGACACGTCCTGCAGTAGGAAACTACATACAGGCTGTATTAAAAAATGAGAACTTCCTTGCAATGGCTGAACGTGACTGCTCAGATACTAAGTACCACCAAAAGGGCTCAGGACTTGAAACGTAGCCCTAGTTGGTGCTGTTGGGGTGTGAGAGGCCCCTTGGAGAGGTATGGCAGGCCGCCGAGTCAGTGCTCTTATAGAAGGAAGCTAGGGCCGCCTGCTCGTTCCTCACTTCCTGTCCGCCATTATCTGAGAAAGTCTGGTGGGTGTGGAGGTCTTATGTTTTAGAACGCCTGCCCCTGCTTCACTTTCAACTTTTGCATTGTTTTTGTGGCTTCTCACAGTGTGCATTTCCCCCTGGGTACTTTATTCCTAATATATTTCTGTGTTTTAAATTGTGGTCTATATCCCTGTCTCAGACTTGATTAGCTCCAGAGTTGTGTATGCAAATAGTTGTTATTATTTTTTCACTTTTCCCCACTTTGTCTAGATCTAAACCCACAATGTATCCTCCTCAAACTGCTTGTTCTTTACTTATTTTCAATAAAATTTGCCCAACACAAAGAACTCATTAAGCGTCACCTCTGTGCGAATGATCACTGAGACAATTGAGTCTAATTGCCCAGAGCTCTGCCGCGCCTTTCCCTCCACCTGGCTTCCCCTGGTGCGGTAGGTGACGTCACGCTTCCGCGTGCTGCTCCGCTGCCTCCTTTCTCAGTTGATCTTCTTAAGCTTGGCTCTCTTCTCTTTAATCTTTTGCACACAATGGTGCTTGGCCGTGCATAGCTGATCCTGTCACTTCCCAGATAAAGCTCCTCACGGACTTCTAAAGACCATAGTTTAAACAGAGCCGTTACAATATTAAAAAACTGATTGAAGTTTCTAAAAGGTGTTCGCACCTCGGTGTGGCAGAAGCTTTTAAAAGCCACCTGGGATGTCTAGGAGGCATAAAGGGAAAAACTGATGGTTTATTGTATGGTGGTAGAAATATCGCTGGCCTAGTTCACATTTTGCTGTTGTCTGTGGTTAGCACTGCTGTGATTCAGTTTTTAACCCCCTCCCTGAGGACGCAGGCCATTGTGGGGGAAGTATAAGAGGAGTCAGGAAACCGAGACTTTGAGAACGAGCGCTAACAGGCACTTGTACACTGTTTTTTTGCTAAAAAGCATTGGCTCTTCTCTTGGACCTATAACACCAAAACCCAGGATTTCTGGCATCTCTGTCTTTACCCTGTATCTGTATTCTTTACTTTGGTGAGATTCCTGTTGGACTTCATATCATAGTTGTATTAGTCATCAAGGAGCGTCCATCAAGCAACAGGCAGCATGATGCTAACCTACCAGATTTCCCTTCACGGCTGACGCCGTAAGATGAGCGACTGTTCTAGCCATTATGGTCCCCTTCATCCCAGGAGCATTATCCCCCTAGTAAAGGCAGTTCTCTATGCTGGCAGGGTAGCACTGTCAGGCAGGAACACTGTCTCACAGGAACCAGGCTGCTCCCCTCAAGCAAGAAGGACTTTTTTTGAGCTGCCCTTCAGAATCAGGTCTGGGAGGATAGTCGGGGATAATGGTCAGTGGCTTACACTTTGGCCAAAACTATTTGGTTATGTGCGTCTCTTGTCTTGTCTCGGTTTTTCTTTAAACCTAAAGTTGTGTCTGTGCCCTAAAGATAGATCAGGTGGGGGGGGGGAGGGCCTGGGGTGTGTAGTTCACTGGACCCTTTTCTTTACAACGTACACATCGACCAAAGATTCTTTCTCCGTGTCTCACCATTTATCTCTTTAATTAGCATATTGAGTTGGTTGTTCAAACCTCTCCGTTTGGACTCCTGAAGCTGTAGCCTTTTGTCTCAAAACTCCTAGAACAAAGTGAGACAGTAAAGCTAGGGAAAGCTACCTACCAACACCATATTTCAGACTTATAGTCCTCAAAACTGAGGAACTAAGTTTTCAAGTTCCCCCATTCTACTCTGTGGTACATTTTTGTGGCTGCCTTGACAAGCAGTGGCCATCATGTTCATCTCCTCCAGTGAGTACGACATCCTTGTCACGACCAGCATGCTCTGGGAGTGTGGCTTCTGCACTGTTTTCTTCAGAGCAGTAGTCAATCTACACTCTGTTATTTTTTTTTTTCTGGATTAATTTTGAATTTGGGTAAGACCGTGTTAGAAAGATCACCAAATTCACAAAGTACTTGGCATCAAGTTCTTTCTACCCAGAAAGAAAAGTCATCTTCTCTCAGAGATTATGACTCACTATGGCTTTGATTCATCCACCACGTATGGTATGATTGAGCATTTTTCATGCATCATCCACTACCTGGATGAAAAGATGACCCATACTTTTCTCCTGCAAACGTTTACTTGGGCTGAGAGACTCACTCTTTCTCTTGCTTTGAAATACCTTCTCCCTGAAGAGTGGATTCATGGAGAAATGTTATTAAGCTTGATTTTACAAAGGAATACAGTTCTGTTTGGTTTGCAAGGAAGTCAGTAGATGCAGGCTGATTAAAAATCCTTTTGTGCAAAATGCAGTAGTGAGAATGAAAAACATAATAAAGCTGAAATCAGAGGGATAACTTTCTCCTTGCTTCTCAGCATTACTATAATTTTCCTCTTGGAGGCTGCTTTATTGAAGTATAGTTTATAATCTACTTTGTATAACAACTGATTCAGGCCAAGATGGCTGCACACCCTCATGACTCAGCAAAGCAGGGGTAAGCCACAGATGGAGAGCTGGCCAGCCATCCTCACTGAGTGGTACTGTCTGATGACTGAGGATTGGGGGCCAGTGCTGCAGCAGTTGGCTTCTTGAGTGACCAGAGGCCTGTACATAGACCTGTATTGCTGCAAAGAATATTCATGGCAGCAGAATTCAATTGTGTTTTTTTACGCATGATCATGTCTTGATCCCTGCAACCTGGGTGCTGCCTTTTACGGCAAAGAGCCTTTGTACGTGTGACTGAGGTAGAGTGTTCAGGTGGGAAGAGTGTCTTAGATTGTTAGAGTGACCCTAATTTGGTCACACAGGTCCTCAAACAGGGACATCAGGAATGGATGTCACATCATGAGGGTCATGCTAAGATGCTCTAACGGTAGAGGAGGGGTCTCAGGCAGTTTAGCATTCTCTTGCAGCTGGAAAGAGGCTGGGAAATAGATGCAATTTAGAGCTTCACCAGGAGTGGAGCCCCCACTTGGTAGCATCTTGATTTTAGTTCAGTGAGATTCCATTTGGATTTCCAACTTCCAGAGCTATCACACTCCATATTAAGCTAAACTGATCTGTGGTAATTTGCAACAACCAGGACACTATCAACTGTTATAATTAAAACCCTCTTTATTTCTCTGCATCCAGGGAAGCTAGCTCTACCCCCTCCTACCATTACTCACCTTGAATGCGCCTTTCAAACTTTCCTGTTAGGTCAACACTAACACTGACTTCTTGAAACCCAAGCTTCTTATAAGTATATTAATAAAAGACTGTTGAAGAGCAAGATAGCTAAACCCGTTCTATCTGTGGCTCATTCTATGTAAGGCCTCTGATTAAAGTTTGCATCAGCTGCTGAGAGGCTGTCCAGGCCTTTGACAATGCTACATTACATCAAGGGTGGAATAAATTAGACGTTTTCTCTCATTGCTTTGTTGAGGAGTAAACTCTTCCATTATTGCATGTCTTAAAATTTATTTCTTATAATTTATTTTTGGTAATGTGTATAAATAAGAACCTATGTAATTATGTTATTTTAAAGTAAAAATGTATTTGTACCTTCTTCTTTAAAAGAGGATGGTAAGAAAGTACACACACACGCACACGCACACACGCACACATGCGCACACACACACACACTGGAAACTTAGGAATTTTATCCTGGTGGCATAAATATTTACATTATTGTTCATGAAGTAGTGATTTCTTAAATTGATGACATGAATTCAAATGGCAACGACCTAAGTGCGTTACCTCGCTTCACATACATGTTAAACCAGCAAGCAGCATCTGGGATCCTCTGGATTCAGTACTGAAAACAGTTCGAACCGTCATGGGGCCCTTCACGAATCTGAGTGGGTCTTCAGCTTCAACTCCAACTAGAACACATAAGCTTTTTGTTCGTGTTTAGGGGGCATTTTTGGCTCTCTGTAGCTCAGGAAACATCTCTTCCTAAGCTGGACCTGAATCCGTCAGTTGATTAGCACCCCACCACCGACACTGATTCGGGAGGTCATTTTCACCTTTTTGATTCTATTGCTTCAAATCGGGAAAGGTTTCTTAGCCCCGTGATTGATACTGGTCAGACTCTTCCTGTTGGAGATGGGCTGTGGGCGAACACTTAATCTAAGTTTTGTTATGTAGCCCAGGCTAGCCTCAAACTTCTGTAGCCCAGGCTAGCCTCAAACTCCTGTAGCCCAGGCTGGCCTCAAACTCCTGACCCTTTTGCTGCCACCTCCCCAGTCCTGGGATCTCAGGAGCGCACCACCTCACCCAGCCAGATTCTCTTGTTTCATGCTGCTTCTCGAACCTTCTTCCCACGCTGGAATTACAGGCCCCAGGCCTGCTTTTAAAGGTGTTGTTTCTCATCTCCATGACAATAAATGTGCTAGCATCTCTTCTTACTGGAAAGCCATAGACTCATGTCCCAAAATTTCAGTGAATTTGAGGAACCTAGGATTAGACAACTGATTCCTCTGTTTCTGTCTTCTTGTTCTTGTCAAGGATTTCTTAGCTGGTGAAAGAAGAATGTGGAATTAATGAGGAGTGGCGGAGAAATAGTGGGAGCGTATTCCAGGTTTACGTATCCATGAGTGTGCATGTGGGGTGTGTGTGTGTGTGTGTGTGTGTGTGTGTGTGTGTGTGTGTGTGTGTGTGTGTGTAGGGCACCCTTTTCCTGGCACTTACGTGATGCCAAGCTGAGTTGAATGCCTTTTGTTGTGTGCTCTGTGTGGACCTCTACCAGTAGTTTGGGTCCCACAGCTCTCACTGTACCTGTTTCCACAACCCAAGTTCCTTGAGAACGGAGACCATGTTCACCCATTCTCTACATCTCCAGGGAGGAGCAGTGTCTGCCTCACTGGTGACTTTCTCGAATGTTAATTAAACCAGGCTGTTCAAATGACAACACAACGATCAGGAAAGGCTCTGGAAGTGCAGATAGTAGAAGCTAGGTGCCTAACTGTGGAGTGGAATTGTGCAAGAAGTTTAGTAGTGCTGTTCTGTTTGTGCTTAGTATCTATTAAGCCACTAAGAGTAGAGGAATAGTAGAGGTAAACTAAGTGTTGCCTGTGCTAGGGGTCATCTGTTTAGCAGAATGCAATGCAGTGATTTTTACCACATCTGCCACATGCTGTCTGTCAAGGTGGCAGAAAAGGCAAATGTGGTAGCGATTTACCTGAGTGTAAGGTCTTTAATAAGATACTGCAGTGTCAGAACCTTGAGGAATCCTGAAACTCTTCCTCAGGCATCTAAATGCCTCCTTGCTGTTTTGTAAGGAAGAAAAAGGTAGCCACCGAGAAGTCCTTTCGTGGGGCACCATCACGATCAATGACCTTTAGTGTTAATTTTTATCATAAGTTTCATTTCATTTTGATACATAAATTTGTAATTTATGAGAGAACAATTGATTTCCTTCTTGGTGCTTATTTAAAATGTGCGTGATGACTAGAGTGCCACCCTCCATATTGGGGACATCAGTACATGGCCACACGTAGAGATAGTGGCAGGGAGATGCCACCCTCTATATTGGGGACATCAGTACATGGACACACGTAGAGATAGTGGCAGGGAGATGTCGAAACAATGTGGATCTCTGCCTGCTTAACTGAGCTACTGCACCAACCCAGAATAACTTGCTCCAGCTTGGAAAACAAAAGAAACTTGCTTTACCTTATCTTGGCCACTATTGTCTTAATTTTTTTTCTCGATAGGTAGATTAATTATGTTGAAATGAATGTTCTTTAAATTAAAAACATAGATTTAAAAAATTGTACTAAGGTCTTTAATCAAAGTTTTGCATGTATCTTTACATGTTTAAAGATATGTTTTAGAAACGGAAATCAACTGTGGAGGAAGGTTCTAAAATCAAGACGTAGATATTGAGCCTTATGAAAACAGTGCTTTTCCCTGAAAGTAAATTCGGTCCTGAGGGTGGGTGACCAGGGCACATAAAACGCTTGGAAAGTGAGGTGGCCAGAGATTGGATGAGTTTGGGGAGGGACTCTCTACAGAGTACTTATCCAGTGAAGAGTGAGCATGTGACCCAGTGACCTCTTAGTCTTTCTCCCAGAGAATGTTTGCTTTTATTTATGAGGCTTAAACAAAAGGCGTACACATTATTAGGTTCTGAAAAGTAAGATAGCTCCTGTTTTTCATGCTGTTTACAGATGTGTGACTCAGGCAGCTTATGCTATTGACAAGAGGCACATTTCTCTTTCCTCAAACATCTTTAAAGGATCAGAGTGGATGAACTTTAGGAAGTGCAGGCAGCGCTGCTAAGCACAAACTGGCTGTCAACTGTAGTTGGGTTATGATAGAAATTAATCCCACCGAAAGACCAAAAGAACTTCAAAATGGGGCCAATTGGAGAGTTAATGTTATAAAGCTTTGGGTTTTACTTTGTTGGAAATGGGTCTCAATTCTTAAGGACGTAGCAGGGTACACCACATGTTTTACTTGTGTTTTCATTTGTTTTGTTTAGTTCCCTCACTACACCATCCAACATAATTAGGCTTAGACTTTAAACAAAGCAAGAGGGGACCCTGTTGCAGTTCTCATCACTACAAGCAATCCGGTAACATCAACTTGAGTGGCAGAGTTGGAACTTGAGGTTCTTTGTAGGCGAGTAATCTCTAAATTCAAAGAAACAATATATCTAGTGAAAACAGACCAAAGTGCTCTTTCTTCATCAACAAGTCCCTCCTCCCAATCCATACACATAGATAAATGATGTCTTATCCCACAGTCATAGCATGGAGGACACCAGGCAACTCTTAAGAACTCAGAAACTGCTCTTTGGGAATGTTAAAATCTATAGATATTTATGCCATGACTTAACAAATTACCACAATGTGTCATAAGAATCTACCCAACTTATGGGACAGCCTAGCTTAGAAACAGTGCACACCGTGGAGTGCAAACACTGTCCCCTTACAGTGAGATGGCTGAGTGGGAGTGGTGGTTCTCTGCTGATGCTTAGCATTGCTTAAGAGGGGCCAGACCACACACTGGTAGTCCAGGAAAAAGTGAAAAATTCACAACTAAAAGTATGGTTTCACTCTGGAAATCTATCTAGCACTTTCTCAGAAAACTGGGAATAAGGCTTCCTCAAGACCCAGCTATTCCACTCCTTGGAATATACCCAGAAAGATGCTCCAGCACACAACAAGGACATATGCTCAACCCGTGTTCATAGCTGCCTTATTCACAATAGCCAGAACATGGAAACAGCCTAAATGTCCCTCAGTAGAAGAATGGATAAAGAAACTGTGGTACATTTACACGATGGAATACTACTCAGCTATTAAAAACAAGGAATTCCCGAAATTTGTGGACAAATGGATGGAACTAGAAATGATCATAATGAATGAGTTGACCCAGATGCAGAAAGACTAACATAGTGTATACTCACTTATAATTGGACAACAGCCCAAAATGCATGTTCCATGGAAGTCTTCACTTACCAGGAGATGGGGATAGATGTGAGGGCTTCCTATTGGGACTATAGGTGAGAGAAGCATGGGAGAATGGGGAAATAGAAGGATCCAGAGGGTCCTAGAAACCTATAAGAAGAACATCATGATGGGAGCATCTGGGCCCAGCGGATTCTGCTCAGGCTACTGTACCAACCAACCAAGGATGATACATGCTCTAAATATTGAACCACTACTCAGATCTAGCCAATGGACAGGCCATTATCCACAGTTGTGTGCAGACCAGGGACTGACTCTGACATGAACTCCGATGCTCCATATTTGACCACTTCCCCTTGGTGGGGAGGCCTGGTGGCACTCAGAGAAAGAATAAGCAGACTACCAGGATGAGACTTGATGGTCTGTGACCGTATGTGGGGGAGAAGGTCCCCTTTGGTCACAGACCTAGGGGAGGGGAATAGGGTAAAAGAGGGAGGGAGGGAGAAATGGGAAGATACAAGTGAGGGGAAAACAATTGAGATGTAATCTGAATAAATTAATTAAATAAAAAAAGTATGGTTTCTAGGGCTTGATGTTCAGCTCAGTTCTTACAGTTCTTGCTTAGTATGCATGAATCCCTGGGATCAGTCTACAGCGCTGCACAAACCACCTGCAATGGCAGCACTTGCCAGGGAGGAGGAGAACCAGAAGTGAAAGGCAATCCTTGGCTACGCAGTGAGTTTGAGGTCGGTCCGTGACACTGGAGACCTCGTCACAAGCAAGCAAGTATGGTTTCTATGGCTAAATACCACTTTCATGTCACAGTAAAGTAGCACAACGCTAAGTAAAACTATCAAGTTGGGAGCTGTCTGTCCTTGCTCATATGTTTGAACAGAATTAAAAGCCTTAAGTAGGCCCTAAAGGACATGTCACGTGCTGTCACAAGTTCTCAGTGACTGGAGATCATTCCACGTTTTGGAGCCCAAGAACCCCTTTCTTTTCAATATTCTCAGTATCCAAGTCCCCCAGGATAATGCATATATATATATGTGTGTGTGTGTGTGTGTGTGTGTGTGTGTGTGTGTGTATGCTTTTAAAAAAATTCCAGTTTCCCATCTTTAACTCACTTTCCCAAGTCTTTATATGGAGTCTCTAACGGTCCAGACTACCCTTTGATGTCAGCGTGCCGTAGAAGTTCTGGTTCCCTTTCCTTTTACACAAGTGGCGCTTACGTTCTAGAATGATTTTCTGGGCAGATGCTACCCATTTGGTGCGTAAGCTGTGGTGCGGAGCCACTCCTTAGGAAGTAGGGTTCAGGATCCATTGCTTCCCTTTGGAAGTTACATTTGGAGCCAAGAGGTAATGGACAGGAAAACCTATTTGTTTTGAGGGGAGGTAGTCTATGTTGATATTCTGCATGAGGATTATTACATTGCTTTTATCATCTGTGCCTCTCAAGGTTTGGAACACCCAGTATTTCAAAGGATCTTTATGGAAGTGAGCTATAGAACTCTTCATTATGCATGTGAAAACTGCTCCGGCATTTTATAAATAGGCATATGATGACTACATCAATCGTAAGAGAAACTGAGAGCATCTTTGGTTTGCCTGGTGCCTGCTTATGATACAGAATTTTAATTATGAATAATGCACATGGCTTTGTTGTCTCTTCATGCCTGACTACTTTTAATGCAGGGAGAGATTTCCACTGTGGTACCCCAGATTTAAATTACACAGCTTCCTTTTGTAACAGCTGCTCTAGAATTATATGAGCTCATTGAGAATAGCAATAGAAAACAGAAATCTGTGCTCGTGGAAATACAGCCTCAGAACTTTCTGGAAGGATTAGCCCATCAAGCATTGTTTAACATGTATCATGATCTGAATTAGACAGATGGAGCTTGTCAAACCTCTAATCCTTGTATCCTTGATGCATATGTACAAAAAATAGCTCTTATCTGGATGAACAATATCAAAGTCCCATAAAAATAAGATAAAGTACACAAAACACATGGACGGCCTGGATGAGCTGTATGTATCAACTAAACCAAAAACATAGAATAGTATTTTTAGTGTTCTTCATTCTGCAAGAAAATGATGTCTCTCTCATTTTCACTTAAAGAGTTAGGATTTGTCTCAGGGACTAAGTAAGAAGAGGCTGTGTTTTAGTGCCACATGCTAGGTCAGGTATAGACCAGTTGGGAAACAGATACAGGAACCAGAGAGATACAAACTATTGCATCACCTTATTTCAAAAAGCATCCGGGTTGGAGAAAATGGCTTGTATTTGCTGGCACACTGGCATGTATTTCCCTTCATTAGGTTTGAGATGGATTGGCTTTAGAAAGAGAGAGGAAAAGAGGAAGCAAGAAGAGTTCCTGAGCTATTGTTTGGACAATTGGATTCTAGTCATTTGTTGAAATTAGGAAGCAATAGGTTTGGGAGAGCACTGCAGGGACCAAGGATGTGCTTGCATCCAGGTGGACCCTAATAGAAATTTTGCTGAGTATAAGAATCCTAGTTGAAAATATTGAAAGTAGGTAGCTTTGATCTGTCTATATGTGCTAGTTATTTACCATTTAGAGAGTTCCGAAGATTTCTGGAACAACTGAATTTTTGAACTTGAAAAAATTGTTTCTCATTCTTTTCTGGAAAAGTATGGAGTAGATGCTAGTTGGGTGCAAACCCCACTGGACATAGCCAGTGTTTGTAAGATTAAAAACATACTAAAAGAAAAAAAAAACCCTTGGGATATTTGGTGTCTAAATCCTGGTGTAGGACTTGATACGTTTGCAGTTATAAATGCTTATGGGATACATTTTCTCCCTATCTACCAAGCCATCTCTCCAAAAGCCACTCCACACATGGAAAACATAACCAGCAATGCTAAGTCAGATGTGAGGAGCAGATGTAGCCGTGAGACTGTAGGATGGTGTCCACTTGTATTTTACATTTCTAAGGCACTTGTGTCTCTCTTCAAGACACTGTCCCTGCCACTGGAAATGAGGAAAGAGGACTATGCCATTGCTCAAAACAAAACAAACAAAAGCAAGACAAAATGAAAAACCCAAACTGCATGACAGTAGTCACGTCACGACACTGGGTGTTCCTCACAAAGATTTTGGATTTGAATTACTTCCTTCTATCCAACTTGTAGACAAAAGTTTCATGAAACTTAGTATTAGCAGGATATTGAACTAAAATATTATTCTTGTAGGCTTTGATCTTTAAAAAACATACTTTATTTGGGGCTCTTTCACGCATCTACCTCCCTTCCAACACACCTACCCTAGATAGGAGAGAAAGGAGGTTAGTAGGGACAGTGGAAATAGATATTTTCAGACTCAGCTCCTTGGGGGAAATTCCACTCTTCTTAGTCAGGATTCCAGCAGCAAACACAGCAACAGGAACACGCAGCCGTGGGAGCAACAGCGGACACAGCAGCGTCTTTGAAGTCTTCTCCAGAGCATCTCTCTAGAAGGGTTTTGAAGCAGACTGATGGAAGGTGGTGCAGAAGCTAAAAGCCAAGCCTCTGTTTTTGGGGGGGGGGTGCTATTCATCTCCTCTCAGAGTCGGTACCAGGATGTTTATCAACTGGCAAAGACCATGCCCCCACATGAGGCGATTCTCCTAGCGGACAAATCACATGCTCTCACACAAGTCTGTTTCACATCCCACACTGTGATCAAAACAAAAACATGTTTACATCCACTACAGTTCCTTTTTGGAAATGCGTATCTTTTAGCAACTTCCTTTTAAAAGCTAAGTTTGTTCTTTGATCTTTCATACGAAGATAGAAGTCATTGTGGTCACAGACATTGTTTTGAAGAGCAGTGAGAAGTCAGTTGCCTGTGTAAAACCTGAGCTCTGAGAGACGGCGTGATTGTGAAAAAGCTGTGAACAGGTGTTCAGAATGGACACACCTACGCTTCGTGTGGTGGCTGTGCTTGCTTGTCAACTTGACTACATCTGGAATTAACTAGAACCCAAATGATTGTGCACACCTGTGAGGGTTTTTTTTTTTTCTAATTAAATCATTAGAAGTGGCAAGACTGGCTTCTAATATGGGCCACACCCTTTGCTGGCAGCCTATATAAAGGATGTGGAAGAAGAAAGCTTGCTTTTGCTTTTTTTTCACCTGCTTGCTCTCATTCTTGCTAGCAAGTCCATTCCTCCACTGGCATAAGAGCCTACGTCTGCGGGATTCTGGCATATCCTGAAGACCAGCTGAGACATGCAGCCTTTGTGGACTGAACAACCACTGAAGTCTTGGGGCATCTGCTGGTACACAGCTATTGTTGGACTCTCTGAACCACAACCAGTAAGCCATTTCTAATGAATCCCCTATATATTTATTTAGTCTATGTGTTCTGTTCTTCTAGAGGACCCTGATTAATATACCTGGGGAGATGTTTGCCTCTGTGGGCCTGGGTGCCTCCTGAACCTAAAGCAGCATCCTGGGCTGCTTGATTTATTAACAAAAGTTGGGACAGCAGAGATGTGAGCAGTCTTCCTTTTCCCTCGGATGTGGAGGGGGAAACTCAGAGGCATCGTGGTGTCAGAATGATGACTGAATTAGAGAGAGATGAGCAGTTCCGGTGCTCTCTCTCATAAATCTCACTCAGGAGGGAAATGCAAGACAGATAGTTTCACTTAGAGACAAGACTACAGCAATCCTCAGAGACGGGACACGTTGATGGCAAACTGACAAATGCAATTTCAGCGGCAAGAACACTCTGTCACCTGCCAACTGAGCCAATGGCTTGGCTAAAACGTGGGCGAGAGGAAACACAGCAATGAAGGCTTGAGCAGAATAAAGGGGTTTCAGAACAAATCTGAAGTCGGCTCAGGCAATAAGGTCATGGACCAGCAGTTTCTTTCTTAACCAACTCCAACTTAAGGATGGTAACTTGCATTTTATATGGATTTGTCAAATAGCCATTTTCAGCATAGAATGGCTTTTTAAAAGGCTGAAATATTGAAATGAGTTCCAGAGGAATTCTATGGTTGACTTCTGCAGGAATATGAATATACAGTGTTTAGTTTCTAAATTAGTTTGCTTCAACTGACAGTCATTTTATAACTGGCTTTGTAAATAAATCATTGTGCTAGGTAAAATATCACATGTCAGAGACTACCTGTGACCATGTTGTGAGGTAGTACAACTTTATTTTTTATTCATTTTCACCCTTTTAGATGCCATTTGCTTCTTCATTTCTTCATTTGTCCAGTCAGTCACTGACAAGACCGTTCAAGTAGTATGCTCATGTGGTGACAGTATGGATGCCATAGGGGAGGCAGGTCAAGGGAGTAAACGGTAGTGTGGCTGTACGTGACAAGTGCAGGAGGCACATAACAAGGAATGAACAACTGCCTATGATTCTTACATGGCTGGATTCCACTGCACTTTGATATAATCCCAACCACTGCTCCTAACAACCGACACAAGCAAAGTCTTGCAAAGCGAGACAACGCCAACCCACTGTCAGACTTCCTGAGAAGACCCTGGAACACCGGGTCTTAAGAACAAGAACAGTCATGTTTCTGGACAGTTGACAAGCCCCATTAGCTTGTGCCTCATAGATCACTGTAGCTGATAGGATCTACCTTTCTCTTCAGCAGGCAACGTGAGCACAGCAGAAAAGGATGATTTCTGTCTAGTTTCTCAGCCACTTACAGTTGAGTCTTGGCTTGCTCAGTGCTTTAGCATTTTTCTTGTCTGTCTTGCTTTCACCCAAAGCATAGCATTCATGGAGAAGAGTTTGCACAAAGTGTGAGGACGTTATTTCACACAGAAGACTCTTCCTACCTCTCAGCCAATGTCCGGCCATTCCCTGAATCAACCAACATGACTAGCATGTTTTCACTTTAGTTATTTGAATGGAGATAGAGCAGTGCCTAATGGTACTTTGAAGCTGTTTCTTTTTAAGGATGCATTATGCCTATTTTCTTCCTATATGCTCCCTCCCTCCCTTTAACATTCCTTTTAATAGTTTGAGTCAAAATTTTATGTTCAGTGTTTGGTATGCTTCTCAGTGACCTGTGGGAGTGTTTTTTTTTTTTTTTTAAAAAGACATTTGTGTATAAATTTTTTATCCAGTGTAAGTATTAAAAAGAGCTTTGCTCTTTCTGCACCCGGCATTTTCACTCTTAAAAGAAATGATGGAGGTTAGGCAGCCACATGGTAGGAAGGGGAGAAAGATTAGGGAAGCTCAAAATACCAGAGGAAGTATGCTTAGGAAAAAAGATAGAAGAAAAGGAAAAGTTATGGTCTTCTGAATAATTCAGAGATGTGGACAGACTTATGGAGCTGCGTGCCTGCAGTCCTGTAAGCTGCTGTAAATTTTCTAATTTCTTCTGCAATTCCTTCTTTGATGCATGGGTTTATTTCCACAGGACTGTAATTTCAAGAACTTGGGGATTTTTTTTTCTGTTACTTTTGTTTATTTTTATTTAAGTTTATTATAAGCAGACACTGTCTAACCTAATTCCCATTTCCTTTGGAAAATAATGGTATAGTTTAACAAGAGCCTCAAGGTATAAAGGAAAAGTGGACCCAGTTTCTCTTACCAAGTGCCTAAGCCAGAGCAATCATGCCCACGAACCAAAAAATATGTGGAGACTTCTCCCCACCAACAAGCAAATGATGAATTCTTTAGCAGATACTATCTGGGCATCTTTCAACCCAGTTCAGCTCTGACCCATCTGTCTGCAGGCAGTGTCACACTGGAGAAGTTGACAGGCTAGCCCCACAGGACTGCCTCACTCCATACCACTAAGAAATATAGGTCTATGGATCTTAGGACGGCTTGGCTACATATTAGGGTTCTCAAGCCCCCTCTCCTTAGGCTTGCTTATTTTGCTCACAGATCTCAAAGTAACATTTACACTGACCGAATCATCTATAAAAGACCAGGTCAGGATGGGTCCTGGACATCGGAGCTTCTGAGGACCTGGGATGCACCATGCTCCCAGCACGAGGACATCACTCTTTGCCTTCCCACAAGCCTCTGTGTGGCCAGCTAAACCAATGCTCTCTGAGGACCATTTTTTGAAGATTTTTATGGCGACTTTGTTGTATAACCTTGGCTGAGCCACAGGGTACTGTGTAGATATGGAACTGGATAAAAGTGCGTGGTCTAATACAGTCTGGGGAGGTAGCAAGACCTGTCCTGATCCTGAGCGTGTTCAGTCCTCTGCTTTCTGAGGTGTAAGTCTTAAGATTTCCATGAGATACAGCAAGTTAGACAGCTTCTTCATGGCCACCTCCAAGGTGAGAGAGACCTTGTTTCTTCACATATTAGGTTTCTGATGGAAACCCACAGATAGTGTTATGGAAGCACTCTCATGAAATCAATTGACTTATTTTCTTCTACTTTCAGAATTTTCTTTGTGTCTGATTTATTCAGACTAGTATAGTGTAGAAGATTTTTTTTGCTGAACCTATTTTGTATTTTTTGGGTTTTATGACTATATGTCCATCGTCCTTCTTAAGATTTCAATGTTTCCAATTCTTACTTGTTTAACTAAACTTTGCAGTCTGCTCTCTCTTCTTCTCCGGAATGTTCTGTGTCTATGATTCACTTGAAGGTTCCCGCGGTCTTGTTGGTTCTCTTCTCTCTTTCATTCTTGCCCATTTTGCCCCTCTCACTGGAGCATGTCCAAGACTTAATTTTTTGAGTCCACTGATTTGTTTTTCAGCTTGACTATGTTTACTCTTGAAGTTCTGTTTAAGTTTTTCTTTGGTGATTTTTATCTTTAGCCTGAAGTTTCTGCTTGGTTATTTATTATGGGTTATATGAAGTATATTTCTTTGGCCTCTTTACCCATGGGTTTTTTCTTTCTTTCTTTTTTTCTTTTTTAAATTATCTTTGTTTTAGGCTCCTTAAGGGGATTACTTTGCATTCTTTGTTAGGTAGTTTCAGACCTCCCTTTTTAAATGTTCATTATGAATGATGTATTTTATTTCATTGCAGGATGCCCAGTTTCTCCTAATTCTTCAACATCCTTATGGCCTGCATTGATACATACTCATTTGAAGAAATACTCACCTCTTTTGGTTTACACACAACAGTTTTGGGCAGGAAAACCCTTCACAGGTCAGCCTGGCCTGATATTCTGAGCCAACTAATGGGATTTTGGGGGTAGCCCTGGTGCCAGGTCTGTGATCAGATGTGCCTCGTTCCAAGATCTTGGGGTAGGCTGGCAGTAGTTTAGTTGTGTTGTGACTATTTAGAGTTGTGTATTTTTTGAGAGCCTCCTCCCCTTCTGTTGGTCCTTAGCCTTCTTGAGGGAGTGGTCACAGACTGAGACAGGAAACCAGAGATATTCAGGGATTAATATTACTCTTTTAATCTGGTCATGACAATTTTAGCATTGTGGGGGAATAGGTTTTGTAGTGTACCCAGTCTAGCATTGAAACTTCCCTGAGCCTTAAAATCCCTTCATCAACACTAAGCCAAGGGATGTCTTTGTCAGTAGGCCATCTTTTGGCAAATGCTTAAGCCGGCCATTCAGTTCATTCTGATACCCTTTTAAAGCTGTTTGAGCTTCCATATTAAATTCAGAATTTCCACTCAGAGTGCTCATATCAATAAACTCAGTCTGATCCAGTTTTACGTTCCTTCCACCATTATCCCATACCCTTAAAATCCACTTCTACATACACCCCCTAGGCTTCTGCTTGAATGAATTAGCAAACTCATTAGGCTCTTTAGTCGTGTCAGTGTATATACCTCCTCATGGACTACACTCTCTACATCCTCTCTAGGAACCTGCTTTGCCTTACGTCTGTTTATAGGTCTAGAGGCAACTAATGGTGGGCCCTGAGGGACATCAGTATTGTCGTGCCCAGCGTTTCCCTCAGAGAAAGTTAATGCTGGTTTAGCAGACGATGAAGGATTAATTTCTTCGTCAATGGTTAAAAAGGTGATATTTCAGGGGTTTGGGGTGTGAGCACATCTTCTGCTGAGGGTGGAGAGAATATTTTCGCAAGTGAATTTGAGGGTTCAGAGTTTTCAGCTTCGATGAGGTCCTCACCCACACATCCCTGTAATGGGAGCATTATAGGTTCTCATTTTACCAATTAATGCCCCTAGATTAGCTGCTGACACCCTCCAAGGCTGGGACTTGATACACATCAGACACACGTACACACACATACATACATTAATACATACATACATACATACATGTGTGTGTGCACACATATATATACATACACACATACACATATATGGTACAATGTATATAGTACTATATACACATGGTACAATATAAATGTATATATAATATACATATACCATATATATGTATATAGATATACATATATGTGCACCATGGATTTATTAGAGTGACTTGCTGGTTGTGGTTCACCTCATCCAACAATGGCTATGAATGGGAAGTCCAAGGATTGAGTAGTTGCTCAGTCTTCGGGGCTGCATGGCTCAGCCTGTTTTCAGTATACCTTGGAATCCCAAAGAATTAGGCTCTATTGCCAGTGAAGGAAAGGCCTTGCTAGGAAAACGAGGGCAAGCAGGCTGCAGAGCAGAAGCTTCCTTCTTCCTTGTCCTTATACAGGGCCAGCAGAAGGTGCGGCTCAGATCAGAGCCGAGTTTCTCCAGCTCAGACGATCTGGATTAAAGGTGTGTCTTCTTACCTCAAAGTTCCAGATTAGAAGTACATCTTCCCACTTCAAATTAAGTAAAACTGTATCACAGGCGTGTCTTCCGTTTCTCTTTTCTTTTTCTTTTGGTTCTACTTAATTCCAGATGTGGCCAAGTTGACAACCAAGAGCAGCCATCACAGGTGTGATGGAAGCAGTTTCGGCAAAGCATTATGTAGAAGATATCTGCACTAAGTGGATACAGCAAAAGGACAAAGTTGTCAGACACTGTACACCATGAACAGCATTAGACTTTGGGTGTAATAATTTACAAGAGTAGTCATAGTAACCTTTGATTGGATTGTATAAAATGTATAACCTGGGAGTAGGCAGTGATTTTTTAAAACATGACAACAAAATCATTATTAGTAAAAGAAAACCATAGTAAAACGAAGCATATTAAAAATCATATATTCATTCTGTATATCCAAAGCCAAATCAAAGGGGACATGATACAAACATGTAATTGTAATTACAGGATTTGTATCTTAAGAAGTTTTTATCAGTAAACAAGAAAAAAGAATCTAAACCGAATGCCTAAGTGGACTTAAATCATCACTTCACCCCAAACCCGGTGAACTCATGGACCATTTTCAGCATCACTACTCAGCCTTCTCATCCAACCTCATATCCCGGTGGCACCTCACTATGAATAAGGGGGACACAACGGGATTCTTGATCCCTGTGAGCTGGAGAATAAACTATGATCGATCATATGTCATTCTGGTTGTAATTCTTAATGAAATTCCACATGCTTTGGATCAGCAGGTTTACTTTTCAACATACAAAGAACAGAAGTATGGACAGAGACATATTCATATTGAAGGATTGTTAATATTTAATATTGAATAATTATTTTAGTGAAATCAGTGGTTTCTCCTTAACCAGCTTTATACCCAAATAACCACACAGAGAGACCAAGATCTATTTAATTAACCCATAAACAATGCTGTAACAATAATTACTCCACCCTAAACCTCCATGCTAGTGTAGTTTCCTCCCATTCTGATTTTCCAGTTGGTACTTGGTTTTTACTCACATCCTAGGTCCAGCTCATTCCTCCTGGTGTTTCCTGGTCTTCTCCTCATGGCTCCATCCTCCCTTCCTTCTCTTTTCTCCTTCCCTCACTGGATCAGGGTGTCCCACCTTATTTTCCACTATTGGGCAGCGTTGGCTAGTTTGTTTTATTGGCAACACACAGAACAAATGGAGACATGCTCACATAAACTTGAAACAGATACTTAGCATAATCATCACAGTGCAATGTCTGCATTGTTCCAGATAGTGGGGTATAGAAATCAACACGTGAATGAACAAGGGTAAACTGTACACAGCCTACAAGAACATTGTGCCAACATAGTCACCCAAATCCTTATGCTGGGTTGATGATAGTAGTTTCTCCATGCAATTTGGGAGCCATCAAAATGTCTATCAATAGTAGAATGGACACATAAAATATTGTGTTATCACTCAACTTCCTAGCATACTGCAGTGGGAGATCATGGACTCACGTACAATAGCATCTTATGTAGAGTTTTCAGTGAAAAAGCAGCCTGGAAAAACAAAACCACTATATGATTCCATGTAAATAAAATTCAAAATCAGGTAAAACTTACCTCTTATGTTAGGTATCAAAGTAGGCTTTGGGATAGCAATCATTTTGAGGAGGCCTAAAGAGGACTTAAAGGGGCAGCTTAAAGGGGCATGTGTGTTGCAGTCATAGCCTGGGTTTGGGTACTGGCTGAACGACTGCCTTAACCCTGTGACAGTTCATTGCACTATTAACCTTAAAATTTTATCTAGTCCTTATATGTGTCATAGCCAATAAAAACCTATTTTAAAAGAAGGTGCCAAGCCTAAGTGCCATTTTAATGCAATGGAAAACTATAAAGCACTGGCACTTT
>OU015743.1:1274554-1282054 GCA_907169655.1 Acomys percivali | reverse complement strand
AGGAAGGGAGCCTACCATAGAGGTCATCTGAAAGACTCCATCTAGTAGGGGATCGAAGCAGATGGTGAGACCCACAGCCAAAAGTTGAGGTGGAGCACAGAGAGTCTTATGGAAGAATTGGGGATGAAAGGACCTGGACGGGACAGGAGCTCCACAAGGAGACCAATGGAGCCAACAAATCCTGGCCAGGAGAGACTGTGAGTTCTTCAGAGACTAATGCATCAACCAAGGACCATACATGGTGAGGATCTAGACTCCCACTCAGATGTAGCTGATAGGCAGCACATTCTCCTTGTGGGTCTCATAATATGGGGAGTAGGGGTCTCTTCTGACATGGACTCTGGTGGCCACTGGTTGATCATTTCCCCTGGGTGGGGTGTCCTTGCCAGGCCACAGAGGAAGAGGATGTAGAAAGTCCAGATGAGACTTGATAGGCTGGGGTCAGATTATAGGGGAGGAGGGAGGGTTCCCCTTTTCTGAGGACTAGGGGGAGGAGAGATGAGGGATGAGGGCAGAACCAGGAGGAGACTACAGTTGGGGGCATAAAGTGAATAAGTTAAAAATAAAAATAACAACAAAGATCACAAAAAACATCAAATCTTAAAGTCTGAAAAAATAAATCAAAGCTTGGACACACAAAATTTAGGAAGGACTGGTAGAAATGCACCTGCTCGAGACTAACAGTCAACACTGATGATCTCATTCCATCTGTTCTGTGGTTAACTACAGGAATTATGAATGAACGAATGAATGAATGAATGAATGAATGAGAGGTTTTTGAGTGAGCCAATGAAAGGAGATTATATTTATTAGTTCCACCACACTGAATTTCCTAATAAAAATACAACATTTTTAGAGTCCTATTTAGCTGAATGTGGTGGTGCACGCCTTTAGTCCTAGCACTTGGCAGGTAGACCCTGTGAGTTGGAGGCCAGTCTTGCCTACAAAGGGAGTTCCAGGACAGCCAGGGGTACACACAGAGACACCTTGTCTCGCAAGAACAAACAAACAAACAAACAAACAAACAAAACCAACAACAAGAAAAATATAGAGTCAAGTAGATTTAGTGTTGAAAATATAAAAACAGATAGAGTAGATAAGTGTTTTGCCCAGTGATGGATTAAATACTGAGTCATTTTCAGGGTGTTTGTAAAAGTAGTGACTTCCACTTTTTGTGGCTAAGAAGAGATTGTGTATGTTTATTCATTTACAAAGAATTATAGAAATCACAGACGTATAGGAATTATGGTTGAAAGTCCTAAGTTTTGGTCTGCTTTTCTACCAAGTTCATAAATCTATAGTATCGCTGGCCTGTTATTATTAGACTTTTAATCAAACATATCATGATAGTCTCATGTAGGTAGTCAGCAGAATGAAGCTTCTATTGTGAGCATTTCATTGTGAGATTCCCCATCAAGTTCAGGGACACTTTAAGGTGATTGTCAGATCTGGGTCTGATCCCTGGGAGATGATACCCGTAGGTTCACTGTGTCTCTGCTATTGCCAATGTGCCCATTACAGCTTGTTATCTTTCAGTGCATGAATTATTTATTTTAAAAGAACTTTCTTATTTTTTATATTTTATGTAATATATTTTGATAATATTCATTTTCCTCTTCCAACTCCTCCTAGACCCACTCCACTTCATCTTCTTCCTCTATCTTTTTTTATTACTTTTTAAATTAATTTATTCATATTACATTTCGATTGTTAGCCCTTCCCCTGTTTCCTCCCATTCTTCCCTCCCTCCCATTTTCCCCTTATTCCCCTCCCCTATGACTGTTCCTGGGGGGATTACCTCCCCCTGTATATGCTCATAGGGTATCAAGTCTCTTCTTGGTGACCTGCTGTCCTTCCTCTGAGTGCCACTAGGTCTCTCCCTCCAGGGGACATGGTCAAATGTGAGGCACCAGAGTAAGTGAGAAAGTCATAACCCACTCTCCACTCAACTATGGGGACTGTTCTGACCATTGGCTAGATCTGGGTAGGGGTTTAAAGTTTACCGCCTGTATTGTCCTTGGCTGGTGCCTTAGTTTGAGCGGGACCCCTGGGCCCAAATCTGCCTATCTTAATGTTCTACTTGTAGGTTTCTAGGACCCTCTGGATTCTTGTACTTTGCTATTCTCCCATGCTTCTCTCATCTTGAGTTCCAATAGGATGTCCTCCCCTCTGTCCCAGTTCCCTGGTAAGGGAAGGCTTTCGTGGGACATGCCCTTTGGGCTAGTATGCAGATATAAGTGAGTATATACCATTTGAGTCTTTCTGCTTCTGGGTTAACTCACTCATTATGATTATTTCTAGTTCAATCCATTTATCCACAAATTTCGGGAATTCCTTGTTTTTAATAGCTGAGTAATATTCCATAGTGTATATGTACCACAGTTTCTTTATCCATTCTTCTACTGAGGGACACTTAGGCTGTTTCCATGTTCTGGCTATTATGAATAAGGCTGCTATGAACATGGTTGAGCAAATTTTTTTGTTGTGTGCTGGAGCATCTTCTGGGTATATTCCAAGGAATATACCCAGGAATAGCTGGGTCTTGAGGAAGCCCTATTCCCAGTTTTCTGAGATAGCACCAGATAGATTTCCAAAGTGGTTGTACTAGTTTGCATTCCCACCAGCAATGAAAGAGTGTTCCTCTCTCCCCACATCCTCGCCAGCATGTGGTGTCCCTTGAATTTTTGATCTTAGCCATTCTGATGGGTGTAAGATGGAATCTCAGAGTTGTTTTGATTTGCATTTCCCGGATGACTAAGGAGGTTGAGCATTCTTCTTCCTCTATCTTAAAATAAAACTGAACCAAAATGGAGTTTGATCTTGACACAGAAATTGGAGTTTGGTTTGTGTCGGGTCAGCTACCCCTGAGCATGAGGCTTGTTGTAGAGTGTGGTTGGTATCTTGAAGAGGACTGTTTTTTCCTCTTCCAGCATGTGTCACTTGCAAGTGTCTTCTTGGTTAAGGGTGGTATTTTGTAGACAGTAACCCTTCTCCACCTTAAGATTTTGTCTGGATTGATCTTACGAAGGCTTTGTGTATGCCGAGACAGTCTCTGTGAGTGCACATGTGCACTAGCCCCGTCATGACTGGAAAATACTGTTTCCTTGAAGTCACCAGCTAGTTCTAGATTCACACAATCTTTCCAACTCCTCTTCTAAGTAGATCTCTGAGCCCTGAGGGGAGGGTTTGATGAAGACATCCCACGTAGGCCTGAGTGTTTCAGTTTCTCACCCTTTGTGCATCTCTCAGTTATGCGTATTGATGCTAACTACCACCTAGTACAACACAAAACATACAACAACAAACTCCAAACTTCTCTGATGTTTCTCCTCTCTGATGCGGTTTGAGTGAGGCACTGAGCTATGGGGATAGCAGTAGGTCATTAGGAGTCATTTTTATTGCTATGTTCATTTAGCAGAGTAAGAGTAGGTTTTCCCCAAGGCTCAAGACCTATCTAGTCTTGGGTTCTCAGCTTCATTAGTGATATTAGGTATTGGTTCTATCTCATGGACTGGCTTTAAAGTTTAACCAAAAAGTGGTTACTCACACAAAATTTGTGTCATGCCTTGCACCAAAGGCTCTGTTGTGGCTCACAGGGTTCTCAGCTGGGTGAGGTTGATAGCTTTTCTTCCCCCACTGGTAACATGAGGAGTAGCTTCCAGCACTATGAACATTAGTCAGTAGAGTGAAACTTCTAGTGAAGCTCCAGCTGGTTTTTTCCTTGTTTGAAGACTTCAGTGGGTGGCGTCTTCAGGAATAGGGTCTTACCAACAAGACGCGGAGGGTAACCAATAGCACTGGCAATGACCTGTAACGTTCGGAGGGGTGGATAGGACCCATTGGGCCACCAATTCCAAAAGATATAACTCATTCCTGGTTATTGGCTGTTGTTTTTTTGGTAGATATATAATATTATAACATATTATATATTATTATATAAAATATTATACAATATTATATACATAATAAATATGTATATTATAGCAGGTCTCCATGACTTTTCAAAAGGCCTTTACTGTTAGTTATCCCTCCATACATTCCCTCTTTTACCATGTCTGCCTGTCCCTCCCCCATTTAATTCTCATGTTTTAATTTCTATCTTATCTCTTTATAACACTGTATTCTGTCTCTCCCTCCTTGGAAGAGTTCATCCTCTATACTGACCCTTTAATAGATACCTAGCCTTTATAGGTAGCCGAATACAAGAAGTATATCTGAAGCTTAAAAGATAATACCCACACATAAGAAAAACCATGCTATGTATATCTTTCTGGGTCTCGGCCATGCTATGTATATCTTTCTGGGTCTCGGTTACCTCACTCAGGATGATTTTTTTTTCTAGTTTTACCTATTTACCAGCAAATTTCATTTTTAACAGATAAATACTATTTAATTGTGTAAATATACCTTGTTTTCACTATCCATCCGTCAGTTGATAGATATCTAAGTTGTTTCAAGTTTTTGGCTGTTACGTATAGAATAGCAAAGGAACATGGATGAACAAGAGTATTTGTGTTAAGATGTGAAGTCCTTTGATTCTAAGCTCAAGAGTGAGATAGTTAGATCATGTGGTAGATGTGTTTTTAGCTTTTTGAGAAATGTTTACACTAATATCTATAGAGACTGTACAATATTGCAATTTCATCAGCAATGGATGAATGTTCCCCTTCACCCACAATCTCACCAGTGTGCGCTATTATTTCTTTTACTGATTGTAGCCATTCTGACTGGGGGTAAATGAAATCTCAAGTAGTTTTAATTTGCATTTACCTGATGGCTAATGATTTTGAACATTTTTTAGAATGTTTCTCAGCCATCTGTGTTTCCTCCTTGGAGAACTCCGCTTGGTTCTGTAGCCATTTTTAACTGCGTTATTTGTTCTCTTGACGTTCAGTCTTTTAGTGCTTTGAGTATTCTAGATGCTAAACCTCTGTCAGATGTATAATTGGTATAGATTTTTTTCCCCATTCTGCAGGCTACTTCCTTGTTTAAATGATGATGATGTCCATTGCTGTCGAGGGCCTTTTTTTTTTTTTTTTTCTTTTGCCTCATGAGGTCTCATTTATTAATTGTTGGTTTCCTGTTCACAAAGTTTTTTGTTGTGCCAAACCTGCTTTCTCTTTTTATCATATTTAGGATACTAGGCCTTATGTTGAGGTCATTGATCCATTTGGAGTTGAGTTTTACTCAGGGTGATAGACACGAGTCTATTTTTATTCTTATATATGAAGCTATTCAGTTTGACCTGCACTATTTATTGCAGATGCTGTCTTTTCTCTAGTGTGTATGGTTAGTTTCTTTATGAAAAATCAGGTATCTGTTTGTATGTGGAGTAATAATCAGTCCTTCACTTTTATTTCATTGGCTTGTTTTAATGCCAATACCATGCTGTTTTTTATTTCTGCAGCTCTGTAGTACAGCCTAAAACCTGGGATGGTGATGCTACCAGTAAGTTCTGTATTATTCAGGATTGTTTTAGCTATCCTGATTTTTTTGTCTTTTCATATGAAGTTTAAGACTATGTTTTTTTTTGTGAAGAACTCTGTTAGAATTTCAATGAGTATTTCATTGAATCTGTAGATTGCTTTTAGCAGGATGGCCATTTTCACTATGTTAATCTACTACTGATCTATAGGTATGGGAGATCTTTCCATCTTCTAATGTCCTCAGTTTCTTTTCTTAAAGGCTTTATTATGTAAGTTCTTCACAGTAGAGTTAATCCAAGGTATTTTTGAGACTATTATGAAAGGTATTGTCTCCATAATTAATCTCAATGATCTTGAAGCCACTATTACCCTGATTACAAACCACACAAAAAACAGTAACAACAGAAAAAGAAAAACTTAGACAAATATAAACATAGATGGAAAAATTCTCAATAAAAATTTGCAAACTAACTAATGAACACATCAAAAAGATTATCAACCATGATCAAATTGGATTCGTCCCATTGGGATTAGAAGGTTCAACATAAATGCAATCTACCACATAAGCACACTAAAAGAAAAAAATATGGTCATCTTATTAGATACAGAAAAGAATTCTGACAAAATTTAACATTGCTTTATGATAAAAAGTCTCAAAAAGTCTAGAGATTCAAGGGACACATATCAATATAATAAACACAATTTGCAGGAAGCGCACAGAAAGCATTGTTCTAAGCAGCGAGGACCTCAAAGCATTTCTGCTAAAATTAGCAATAAGACAGATATGTCCATTCTCTCCATACCTTTCAGTATAATGCTTGAAATCTTAGGTAGAGCAGTAAGACAGTTGAAGGAGATCCAGGGGATTTAAATAGGAAAATAAGAAGTCAAAGTATAATTACTTGAAGATATGATTTTAAGCATAAAAAAATCTATAAGGATTTTACAGCTGATAAACACTTTTAGCCAAGTAGCAGGATGTAAAGTTAATACACAAAACCCAGCAGCCTATCTATCTAGAAATGTCAAACATACCGAGAAAGGACTTATTTTTATTTGTACATGTCTATTATGATGGATGTATGCGTGATTTTGTTGGGGGGATGACTTGAGGCTTTCTAAATAGTGGGCTTTCTAAGATCTGGCATATATAAATGGACAGAAAAAAAGTTATGGGATCTTAGGATGCACTTAGAACCACTGTAGAGACAGATATTTTATCTCCTCGACAGTCACTGTAGCCAGGTGGTACTGGTGGCCTACAATGGTAGATGGAAATAGTTTGACGATGGTTCCCACTACAGTGCTGGAGTGATGACCACATGTGATGTAGCAGGTGAGGGCAGAGAGCTGTGCATGACAGGCACCTTGAGATAAAACGCTACAGTGAAAATCAAATAGCGTAAGTGACAACAAAGTCCGGAAGGGAGGGAGGATGGGGAGATGCTTTATCAGGATGGGCCATCCAATCTCCGTGAGGAGATAGTAATTAAATAGAAAGGTAAAGGAATGAAGTGAGGCATTGTATAAAATCCCGGGGCAACCTTTGGTATCTTCACACACGTTAAGGAATTATGTTTGGGTGGTCTGCTGTGAGTAAACTCTAGTGAGACCCCTGTGGCCAAAGCTTGTACTTAAAACTGCACATGTATTTCTGCTTGACACACACTTTCAGAGTCTCCTTGGAGATTAGTAATCATTATTTTAGTAGAGTGTGCCCACATTTACTTTTCCTGTCATTTTGAAAATGACAACAATCTTTACAGTCTTTTTCTGTCTTTCTCATTTTCACCATGTGCAGTCATATCTGGGTCTTTAGTACACAGGGATATATTTTTATTTGAGCTAGAGATTTTTAAAAAGCCTTCAAAATCGGTTAATTTTACCTTCATTTCAGCCCTTGCTCATCCTTGTCTCAATTTTATAAGAATGTCTTCATATTTCTCAGTTTGACTGTGGGAAATAAAGCTTAAGAATTTTATAGAGAAAGGAAAAATGGGAGAGTTTTGCTTTCTGTCCATATCCATCGGTGTTTCGGTGTCTGTCCTCGATACTGGTCCCATGATTGTCTTGC
>OU015743.1:1259951-1271013 GCA_907169655.1 Acomys percivali | reverse complement strand
ACACACACACACACACACACACACACACACACACACACACACACACACTAAACTACCTATAGCAAGAACCACGAAACAATCAGGCCCCTCCCACTTCTTTTTTAAAATTTGTTTTAAAAGTTTTTAACATATACATTTATATTATTACACACCCCCCCCCCCCCCCCACACTAAACTACCTGTAGCAAGAACCACGAAACAATCAGGCCCCGCCCACTTCTTTTGTTCCCCTTCTCCTAATAGGTCCCTTTCCCACCAGCTCTAACAGGTAATTTATGTCACTCAAACTAAGGCTCGGACAACATCATGGAGGAGAGATGAACAAAGTAAGAGCGTACAGATAAGGAAAAAATGTGCAAACTGCTGCCTTCTGGCATGGTAGGGTCACATGCAGCTGTGCTTGCCTGTGCTGTGCCTACACAAGAGTGAGCTTGTCATGGGTTGAGGTGCGGCTCACCAAGCCCTATCCTTCCTTGCTAAACTTTTGGCAATTGATTGGTCCTGGAAGAGGGACAACCACTGCCTTCAGATGATTTATTTTTTAAAGAACCTTTACTTTTAAATGATAGAAGTATTACTTCTGGGGAAAGGGTGTCTACTTGGCAAGAAGGCGTTCTGCCTGTCTCTCCTTTACAGGTGAATTGTTTTTGGCATAATTATTATCTTTGTAATATCCAGCATACTTTTATAGATACATGATTCTTTTTTTTTTTTTTTAACCTAGCACAAAAGACATAGCATTAAAAGAAATTCCCTTTGATTAAAATTCTCACCAGTTTTAAAGATCTGCAGATAATTACTCAAAGAATAGTGGGTCAGCTAAGGAGACTGAAGTACACACAGACAATACATGTGCTATTTTAATTAAATTTTCATATGACTCTTTACCAGTTGTTTTCTTTTGGGCTGTTGTAACTGTTGGATGGCTTAGCAGGTTTATCAGAATACCTAATTACAGTTGGCTCTGAAGTGGGTAAGGTCACTTGGAAAGTGCCCCTTGAGGGGGTCACATTTATGCTGGGATACTGTTCATTTTGAGACTCTGTTAAAACTGAATACCCTCAAACAAGGAGCACAGTCTTCATTTTTGTCCTATGTTCAGGTTTAAATGTTATGTGGATGGGACAGAGCACATTTTCATAGAATAGATCTCAATACTGCTGGCTCAGGCAAAACTCATTTTAAAGTTTCTTAAGGCTTGATCTTAGGCTCCCCGCTGCTAACCTTCTGTCATCTTTTCTTCCTGTCTTATTTATTTCCATCCCATCCTGTTTCCTTCTCACTTTCTTTAAAATGATCCTATTTGTCTCTGTAGCATCTTTGCTTTACTCAAGATCCAAGTTTCTCACGCTTGACTTAGTTTTCAATGAGCTGCTGGATTATGGCCAGAAGAACTTAGCAACTGCCACAGTGTAAGAGGCTCAACTGGAGGCTAGTGACTCAAAAGAAGCCAAGGCGGTTGAGAGTTAGTGTGGGTCTAGATAAGCAGCATTCATGCTCATTTTCAGAGACAGCCAGGTCTTGATTTGTGGTTATCTGTCTCATGCTTTTGAGGGCAGTGCTCTAATTAACCCCTGCAGGAACCATGTTCCTACCACTTTGTACTCCTCCAACTTGAAGTAGGCTTCCTTTCCAGGTTACACTGGAGTTGGTTCATTTTCTCACAGCAGGTATTTCTCCTGATGTGCCTTTTCCCAGAGGTAGTATGGATTCGTATGATTTATTAGACAGAAGAAAGATCCTGGTCCTGCCCAATGTCTTTCTCAGCTCTTTAATGAACTTGAGAGAATACCTGTGCCATGTCTTTGCACTCCCTATGGGTCATGACTTCCAACCATTTGCTCAACAGGAAAATAACTAAGAGGAACCACTGTCCGTCTATAGTTACAGCGTATAAAAATTATACTGTATATAATTCTAGTCTCCTACCTCTTAAGCCTTCTCTGTAGAGAAGCTTTCCAATAAGGATTAATATCTTTTCTTCAAGAACTCAAGGCATGCATTTATTTCCCCTTTCATTCTACACTCTGACTTTTCAGAAAGGGGGAAAAACTTGTTTTATCTTATATGTAGCCTTATCATGTGCTCCCAGACTCCCAGGGAATATACATAGATTATCTGAGACCATTTGTACCACTTTCCTCAATCTCTGAACAGTTCTAGTACATAAACAAGCACTTAACTTACAAATTTCTTCAAAGTACCAGTGCTTTGAAGAATATACTTGTACCACTTTCAATGTATGAAAAAATTGTTTTTGTTATTTTCCGATTAAAAGCTTATTAGGAAATTTGAAGCCAAAAGGGGCAGGCTGAGGAGATGTGTTCTTCTGAATTAATAATTTGCAAATTACTGGGCTAGTGTTTTTCTTGATGAGGATACAAGTTGTGGAGTCTTAGTCATGTCTGGCGTCCAGAGATTGGAGTGTTGTGACTTTCAATATTGAGGAAAATGCTCAAATGTTATAATTGCCTTGAACAAAGGTCACTTTGAAAGCAGGGCTAATTATGAGGCTTAAGCTGCTCTTAGAATTCAAGATATAATTCTGACACATCTTAGTCTCCATTCTTTGTCCCTCTGTATTATTCTTTAATCCCTTGGAAAACAATGTTGCTTATAATGCCATACCAGTGGAAAGAGATTGTAACATGGACAACCAAATATAATGAATTACATAAAACGGTAGAACACTTTCTGCGTTGTGACATAGCAAGCCTAGCCAATCTGTGTTTTGCTCAAGCAATTAATAATCTATAAATGGAGGCTGATGGCTGTTAAATAAATGATAATATAGCATTTTATATTCTACCTGCCCCTAGGGCTCTTTCCTGCTTTCTCTTTGCTTAGCCACCTGCCATTTTCTTACCTTTCACATGAGACATTGAACTGCCTCATTTCAAAACAGTTTTAGTCTTCTCTTATGAGCTGGTGTTCCGATGCAATTGTAATAAGTCACAGACGAATGCCCTAACATAGCATAGAGTTAGTCTTGTACAGCTCTTAAGGCTGGCATTCTAAAATTACTCTGCACTGACACCAACGTATCAGCAGGACAAGACTGTAGCCTTAGGAAGGCTTTAGGGCACAGCCCATTTCTCTGCCTTTTCTAGACTGATGAACTTTATTCCCTGTCTTATTTGGCTCCCAGCAAACATCTGGCTCCTTTGGCTCATGGATCCTTCTCCTATCTTCAAATTCCACAATGTGGCATTTTCATAGCTTGGTGCTGAATTCCTTAAACCCTGGTGGTTTCTCTGTCTGTTCTCCTCCTGCTTATAGAAGCACCTGTGTTGTATTTGGGATCTATCCAAATCATCTAAGGCAATCTGCTCTCACTCAAGAGCCTTAATTTAATCATACCTGTGTGATTATCCTTATCTGTATCCCAAAGAATCATTGCTCAGTTCCTAACTACACCCCAAGCTGTCTCTTTGACGTTTCCTTCCTAGCTCTGGAACTGCAGCAGCAGCACTCTTCCTTGAAGCCTCCTCAGCTCTGGCTTCATTGCTCCTCATCTGCTTTCTCGTGATACAAGACCACTCAGTGTTCTCCTTTTAATCTGAATTCGCTCTCTGTCGGAACCTCTTCCTCACTTGATTTTACCCACATAGTGATTTTTTTTTCCTGCCTCCACTTCCTGCTCAGGTTTCCCCCCCCCCCCCCAGCTGTGTGCAGAATTTTTTACAAGGACTGCTCTGAGATTTAGCAAGGAGGCTGAACTCATACCCAACCCTCAAAAACCTTCCCTTCCTTCCTTAACCAAAACTGCGGTTAATGGCTACAGCCTTTCAAAGAGTAATAGAAGCTCTTTCTTTATCTTGGCCGCCCAAATGTGTGTCTCCTTTGCCAGCATCCTCTCCTCACAAATTTCATGCCTGTGAGTCTAAGTCACTGTTTTCTTCTCCAAGCAGCTCTGAAAGGCCTAGAGATGCATAAATTTTGCATTTAAGATCTTCAGTAACTTTCCCCATCAATTTGTTCTCATTAAGATCATGACACATGGCCTTCATGGCTCATCCCAACTTGACTTCACATGCAGTTTACAAGCTTCACCCCTATTCTGTACTCACTGCAGCGCCTACAACCAAATAAGAAAAGCCCAGCGTCTCTGCCACCATTTCCCCTGCATTGTTATGCAAGTATCACAATTAGGTTCTCCAGGAAAAACAGAATATGAAAAGGCGCGACAATTCAGCTTAAAGCTTAAAATTTTCTTTAGTTTCCCCCTTGCTTTGTTGTTTCAGAGCACAGGTATTTTCTGATGGATTTGAAAAGGAATGGACTTATTAGAATTGAGTTTCATTGAGGTTTTTGATCAGTGAAGGAGAAACTCTACTTGGCCCAAAGGTCTGCTTCAAATGGTTGCTTCTCATATTTACTCTTTATTTTGTGTGTTTATTACAGCTGTTTATTGAAGACCTGCTTCATGATGCATGCATGGGAAGGTGAAAATAATAGGCAAAACCAATGTGGCCCCTGCCCTTTTGCACCTTGCACATGAACAAGGAAACAGTAGTGTTCAGTCTGTGTCAAGATCTGTGAAAAAAATGGTGGCACTCAGAGGAATGACAGCAGGCCACGGAGAAGAGACTTGATACCCTATGAGCATATACAGGGGGAGGTAATCCCTCTCAGGAACAGTCATAGGGGAGGGGAATAAGGGGAAAATGGGAGGGAGGGGAGAATGGGAGGATACAAGGGATGGGATAACCATTGAGATGTAACAAGAATAAATTAAAAAAAAAAAATCTGTGAAAAAAACAAAACAAAACAAAACACCCCTGGCATGTTCAGGGGTGCTCACCTAATTTGGGATTCAAAACTCTTTTTCTGCAGTTAGAGAGATGGTTCAGCAGCTAAGAGCACTTGCTGTTCTTGCTGAGCCGAAGTATAGATGTTTCACTATGGCCTGCAACTTTAGTTTCAGGAGATTCAATGCCTTTACTCACATGTGTGCGCGCACACACACACACTTAAAAACCTCAATTATTCTCTGAAGAGATAATAGTGAAGGGCAACAGGATATTCTAAAATATCCATGTGTGAAAGAGATTAACTCGAGGGAAAATATCACATATTAAATGTATATTTATCTATAAGTTAGGAGCGTACAGACTGTTCAGTCTGAAGGCTATGTCATATAAGTATTTGCTGAAGATATGAAAATATGTTAAGATCTTCAGAGGCATGAGGAGACACATAGTAATTGTAAGATGCACTAAATAGTAAACACCTTGGTAGGAAGAGTGTGTGTGTTGTGCTTTTCCATAGTGTCTCCATATTGCTCTGCAGCAACAATTCAGACTCCTCACGGGCCCCTGGCTCGCTCACTGTTTTTCCCCTCAACAGCTGCAAAACTATTGCTCTTGAGTTTACTTTTTAATTTTTCCCTTCACCACAGCACTCAGAAACCCAAGCAATAACGGCACTCCTCACTGATCTTTATTAACAGTCTGCATACAAGTGCCTCTTCACTTGGTTTCTTTTTCCCTCTGCACATGAATGTATTCTCTTCAGCACACCCAGTGATGACTTAGCCATCGTCCTCATGCTGTTCTCAGCCCTCACTTCTTGTCTCGTGTGTGTATGTGTGTGTGTGTGTGTGTGTGTGTGTGTGTGTGTGTGTAGATGTGAGTGAGCTTTGAGGGCTTTAAGTGAAGTAAGTGTGGCGCACAAGGATACTGCATGCTGTCCGTTATATCTGGGGGCTCAAAGCGTTGGCTTCATAGGAGTAGAGGGTAAAAGGACGCTCTGGAGGCGGGGAAGTATGAGAAAGGAGGGAAGAAAGGATGCTGACTGTGCACAGAGGCACAGGTAGACAGGACACCTGCAAGTTCGCCTGTAGTCGTCAACATTTACCAGATAGTTAAAAGGAGCTACCAGAGAGGGTTTTATGTATTCGGAACCAAAAGAAATGGGAAGCGTTTGCGGTGAAGGCTAAACTACTGTGCTGCTTTCACTATATACTGGGCACGTGTGTTAGAATACCACAACGAACTCTATAAATGTGTGTGATTATTTTGTATCAGTTTTTAAAAGTTGAAAGGAAAGAAAAAAAAGACGTTCATTACTGTGGCAAACAATGCGCTATTCTTATATTTCTGAAGCCTACCCTTTTCTCTCCATGGTCACTACCAGTTCTCAGCTCTGGTAGTTACTGTTTCTTTTCTTTCCTTTCTTTTCTTTTCTTTTCTTTTCTTTTCTTTTCTTTTCTTTTCTTTTCTTTTCTTTCTTTAAAACTTGATTGTTATTTGGCTATGTGTGGCCCATTATATATTCCAGTTTCCTTTATTTTAAAATGGATTTCTTAGGCCGGGCGTGGTGGCGCATGCCTTTAATCCCAGCACTCGGGAGGCAGAGGCAGGAGGATCACTGTGAGTTCGAGGCCAGCCTGGTCTACAAAGCGAGTCCAGGACAGTCAAGGCTACACAGAGAAACCCTGTCTCGAAAAACAAAAAAAAAAAAAAAAAAAAAAAAAAAAAAAAAAAAAAAAAAAAAAAAGGATTTCTTTTTTTAAAAGATGAAGCTCAGTTTTGAGGTGAGACTCCCTAAAATGTGCCCAACACTGTTCTTATTCTGCATTGCTGTCAAGGTTTTGCCTGCTCATTTTTCTTGGCAATGCTGGGCCCTCCTCATGGACACTCCCACTTTCCCCCAAGTTACTCTCCCACATGGAGGGGAGGTTCCAGGTAGAGTGGACGAGGTAGGAGCCTAACGGGGCAGTTCAGGGTAGGAAGTATTTACCACCACTAGTTACAGAGCGGCCAGAAGGTCAGACTAAAGGTTAGAACAGACTGCATTTGTGTACCTCAGTGAGTAAGCAGATGATTAGAATGTTTCCTTTACAAGTCTCATCAGTTTGGAAACTACTTAATGCTTGTCCAGCACATGTGAAAATTTCAGATTAGATGGGAATTTATCATTTGGATTTAAAGTGCTTTATATCTGGTCATTTGTTATCTAATCCATACACATAATGGCCCCAAAGCGTTAAAACAGTTACTACTGGTTTTTAGCATTATAATACAGATAGATAAGTCTAATAAAGCTTCAAGTTCAATCAAAATAATTTTTGACAGCCAATAAATTTTTTGATATAGTAAGATTTACCAACACTTAGAAAAATAATGCCAGGAAGGGACAGTAGAACATAGCTCTTTTATGATCTCATTGGCTGTGCAAATTACATTCAGCCCCACTGCTACCTGTCAGCTACATCCCAAATCACCTGGTATTTATAACCCAAACTCAAAAGCTGTGCAAATTAACCCAGTAGATCTTAAAAACTCAAGAATTCCAAATAGTGAAAGCATTTTAGAGTTCATTTTTAATATTGAAACTCATCATTAAATTTTAATGTAATATATACACATATGTAACATTTTTATTTCCAACATAAGTATTAGTAAGACTATCAGAATTGAATGCAGAACTTGTCCTTTATTTATTTCCTGTGTATTGTACCCAGAAATATGCTTGTGTTACACTTGCAAAAGACCAGCTTGGTTCCAAAGTTTACATTAAGTACTGAGCTTTTCAGTGTATCTGGCATATGGTGAATCCCTTGAGAGAGATAAGGTGACTGGGAAAATTCATAGGGGTTGGGAACTTCCAGTTAGCCTATCTGTATCAGTGTCATTTCTCTAGCCTTCTTCTGGAAATGACACTGATTTTCCAAAGGTGCAATGTAACTGCCAATGAAGTGTTATTAACAACCCCAGGCTCCAAGATTAGACCCTTACTTCCTATATATCATAGTATGTATCCTGATACTATACATATATAGAATATACCAATATCTATCTATCTATATATCTATATTTCTTGACTTCTTTGCCTCTCATTAATATCCTTTCTTGGAGAAATTCCACTTGATTTATACTCTGCTCTGGCATCAAGCCTTCCTTTCAGTCTTGGTCTATAGCTCACGTGTCAGTATGGGTGGCTGAGCATCATGATGTCACATAAAGATATCCAGGTGGACTCATGTTCTTTCTTAAATGACTAAGCCATAAAGTGTAGTGTAATGTGCCACTTCTTGGATAGTAACAAGTCAGGATTTGTCTTCATCTCTTCAAATTATGAACTATAGCATAGTTAGTCATATATTTATTTAAAATTAGAATGTACACCTTAAAATTAAAGTCCTTTATAACAAACTTTAAAAAATGATTATGTTTCTCTGGTTTGGGACAAAATACATAGAGGGATATAAAATTCCCATAAGTTAAAAAGTTAGGGCGGAGGGCTCAAGGGAAGGCAACAGTGCTACCTTGGGAGAAGTAAGAGTGTGGTGGCAGGAACTCCTTCCTGCATTAGAACCATCAGTTGAAATACCTAGCAGAAGATTTCATATGGCAGATAGGGAAGTTAAGCTGTAAGGCCCTTCTAAATACTAGTCTCTCTTTATATTTGGGAACATGTCTACCAACTCCAAATGGATAAGTAATATGAAATTCTGTGTGTACCGTGCTTTTACACTTATATGTATATATGATAAACATGAACTTCTAAAGTACACGCTATATAAATTTCACAATAATGATGAAACAGAACAATAGCAGTATGCTGTCATAGAAGTTATGGAACTGCGGCCTGGCTCCCACTTTCAGCATGTATTATTGTACTGTTCTCACCCTATTTATGATGGCATTATGAGTGCCTACGCAGTGCCTACTCAGGTGGTGTGACCATGTTAGGATTCTACCTAAAAGTTACTTGCACATAAGCTGTAGAATACCAACTGCAAAGACCACTACAGAGTGACTGTTGGTGTGTTAAAGAAAGGGCAGGCTCATGCCTTAGGTGGGGCAGACAGAACGGCATGAAGTTGTACTGAGCTACCCAGACGGGTGTGTCATTTAAAAACCGTAAATCATTTTCTACAATTTCCCATGTGATATGTTCAGACCCCAGGTGAACCAGAACCAGAAAAATAAAAACCATGCTCTGGGGAACTACTCTGCAGTTTAATAGCATAGCATTGTTGAATGCAAAGTTGTCAGAGTGCCCTTACCCTGATGCAAAGGCAGAAAAGTGATATTTCCCCCCAAAACCCAGCATCTTCTGCCCGAATGGTCTCAACATTAGAGAATTTGATAGAAGTATCCAGCGTTGGTGTGGGAATCTTGAAGTCTAGAATAATAAATTGATTGCGTGGAGGCTAAGTCTCTCTTGAGAGACTATGCCTTCTCATCGACTTAAATCGGACACAGAGAATAGAAAGAACATAGGTAGCCCCTCTCTGTGAGAGAACATGGCCGCAGCCTGATAGTTAATATATAGAACGTAATATACTAATATGTTAACATTTTGGTATCTTGTTCCACCTAAAACTGGGGAGTATTTAAAATGCTTTTAGGGAAATTATCCACTTCTTCCGGGCAACAAGCCCTCACTTGTACAAAGCATTGTAGCTAATCCTCAGTTCCAGGAAGTAAACACCTGCCAGCAAGAACAGCGGTGTGAAATAGATCACAGCTCTTGAGCAGAAAGCAGAGCCTTAAGCTTACGGCAGGGGTGGGTACTAGAGTCAGAGAGAACAGCAGCCAGGACTGTGCATTCAATCACAAAACGTACTTGCCACAGCTGGGCTGATGGGTAACGAGAACTGGAAAATCCATTAGCAACTGAAAATTAGCAGAGCTTCTAATGCAGGAGGGTATTAAAAAGGAAAAGAGGAGGAGAGAGGAAGGAGGAGGTGGCAGGGGGAGGAGGTGGGATGACTCCTGGTTTTCTCGATGGTTATGTAGTATATTGGAGAGTCCTGAGCCAAGCGTGGCTTGTAGTTCGGGTTGGCAGGGGAGAGGAAGAGAGAAAGAGTTGGAATGCCCAGTCTTCAAACCAACGAAGTGAAACCTGTTTGACGAAAGGAATACACCATCTCAATCAATTTTTCTTAGTTTATTTTTAGTTAGCACACAAGAGAAAGGCTTTCACCATGGCTTCTCATATGTGTCTATCACTTTACTTTGTCCATATTTATATGTTATGATAGTATTTTTTTTTTCATGCCTATTTATTTTCTTTTCCACCCAGAAAGAACGTCTGACGCTGGATGTCTTCCATCTAGTTTCACAGTCTGTTGACACTTTAGGAGTCACTTAGAGCATTTTGTACGTCAGTACTAATTGGGCTGTGATCAATATAGCAGATTGATTATATCTGATTATGACTGCCAACGGTCAAAATAAAGTACTGTGTAAACAATTAAAAAAAAAAACACCAAGAATTACGTCACAGAAAATATGTTTCCAAAGTGATGTTTAAAGGAAAAAAAGGGGGATCTGCAGGTGCTGAAATGAGGTTGGGTTCTCCAGCCATGAAAAGGATCTTTGTGACCCACCTCATGTACTGAGCTGCAATACTGAGAGAGAGGTCTTTGCCCAGTGTCTGGACACAATGGCTGGAAGTGAACTTTTCAAAAGGAGACCAGCAAATAAAATATAAAATAAAATAAATATTGGTGGTAGGCTTCTTTACTGAAGAGAAGCAGTTAGTGAAAAACCAATGGTACTCTCAGCCTGGGTACAATCACACCCAAGGAAGGGTATGGCCTTCAACATGACGTTACAGATAACCAGTCCTCACCAGGATTCTAGAAGATGTTCAGAAGCACCAATAAAGTTGCAATCAGAGTTCTTCTGAGTGCACTTCTCTAGGTGATGCAAATGTGGCGCCAAAGGCAAAAACTTCCTGAAGAAGAGTGCTTTGCATTCCTGAGTATTACCATATTAGGAAACTCTATACGCAGCCAGAATACTACATGACTAGAAACACCATTTTAAGGAGAGAATGGAGGTTGCGCTTTGGAGAGTCTATCTCACACACGGCCCCCAGGTGCTAGAATCAAAGGGGAACCTCCTAATAAGAATTAAAGATGGCAGATGGAAACACATGTCTCCAATAGGACTTGGTTTGCTATTATTGCAAATTTGCATAATGTCAGGTTGAAATGGCCTGACTGGGGTTGGGATGCTGTAGGGGGTGACACGCATACGTATGTGTTTCTGCCCTGTTAGGATAGGCAGTACTATGAGCTCCAGGTACCACTCTCTCCTAA
>OU015743.1:1229609-1252487 GCA_907169655.1 Acomys percivali | reverse complement strand
GACTGACTGACTGACTATCCTTATTTTTTCCTTACCTACTAAAAGTGAAATAAGACATATATACATGTATGGAACTTAGGAACATACATCTTTCTATGTGAGGTCATTTGCTGCAGGTGATATTTATCATTCAGATTGCACAAAAATAGGCATTGAGTGGACACAGTCCTCTAGACACTCCTAAGTAAATTAATTGTGTGATGCACACTTTTCAGCTCTGCGTAAAATATGTCTGAGGATTAAGGGCTGCTCTAAGGAGCAGCCATATTTCTATGTTGCGGCAGGCTCACCACATACAGTATTAACATGTCTATGTGCTTACTATTTTTACAACTATTTAAAAAACTTTTCTCAAATATATTGATGATATAGACATCGGTGCTGTGGCCCCTGTGTGAGGCCCAGTGGACGGTGAGGGAGGCTCAATACTGCCCAGTACTACAAGTGCCCTTGTCCACTGGCAAACCGCGTGACACAAAAGGCAGATCCCAGAAAACTGGCCGAGCCTCAAAGAGGGCCCAGAACAGGCCAGTGGCTACTTTCTTCATCTGCGCAGAAGTTCCCTTGGGTGCTGGAAGGCCTGGCACCTCCCCATAGTGACAGTGGGATGGTTGGCTACCCCACAGCTTGTGTTAACTCTCTGTCAGTTCAAGAGCTGTATAAAAATGCTTTGGTTCCTATCTGTTCTGTTACGTTTCTCTATTGCTGTGATAAACACATGACCCAAAAGTATTGTGGGAAAGGAAAGCATTTACTGATCCTACCACTTCCAGGCAAGAGTCCACCACTGAGGGAGTTCAGAGCCGGAACTGGAGGCAGGAACTAAAGCCAAGACCATGAAGGAACACTGCTTACTGGCTTGGTTTCCCTGCCTTGCTCAGCTGCCCTTCTACAGCTCAGACCCAGCTACTCAGAGATGGTACTGCCTTCAGTGGGATTGGCCCTCCTATATCAACTGGCAGTTAAGAAAATACACCAACAGACCCAGGTGGAGGAGGCGTCTCTATGCTCCAGATCCCCTTTAAAGACAGATATGTAGGTTTGTGCTTAGATGACAAACACTAACCAGCAACACTGACCATTTTTCTTGGATTGATGCTACCTAAAATTTCATTACTAGAATTTATAGTTTTTGTGGCTTTACTTGGGGAGAGTGGACATTGACCTGTATCATGTACAGCTGGATGCATGTCATGGGGTTCTTACAGGTAGGTTTGCAGGCAGAAAATTTTACATATGTTCTTTAGTATGTGATAATGCCTGCGCTCATTAGCCCTGCGGGTCATTCACCCTTCATCTTTGGGGAACAGAGCAGATTAGCTTTGTAGAAATTATCTTTATGCTTTCTATATTGTTGTAGATATTTTCCTCATATTCTCTGGCTTGCCGTTTATTTTCTTTTAGTGCCTTTTTATAAACTCCTGTCTGTCACCTTTCTCTTTATGTTTAGTGTTTTTGGAATGTGCTGTGTGTGTGTGTGTGTGTGTGTGTGTGTGTGTGTGTGTGTACTGTGGATTGAGCCCAGGGCTTTGCAGTGCTAGGCAAGCACTTGGCCACTAGCCTGTATATCCACTCTAATTCTACCTACTGTATCTAAGAAATGTTTCCCCACAGTGGAGCCATGAAGATATTTTCTGCACATCACCTCCAGGGACTTTTGTAATTTTATACTTTCTGTTCAGGCACCCTACTGTGGAAGGTGACTTAGCTGCCTATGCCCCATCCCTTACCCACTGAAGACTGAGACCTCTTTCTGTAGTCCCTTGGAGCTCTAGGCTGAGGTCTTTACTGGGGGGGGGGACACTCTGTCTAGGGTCCTCCTAAGAGAGCCCCGCTGCCCAAAACTATACCGCTTCCCTAGGGTAACCTGTACCCAATAAGTGCTCAATGGGTGGTCAAAAATATTGGCCCCTTGCCTATACTTTGGACAGTTCTGGAGATCAGCCCATTTCCTGAGCAGCTCAAGTGCTTGGAGTGACAGCTGAGTCCTTTTGTGACTAATCTGTGTCTCCAGGGCTGAGCTTCAGAACACGCCTCAGTAAAGCGACATACCAGTGTGTACTTCATGAGGAATCTGGTATAAGACGTGCCTTGGAGTGTTTGTGAAAGGGACAAAGTAGCCTTGTGTCATCATTCTCTATGGATAGCCAATTGTCTTTATCCACTAATTGAAAGATTGTTTCCTTCTCTAATTCTTTGTAAAATGAGTGTAAATGAAGAGGCCATTTCTGTCTAGATTTATAACTAAGAGTTTTTTGTTCCATTAGCACATTTATCTATTCTTAGGCAAGTGTTACACTTTTCAGATACTCTGAAATTATGATGTGTTGATCTTCTGACAGATTTGTTTTGTCAAATAAAGTATGTTCATATATATGTAATTGTTTTCATTTCGGTGGCAAATCTACTAAAACTGAAGTACTGCAGGGAAGGTTAGCATGGCCCTCACACAAGGATGGCATGCAAATTCTGGAAGCACTCCTTATTTTAAAATAAATGAATAAATAATGAATAACTCGTTGCTTTTCCTTTTTTAAAATTAATTGAACATTTTTAATATTTTACCTATACATTTATATTATTACACACATATATAATAATTCACCTATAGCAAGAAGAACCATGACACAATCAGGAATTATATAAATGTTACATTCTTAGTGTTTTGGCTTTTTGTATTTGATAGCCTTGAAGAAAACATCTTTCTTACCTTGGTATGTCTAAAATTCTGAATGTAAATCAATCTCCATCACATCCTATCATTATCAACTTAAAACATCTATCTAGACCTAAAAGCATCTTAACCCCTAAACAACTAAGCTTCATTGTAAAACTAAGCTCCCTGGTCTAACACTCCATCAGAGACTTGAGAAGGAATAAACTTGGTTACCTGAGTATTCTGGGAGTGCAGGTTAGTAGCTTTCGAAATGAGAAGATGACAGAGACAATTTGCTACCAGAATAGTCACGCAAAACTCTCTATTATGTTGGAACATCTTCTTCAGCCTTCGGCCCAATATATATGACAGACATATTTGCGAGGCAGGAACTGTTGAGGACTTGCTTACCCTGTCTTGGCAGAGTTTGGTTGTCAACTCTGCCTGCATCCAAGCTTGCCCTTTTTTAGGCAGAATTCTGTCTGTGGTAGAAATGAGGCCATTTTGTCCAGTGGCTTGTTTGCCACATTTGAAGCCATCTCCATAAGGAGGTTCTTTGATGCTCATCATCCTCTTTGAGGTAGGCTGGGTGTTGCCAGGAGTTAACCTTTTTCATTGTCAGTGAATCTTTAAAATAATAAAAACATTTTTTAAAATGTCATATTCTGCACGTCTCTGAGGTTTTTGAAGACCTTATCTAACTATCCTACCTTATCTTTCTACAGAATCATATCTATCTGTTAATACCTAAGATGTATATTGTTGTGATAAAAGTAGACTAGTGATTGACAGGACCATGATTTGATCAGTTAACAATTAACTTGTATAACTTATTTATCCTAAACAGCCTGCAATAGCACTTTCAAAGTATTGGAAGTAAACCTTGTATTATAATTGAGTTATAGGGGTACAAAACCTCATATTATAGTAGAAACATATATATATATATATATATATATATATATAATGTGTGTGTGTAAAGAATAAACTTACATTTGAATTCTGTATCACTGTATCTAGAATTAAACATATTTTGCATTTATATACAAAATTCTATACCAGTGAATTAAGAATAACCTTGTGAGTGACAATTGAGGCATTAAGTTGAGGAGTAGATTCACTAATCTGCTTTTTTTGTTCTATCTAATCACTAGCTTTTGAACTTTATATGCTTTAAAACAAGATTTTTCAAGTTTAACAAAATCAATTGTGATTTTCCTAGGGTTGAATTAATCTATACCTTGTGGTTTGTGGGGGAAAGGATAGCCTTTCAGTATCAGGCATCCTGAACTATACACATGGCTTATGTCCGCACATAGTCACGTCTCCTTTACTGTCTGTCAACGAGGTTTTTATAACTGTCTGCGTTGAGTTATCAGACATCTACTAATGGGTCTATTTCTAGATACTTCTTATGTTCATTTTGTTATAAACGTTAAATACTTTAATAGGTTTTAGAGGAGGACAAGGTCTCATGCGACAGAAGAGGCAGGTCTCCAGACGCCATTCTGAGCAGACTGTCTCTGAGGATGCAGACTTTGCACATTGCATCTGTTGTTTGAAAATGGAGCTTATTTTGTCAGATGGACCAAATGCACTCTGTCCTACAGTCTCAGTGTGTACTAAAACCGTGTTTTTGGTGGAATCGTGAATCAGACTTGAAGCTAACCTACAGGACTGTGAGGAGCTAAAGGTGCCTGCTGCTGGGCCTGATTGCCTGGATTGGTTACCAGCACCCACATGGTGGAGGGAGAGAGCTGACTCCCAAAGGCTATCCTCTGACCTCCACATGTGCCCTTCTCCCTAAAAAAAAAAAAAAAAAAAAACCCATAAATGTAATAAAATATTTTAAAAATAAATTTTAGCTTTCGTTTTCACTTGCACACAGAAATATAACTGATTTTCTCCTGTGTTTTGATCTGACATTAACAGCCATGACAAACTTGCTTATTTCTACTCTCTTGTTAAAACTAGTGGTTTCTTTGTAATACCTTTTTGTGGCCTTAATGCACACAATCATTTCATTGTGGATAAAAACATTTTTAATCTTTATTTTCCAATCATTACCTTCTTTAGTGATGTTGGTGTCTACCATGTCTTATTCTTGATCTCGAAAGGAAAAAATTTCAATTTTCTACTGCTTAAGTGCTGTTGAAATTTGATTTTTATAGATACCTGTGGTGGATAATGTTGTTTGTCCATTTAGATTTACTTATCATTTTCCATTTGCTCCCGTGCCTTGAAGGCTGACTTATGTGGACATTAATAATATTCCTTTGCTCCTGCATTCCAACTGGGTGTATTTCTTTGGGAATACTTTCTTGCTGGGACAACACTCCCTTGTTGGTGCAGAGTGCAGGCAGACTAGTGTGCCATGTCCAGTTGATAAGGGTAAAAAAAAGCTTCCTGAAAATGAGTGTAACGGAGACAAAACAAACCTGACTAGCATTCTCTGGGCATTAGGGAGATATAAGAATTGCTAAGGCGTGGTGGTGCACGCCTTTAATCCCAGCACTCGGGAGGCAGAGGCAGGCAGATCGCTGTGAGTTCGAGGCCAGCCTGGTCTACAAAGTGAGTCTAGGACAGCTAAGGCTACATAGAGAAACCCTGTCTCAAAAAACAAAAACAAAACAAAACAAAAATTGCTTTTAGTATTAATGCTAATTTTTTTTTTTTTTTTTTTTTTTTTTAACATTTAATGTTGTAAGCATTGTTTCTGATCATTCTCCTGCAAGTAAGCAAGGCCCTGGGGATGGATCAATTTGACTCCCTGATTAGCAGTTATTGGACTCTCTCTTGCTGCCTGGGCTGACTTGATCAAAAGGACTATCACTGTAACAGCCAGCTGGACTAGCCTTACGCCAGGACCAGCCGTCTGGAATGCTCCATAGATGCCTTGAAAGGATTATGTAAAAGATTAAAGTTGATTGTCCTGGCTCTTGAAGCCACTGCCCCAGCCAGGGCTGTTAGAAACAGTTGTGTAGCAGACATTTTGCCATCATAACCCTCAGGGAATCCTTTCACCTCCACCAGAGGTGGAGAGGTCTCCTGGTGTAAGGCCTACTGTGATTGGTGCTAAGGGACAGGCCGTAATTAGTCCAAAACACAAGCCTTAAATCCGAGTTAACATGCGAGGCTGAGATTGGCCTGAAGAAGTGTATGATTGGTCCAAATATACGGTTATGACTGGTCTGAGCAACCCTTTGCAGGCTGTAGAGTCGGGCTGCTTAGGCTCTCTGAAACACTTCTGTGTTGGAACGTCAGGTCCAATAAAGACTTCTCTTTCCTTGATTAAGTGTGCGTTGATAGGGTAACAAAGCAAGCAAGCTTTAAGGGCAACTTGCTAGATGAAAAGGTAATCAATTCCACATCAGCTTGGTAGCCAAGGACCCCGGATGTGCTCCAGTGGTGGACCCGATACTGCCAGGCTTCGCACCCTGAACCCTAAGTCTTGGGAGTGCAGTTCTGAGTACAGAATGCCCACAAACTCTGCTTGATGGATAGAGAGGTTCCATCAGCCCTGGCGATGGTCCAAGGTTTCTTGAACTTGGCTTCTTGCCACCACCAGCACTAGGATCCCAAACAATGAAGCTTTTGAGCATCACCCATTTCCCCAGCCCTGGCTTCCATGTACAGAGAGGGTGTCTGCAGCCATGGTTTGATAGTTGAAGGTCTAGTGATGGATACCACCTGTTGGTGACCTTTTCCACTCGAGGGAATGCACCTTGATCCTGGCCCACAACCAGCACCCAGTTACTAAGCAGTCTGCTACTTGGCTCGCACTCCGGTTTCAGAGTGCAGTCCTGACAGAGGCGGGCACCCCAAGTCAGTTCTGCCTGTAGCTCCGAAAGAGGCCAGACAAGCAGCTGTGGGGCAACGGAAGAAGCAGCTTTTAACATGGTCGCAGAGCATTAAGGAGAGAGAAAATTAGAGGGAAGAACCTGAAATTCCATGTTACAAGAAGAGCAGTTAAGTCTTCAAGGACAAGGGTTTCAGGGAGATGCGCGCTGAGAGCTGTTACAGTAATTGCTGCAAGGGCCAAGGGTCCCAACACCCTCTGCCTGCGTGGAGACTATCATACTGTGTTCTACTTGCTGTTGTTTCAGCCGGTTGCGGCTGCTGCCTCCAAACTCAGAGGGAAATGAAGGCTGCTAGAGTCTGGTATGTGAAGCCCTTCTTCTCCTCACCATTTCTGTACAAGCAGGATGAAAGGCCCCTCAATCAGCTGATGGCGGATGTATATAACTCTCTCAGATTTATACCCAAGCTCCTAAAAGTCACCATGTTGCTTTTTCCCCCCACCCCCCTTTACCTTTTACTTACATGTTCTGAATGGCATAAAGTGAGGGAAAGGCCTCGGAGGACCGTCTTGAAGTACGTCTTAATTATATACACTAGAAATTACACCTCCCTCATAGCAAGAGACTTGATACTCTAAGAGCATATACAGGGGGAGGAGGTCCCCCTCAGTCACAGTCATAGGGGAGGGGAATAAGAGGAAAGCGGGAGGGAGTGAGTAATGGGAGGATACAGGGATGGGATAAATATTTAGATGTAATATGAATGAATTAATAAAAGGGAAAAAAAAGAAATTATACCTTCCTCGTGATTGATAGGGAGATGTGAGTCCTCGCCTTTACAGAGATTCATTTTACATAATGACAAGCTATGTATATAATTTTTACATATTATTTGAAAACATGTTCCTTGTTCCTCTCAGCTCTCTAGGCTGAGTCTTTATCTTGTTTTTGTACAAATACACATATAGTTTTCTTTCCATTTAACACTTCAATTGCAAAGTAAGATGATAATGATAATAGAAATATTTTATTTATAATTTTATTGTGCAGGGGAATTAAATATTCTACACTTTCCATCTTCCCTTAAGTTATATATTTATAGGCATAAATTTTTAGTAGCAGCACAAACAATTGTGAATTCTTTTCATCAGTCATTACCACATATCTTCCATCAAGTTCGGTAGAGACACCAATGTTTTCTTAATGAGTTCTCTAATGTTGAATTTTTATGTTTTTTAATATTTTATTTTTATAAATCTTCAATGGACGCAAATTTCCAAGAAGATAAACATTTTTAGAAGGAATTTTACTTCGAGAAATTTAATTATAGAGTATATGGTTTATGCACATTTTTATTTCTGTATTAAAGTTTCAATAATTGTTTCCTTAAACCATATGTAGCAAAATAGCTTTTATAATGGATACAGAGCAGCCTTTTGTTGCCAGAATAAATGAAGAGAGTTTCTTTCATTGGTTTGAGTTGCTACAGTTTTACTAACAAAGTAAAGGTTTCCAAGGTTTCCTGATTTCTCCCTTTTTCTAGGTTTCTTGTATGTGAAATGCAAGCAGGATTCAAAACTTAGTTACGTCAATGTAGAAACAACATGGTGCCTTAGTTGTTTTCTTATTGCTGTCATAAAATAACTGACCAAACACACCTAAGGAATGGCTTCTTTGGGCTCACAGTTCAAGAAAACATGGTCCCCCCCCCCCCATTGTGGTGGTGGACGCTATAGCAGTGGCAGTTTGGTTGATGGTGCGGATCATGCAACATAGAAAGTGGAGTGTGATGCTCAGCCTGCTTTCTCCCTTCCCCCTTTTTTTTCAGTGCAGGACCACAGTCCCTGGGTGATGCTGCTCACATGCAGAGTCACCTCTCCCTCCTCAGTTAAGACTTTCTAGAAACACCCTTGAAAACGCACCCAGAGGAAGCACCAACATCTCAGACGTTCCTTAACCCAATCAGGTTTGCAATAGCAATTAACTATCACCTATAGTGAAGACACAGAGAGTCGTTGTGTAGCTGGGAAAATAATGAGCAATAGTTAGAAGAAGGAAGGCAAAATTTGTTTCAGTTATGTTTCCTGAAGCCAGGTCCTGTGTTGTTTCATTTCTGTTTGGTTGCTTCCAACCCATCCTCCCACTGGAGAACTCTCTTTATCCTTAGGGCTGCTTAAAAAGCAATTTTGTTTTCATAAAAAGTCAGCTCTGTTGTAGGTAGGAGCTCTCCAAAACCAGGAAAATAAAAAACAAAAACAAAAACAAACAAACAAAAAAAAACAAAAAACCAAACCAAACCAAACCAAAACAGTACAGTGCATTGGTTCATCACCAGAGGAGATGGCTGTATTGGGATACAGGTGGCTGAAGAGGTGGGCTTCTCACCAAATGGAGCACATCTGTGTTTTCCTCCTCCTGTAGATGTGGTGGCTCGCCTGTGCCATTTTCCCCATAACCTTGTGCAGTTCTTTGCTTCAGAGGAGCTATGACAGGAATAGGTGTGGCAGCCATACGATGGGTGAGATTCTGGAGATTTGTCTTCTTTGCTTCAGCATTTTTTATATTTATGAGCCCAGGAGTGACATCATCATATTTTGACGTATCACCACTGCAGCTTCTTTCTCCCTGTCACGTTACCTCCAATGTGCTTATGCGTAGTTATGAGAGAAATCTATGTGTGCTATAGTCAATTTGTATTTATGTGCCGAATAGGGGATGTTTTCCTAAGATGCCTCTGCTGGGAGGAATTACAGCATCTGTCTGTGAGTACCATCCCCAGGCAAGCCATGGTTTGGCTATCTGTTTACATTGGGACTGTCAGTGATCACCGTTACTAGCACGACTGTGAAGCAGACATCTCTGTCAAGCTGAAACAGGGAGCGAAACAAAGCAACTTAGTCTGGTGAAACTGAGCCAGGAGATGGGGAAGCTAAGCTGGTGTTGGACACTGAAAATACTGAGTTGTTTACTTAGGTGGTTCCACCACCGCAGAGTGTGGGTGCAAAGCAGTAGGCTGCCTGCAAGGTGTGCTTCTTGGCTAGACGGCGTTTGTGTTAGGCACGGAGACTTCGAGATCAGTGCATCTCTGTATTACTGACTGAGAATTTTACCTTCAGATACCTGTCCTCCAAAAGTGTATCTCTGTGTTGCTTGTATTTTCCTTGCTTGGTTATTCTTCGCTTTTTCTTAACTTTTTATCAATTGACCATTCCAAAATACGCAATCTGACACTGAGTAGACAAATGAGTAGTGACTCTTATCTACACTTAGACTACAGAGACGAGGCTGCTACACTGACAAGGGGAGGTGGAGGTCCAAACGTTGCAGGGTATTTGATCCCAGTGTGATCCCTGAAATTGTGAACTGTAAAACCCTGTTTCTTGTGGTTGAGCCCTAACACACCTTTAATCCAAGAACTTTCTGTTTATTATACACAGGTGATCAAGGCATGGTTCAGCCAGCCTTACACACACACCTTTAATCCAAGAGCTATATATACACAGGATTTATTAAAGTTAACCCTAGGTCAAGAGGTGGAGCAAGAAACCAACTGACAGGGATTAAAGAGGAGGAGGGGCTTTGAGATGAAGGGTGTTTAAGAAGCCTGAAGAAGGGGTCTTCGGTGCTTCTTTGGGCTTGGGATTTTAGTTTCAGCTCTTGAGTTCCTCAGCTCCTTGGCCTTTGGCTTTTTGGGCTTTGAGGGAGCAAGTCTTTGGCTTTGGGGTTTTTTTGCCTTTTCCTCCTTGGATGTCAGATGAGCTAGCGAGCCTTTTGGGCTTCTCCACTGGGTTGTGAGCTGAGTAGGAGGGTCAGCTAGGTGCTTTCTCTGCCTCTCTGAGCTAGCAGGTTTTTCACCACAGCATCTGGCTCCTGAGTCTTTATTGGCGAATAGAACAGTCAGGGCTTTTCAATTAAAACAACATCTAAACACAGAGTGAAAATAAAAGTGAAAATCGGAAAATTCCAATGAAAGTCATTTTGGAGGAAGAGTGTGATTGAGCCTTACAAAATATTCTCTCTGCTTTTCAGATGCATTTAGAAGTAGTCCAAGGTGAGTAGCTAGAGTCAGGCTGGAGTGGGTTTACCATGTTGGAAACCTTTCTCAATTAATGATCTTTTAAAACTGTGTAAAGATGTCTTTTCGAAGATATTGGAAGTCCAACAAAACCAGAACTCTGACTGTTGCATCCTTGGAAGTTATACTGACTTGATGTGTGAACTCACTCCCGCTCATGTCAGCACTGTTTTTCAGTTATCTAAAACCTAGAAAATCCCTAGAAACCCTAGGAAATGTGTCTCGGTGCACAGTTCTAAGCTCCCTTTATCTCCGCTCTCCATTCTTCTTCTTCTCTCTAGTAATTTCTATTTTGATCTTTTATACTTTGAGATTTACAGTGCTTCTTCCTATGAAAGTGAAGATGTAGTATTTGTCTACCTATGTCTGGCTGATTTCATTTCTTATAATGGTCTATACTTGCATCTGTTGGGCTGCTAATGTCAAGATTTCCTCTTTTTAAATAGCTTATCATTACTTTTAGAAAATAATGCTCTGTTGTATAAATGGAATACAAATATAAAATACAAAAAGAAATGCAATATTTTCTTTGTCCATTCATCAAAGGACACCAAAGTTAATTCAATATTTTGCCTACAGTAACTATTGTTCCATCAAACCCACAAGTGTAAATCTAACTTTTTGATATGATGGTTTTATTTCTTTGTTTATATGGGTCAGATGTTAGGTCTATTTAAATTTTTTAATTTGTGTCTTTATTTTTATAAGCATAGTCATTGTACAAGATAATGACTTTCACTGTATATTTTCAGGCAAGTGAATAACATTTATACACTGATCATGTTTATATTGCCGATTTTTAAAAATATTCTTTCTCCTGGCGATGCCTGTCTTCTTCCCTAATAGACCCTCTTCCACTTTCATGTCTTTATGTTCTTATTCTTTATCCCTCACTCTAAGACATGCTAGGCTTCTCTTTTGGAATGCCACTTATTTTACTTAACATGATGGTCTCTGGGTCCATCCATGAGCTTTTAAGTAACATGGCTTCCATCTTCATTAAGACTGAAGAGCATCTGTATCCTGCATTGTCTTTATTCCTTCACCCATTGATGAACAGCTAGGTTGACTGACAGTGTGTTCATTATGAGTAATGGCCCATTAGCACAGGTGTGCAAACATCTCTAAGACATCATCACGGAGGCTTTGATTCCTCTGGCTGTCTGCCCATAAGTTGTATAGGTGGGTCATATAGAAGTTCTAATTTTAGTTTTAGTTTTTTATTTGTTTGTTTGTTTTTTAGGGGAATCTCTGTACTTATTTACATCATAACTCTGTTTGTTTACATTTACACCAACAGTGCTTAACCTTCTGCTCCCTGTACTCCTGCTGACTTTGTCATTTTTAAACTTTCGGTCATAGCCATTCTGACGGGGGCCAAACAGAGTTAATTTGAATTTCCCTATGACTAAAGGCGTTGAGTGTCTTTACATGTAATTACTGGCTGTTGGTACTTCTTTTGAAAACTGTACAGTTCACTTGTCCATTCACTGGTTGGGTCATTAATTTCTCTGTGTGTGCTCAATTTTTTAGTTTTATTATTTTTTTTTATAGATATTATGTGTTTATCCTCATGAGATGAGTAACCAGTAAAGGTTTTCTCTTATTTTGTAGACTGTCTTTTCCCTCTTCTTTTGCTATTAAAATGCTTTTAAGCTTGGCTCAATATCACTTGTCAGTCCTTTCTATTATGTCCCACATTTTCTGAGTACAGATCATAGGGTCATTTCCTCGGCTTAGGCCATCAAGTGCTTCCCCTGTGTTTTCTAGTGCCTGTTGTAGGGAGCCATGCTAAATTCAGCCATGTTAGAAATCCTGTGCTTAGGCTGCACGCTGTGACCTTCGACTTGTTGACCTTTGTTGAAGGAGGTCTTGTGTTCTAGGCTATCTTTGGATTGTCTACCTTTGAAAGAAATAGGGAAGTCCTTACAGGGAACTACCCAGAGAAATAGGGAAGTTTTACAGGGGGCTATTCAGAGGATTGTATTCTTGCCTGGGGCCGAGGGGAAGTGAGATTACAATAGAACTTGTGTTTACCTTGCTATATAAAGTCTACTTGTCTGCATTAAAAGGAGTCTTGATCAGAATCTCCAGACTTGACTCAATTTTCCTTAGGTCTCTGTCCCCCACTTTCAATCTCCATTCCCTCTTTCAGGGAACCTTGTTGATTTGTCCTGTGGGCCAGGACAGCCTGTGGAGTTTCATAACCTACATTAGCAAACTTGATCTACTTTGAGGTGGTTTTTGTGCAGGGTGACAGATAGTTTAATCCTAATCCCTCTACAAGAGAAGATCCAGTTTCCCAGCGACTGTTCAGAAGGCCATGCCCAGCATATGTTTTGGAAGGAACAAGAGGTCTGTAGATCTTGAATTTATTTCTGGGTCCTCTATTCCATGTGCCTACATATCTGTTTTTATGTTGTCACAATGTGGATTTTATTACTATGGCTCTATAGGATACATGAAATCAGCATCCTTAACAACAACAAACAAGTGTTAAATAATTTAAATGAAATAGTTTTTAAACATCACAAGAAATGGGAAAAATGAAGAAAGAAGAAAATTTAAAAAAAATAGGAAAGCAGAAATAAATGAAAATTGTAAATAAAAATAGGAAATATGTACTATAAAGAAAAACAAACTCATTTGCAAGCATAAAAACAAGTCTTATTTAAAAAAAAAAAAAGCGAAAAGGCAAAGAAAAGAGAACATTGCCATTGTCTCAATGCTCCTGCTGATCTTTCTGTGTCTTGGTGGACTGTGCAACCCATGGAGCATGCTATGCCTGGGAAACACTCTACCCCTCCCTCCATTGGTATAGTCAGTAAGTCAGTGGGCATGGATTAGAACAGGAGGTTGTTAGGAGTCCCTTCAGTTCCCTGCTTTGGACCAGGCATTAAAGGATCAACTTTCCCTTGGTGACATCGGCCAGAATAGCTGGAACAATCCATGCACTCTACATAGGGTTAGGGCAACAAGCAGCACAGGACAGAGGCCATGCAGAGCTGTATGTTTTCCAAGGGCCAGTGCCTGCCCACAGTCAGAGCTGCTAGGGCCTCCCCACCCTCCTTAGCTACCTGACTGAACTGCATGGCAAAAGCAAGCTCCACCTGTTGCCTCAGTGCGTGTACTTCACAACAATCCAGCTTCCCCGGCATTCTTCTGGGGTCACAGTGGGCTACAGGGTAGATGTTGTCCAGGACATCACATCAATATTTGCTGTGAGCTTCCAGGGAGTGAAAGATGCAGAACCTGTATTTTCTAAAGCAGCAAGCTTGGTGCTGACCTTCTTTAGGTGGCTCACAGATATGGTGCTGTGTTTTTATGTTGAGAAACCCAGAACATTTCTTAAGCACAGGCTTGCTCCACAGCACTGGCATGGTCTAAGCTCAGGCCGCTCTTGTGTCTGACATCTGTTCCTGTGCTAGTTTTACCCATTACGTCTTTCTGTCTTTCCCTGTCTGTTAGCCCTCCCCTCTGCTGTGCTGCCCATCTGCCACAGGCTGAGAGGCGATATGTTGCTTCTCACCTTCTGTTTCAATAACTGGAGTCTCTTCAAGTCACTCTTTGTCCAGTACTAAACTTGAGCATGTTCCTGCAGGCACCCACACTGCTATTTTTCCAACTGTCTCAATTCTGAGTCACAGAAGCTGGGAGGCGCTGCTTCCCTGTAAGTCTGCCACAGTGCAATGTCTATTTTTGGTGTTTTGAGCCGTCATACCATTCTGTGCGATGGCCATTGTTAAGTAGCCTTCACTGAACGATAGCCCCTAGGACTTCAACATTACTATCTGTTATGATGTTGATTGGCTGCATCTACAGTAGGTGATCTTCTGTTGCTGTGACCAAGACAATTTCTGGAGGAGAGAATTTATTGTGGATTATGATTGGAGACAGTAGAGACGGAAAGTCTATAACAGTGGAGGAGACTTGACAGCAGGGACGGAGAGATCATATTTCCAACCTCAAGCGCAAATCAGAGACAGCAACCTGGTAATAGGAGGAGGCTGTGAAGTCTCCAAGCCCTCCCACAGTGATGCACTTCCTCCCCACAGTGATGCACTTCCTCCCCACAATGATGCACTTCCTCCCCACAGTGATGCACTTCCTCCTGCGGTGCTGCTCCCTGAGCTGCCCCAGACAGCACCAACTGAGGACTGACTGTTCAAACACTGGAGCCTATGGGGGCGTTTCTCATCCAAATCCCCACAGCACATTTTATTTTCTTTGCAATTTCCAGAAACTTTACCCTTTCAATTGGGGCTATATAGCAGGAAAATATTGCTGTTTGCCTGTCCATTTGAGGGACAGCGATATGGGAGGAGGGGCTATCTAAGAGGACTGGAGACTTCAAATTCCTTGGGGAAGAGGGGGAAATAGAACATGTTTGAGGTGATGCTCATGGAGAAGGAGGATCTTAGAATGTTAATGGACAATGGGTCCTTCTCCTATAGGCCAGAAATTAGATACAGATTGGTTTTGAAGCAAAGGAAAAATGAAAGTTACTTCTAGGAAAGAAGTACAGCAGACTAAAAGCAGCCCAGCCCTGGAAGAGAGTCTCAAAGGGAAGTTGGCAGCGTACTGTACTGTAGGCAGAGTAGCAGAAACAATGGTATATATCTCGTTTATTGGCTTGAATATCCATGCCTTTTCTGGGAAAGGTGTTGACTAGACTTGCTTTTGATGGGGGGGAGGGGGAAGACTTCAGCATAGACTGTCTCTTGGCTCTGAACATCCCTAGAATTGTGTCATGGGTCCCCAGGCAAAGATCTTGCTATGCTAATATAGTGCAATAAAAATATAAAGAGGTTCAAGGTTAGCACTTGGTCAGATTTGTCAGCTCACTGGTCCCCGGTGTTAACTGGGCTTTCTGTAGCTCCCTGCTGTCTGATCATTGTAAGAAGTGGAGCTGTGGCTTTGCTGTCATGCGCATCCAGCAGCCTGCCTGTGCCTGCTGCTACAGGCAGAACAGTTTCTTCTATGGGGAATGGCATTCTTGTTTCTCTGTCCTCTGGTGGTGGCTAGGGATTTGAGTTATGTAGACCCACCTTTCCTCCTCTCTTCCTCTCTCCCTCTCTCCCACCCTCCTCTCCTCTCCTCTTCTCTCCTCTCCTCTCCTCTCCTCTCCTCTCCTCTCCTCTCCTATCTTCTCTTCTCTTCTCTTTTTTTTCTTCCCTTCCCTCTTCTTCCCTTCCTTCCCCTCCCCTCTTCTCCCTTCCCCCTCCCTCCCTCCCCCTCCCTCCTTCCTTCTGTCTTTCCATACAACCTGAGCTTTCTGTCTATATAGCACAGGCTGGCATTGATGCTGTGCCCAGTTCTAACTAGTCCTCTGGTATTCTGTCACTCCAGGCATATTCCCCCATGGTCAGCAAATTGGTAGGTTTTATTGGGCAATTTTCTGATCTTTCTAGATCTGTTGTTTTTATCTCTGTGATAACTATGTTTTTCTATCTAACCCAGCTCTGTGTCTGTTTATTACTCTGTATCCTAGGCTGGTGGTCTGGTGCTCACTATGTAGCTCAGGCTAATCTTAAACTATGATAATACTCTGGCCCCAGCCTCTCAAATGCTGGGATTGTAAGTGCAGGTTCCCACACCTGACTTCATTTTCTTATTACTAATGTTTTCTTTTGTTGTTGAGGAAGAGACCATAAATGAATGCCTAATTTCACCTGCTTACTCGTAATTGGTGTGCATAAATCAGAGAGGCTGAAGCAGGTAGAATATTCAGAGACAAAATGGAGTGGTGAGGAGACACCAGCCCTTGCGTTGGCATGTGCCAACTGGGTTAAGTCCTCCATTTCCCTTGGCACCAATTTTCTAATTAGAATTTGCAAATGGCGCTGCCCTCTTTAACTCCCTGGGTTCCCATAAAGGTCAGATGTAACAGGATGTGTTAAGAGTACCTGGCGAATGGGAGAAGCTTTATTAACTCCCGGGTTCAAAATGTTGTTGGTTGTGTTTGTCTTTGTAGCCTTGACCCCCCCCCCACCCCGCCCCATCTCAATGTCAACAATGGAAGGGAGGTTTCACTGCATCTCTAGGAGGCCATCTTAGGCATCTGTGGGCTGAGATGTGATGGAGGCCCTGGAAACAACCTTTATCACAAGGGCTTATTTTGATGAGTGCCTCTGAACTATCTTTGTTGTTAACGTCTGTCCTGGCACTTTGTACCACATGAATATAGCGTGGACGTGGGCTGAGTTTCTAGAAATCCTTCTACAGTGTGAAATTGGCTCTTGTAAGCTGCTTGAAGTCAGTAGTAATGTAGGGAAAATGGGCTCTCCTCCATTGTAATGAGGCAGTCATGGAGTCCAAGAGGGAGATTTTCCCATCACATAATTTCCCCCACACACTTAGCCCGTGAGCACCATTGATAATGTGAGAATAGGGCAAAAGGATCTATTGATGTTTTATGTACACTGCTGTGGGTGAGCTGTTTTTTTTTTTTTTTTTTTAAGTTTGACAGATATTAGTTGACAAAAAGTTTTAGGCCAGGGTTATTTCTTAGTGCTTGGACAGCGGGTGGGGATAGGGATTGGGGTGGAGGGGTCTAATATGCAATCTATTCATGCACAGAGCTCACCGAGTCATTCATTTTAAACGAACTGAAATTTAAGGAATAGGAGGTGCTGTCGACCGTCTCAGTCGGCTACGGGTCCTTGGGGTCGGGAGTTCTCGAAGCGTCGGTGGGCAGAAGATAGGCGAAGTGGCACTCAGACTCAAACTTCCCCTGAGTTGGTCTGTTTGTCACTTTGCCTATCTTCTGCCCACAGATGCTTGGAGAACTCCGGACCCCAAGGACCTATACCCGACTGAGGTGGTCTGTGGCAAGTAGTTGCAGACTGCACAAGCAGCAGTTGTTTAAATGGGATGTACTGCCAGGCAAAGGCATAGATTTCAAAAACAAAAAGCTCTTCTGAAATGTGACACTAGAAAGGGCCTTGTCCTGTGACTGTTTTTTTTGGTAGATGCTCTTAAGGATTCCCTTAATGTTAACAATGACTGGCATGCTGCGCCTGTTCTTAAGCAGCAGGTGTTAATTTCCTTGGTACCCAGACCATGCAGTGCAGGGTTTTCTAAATCCCTGTCAAATCACTGCCTGTCGCCCCTTCGCCCTTTTTATCTTGAACTTCCACATTACAATTTAGAGCTCGTAAGAAGTTTTTGATCCTTCTCGAAGCTGTTTTGAGACCAGTGGTTATTATTCGCTTTCAAGTAGCCAATCACTCTGTCCAGATAGACACAGTTACAATACAGATGCCATGTTGAAGGTTCCTGGAGACGCTGTTGTGAGCGCTGTTTCGGGGCTGGCACTTTGCCAGCGAACCTTGTGTTTCTTTCCCTTCCTTCTTGCAGAGGAACTTCTCTACATCTCTGTTAGGTCTTATACTTCAGGTACAGCCTTCTGCTTTGAACTGAGATCTAAAAGCAAGAAAGTTTTTATGATGCTCAAACCCCAGACCAGGAATTCACTTCTATGCTTGTCCAGGAAAAAAAAAAAGACCTTTTTATCTTAATAGACACTCTCCTTTTTTTTTTTTTTTTTAATGCTTTGCAGTTCACAATGTACTTAAAAAATAGCTTAAGATGTGAGTTCTTAGGCGCTTGATGTATTATTCAGAACAAATTCATTTGAAGGTGCATCAAGAGCTTGCTATCAGAGTGACTACCCTTTGTCTTAGCTCAGTCTCGGTCTGCTGAGTCTAAAGTACAGGATTCACGGTGATGTGGGGATCCCAGTGGGGAAAACATCCTTTGAAGCCTCGTTCAAAAAAGCGGAAAGCCTACTTGTCCTACCCACCTGTTTCACTAAGAGGATTAGGTAATTGAGCCAACATGGAAATCTGGTGCATGGCCCGAGGACTATGTTAATACCTGGTCACCTTTCTCCATATGTTCCTGTCATACAATCATGTCAGCAACTGAGGAAGACAAGCACGTTCCTGAGGGTCACATGACAGCCCTGTTTACTGAATAGTGGCATTTATACTTTTTGGGAGTTGAGGCACATCGTGGACCTCCATAGTAGTCATCTCCTAATCTGGAAGCACATTCTTTGTTATGATCCGGAGTTTAGAATTCCTTTTGATCCTCTCATTTGCACATTTAACTAACAACTAATACAAAATTAAATGAAATGGATGCCGATTTGCAAAAGTGCCTGAAAGTAGTCACTGAGATTAGAAAACTTCTAGAGAGTGATTCATGGAGCTCGACGCTGAGGTGTCAGAAAAGTAGATTGCAAGCAGGCTTCAGACGGTGTGTCAGCACAGCACAAGCTCTTGACCTTGGCTGTTAGTTTACAAAGTGATGCATCCAGAGCAGTATGGGAGCTGTGGAAGAGAAAGGCTTTGCATTGGCTCTTTGCCTGAAAGCACAACCTCAGACTTACGTTGGCAAGTTGAAGCAGCCAGCATGACGTCAGGACCCATGCTTCAGTGTGCGTGAGGCGACTGTCAGTGAGAACAGTCACCAGGATGGTTGCACCAGGTGAGACCCTGTCAAGCTGACTTCCTGCATGATGTGAAAAACAAACTGGCAGAAGCTGCTTCTCTCTTCTCTAACAATGTGCCCCCCACCCACTCAGATCCCCACTTCTTTACAATAACAATGTTATTCAAGACAAGGAGTATAGATCCTCTCTCTGTACTTCATTAAGTATATCCTCTTATCTTCGGAAGAGAATGTATTTAAAACAAAACAAAACAAAACAAAACCTTGTGAATTATGTCACAGTCCACTGACTAAGTAAATGCAGTTTTCAAATCTCCTTACAGTATATATGTGAAGAATGTTATAGTTAAGTTTTGACTGTATTCATAGATTTAGTGGTGCAACTCAAAAGTAGCAGAGACCGCGAGTTCAGAGGTGAGGTTGGGGAGGAGGTATGGGTCCCATATAATGCTGGGAGTCATAGGGTGTATGGCTAGGGAGAACTGGGCTTGCATGCAACCTTATTCTTTCATAGGGATTTTTTTGTCTAAGTAATGATCTTTTAAAATGTATTCAGATTACATCCCAATTGTTATCCCCTCGCCTGTATCTTCCCATTCCCACCCTCCCTCTGTCTTATGCTCTATTACCCTCCCCTAGACATCTGACAAACAGTGGACCTCCTCCCCCACCATATAATCACACCTTGTCAGGTCCTGGTAGCATGCTTTCCCTTCCTCTGTGTGCCACCAAGCCTGCCCATCAAGAGGCAAGTGATCAAACATGTAAACATGGATGTTACTTGGATTTCTGATATGCAGTCTAGTTCCACTGTCTATCACATACATGGTTGGGTTAGATGAAGCCTCAGCTTTATTTCAATCCAAAACTTTTGTTAAGTTGTGACCAGACTATTGTTGAAGTAGAGAGCCTTTTAGCCTCATGCAGTTAGTTGTGTGAGCCCTGCTCACCCAACACTCATTCTTCTCTTGGCAAACAAGACAACCTTCGCTTAGGGGTGGCCTATTTCTTTATCTTTAAGCTGGAATTCTAGAACCCTTCAGAGTGCTAGGGAGGTGTAAAAATATTGCCAAGGAACTAGACTGGGCCCGGTGAACCAAATGGGTACTGCACATTGATTGCGTTGTTATTGGAATTTTGATTCAGGTGATTGTTCTTTGGTTTGACAGAGAGTAGTAGAGGTTGAATTGAACTGGAGCAGACTGAATAAAGGTGTTATTGTCAGACAGATGAGCTGGTTGCCTTGGTTTGTGATGAGACCCAAATGTGTATAGTATAATTGTGATGGAAGAACCTGTGTATTCTGTTTGGACTGCCATTCTCTCTTCCTAGTGGCTCAAACAAAGTTCCTGTCCACCTGTCCTGTGATTCTCTGGGTACAAGAAGTTAACCCTAGGAACACAGTCTGAAAACCACGTGAGTCCTAGTCACCCATGACCAGCTGCTCTATTTCTTTCAGCAGCTAAACCTCAGAGTACGAGCACGTCACTGTATCGCAATGGTTTGATGCCACGCTAGTGAGAATTATTTTCCATCTACTGACATAGAACCTCTGCTGGTGATTTTACACTATGTACATATGCTTAACCTCTACCCTTTTACAAGCTCTAGATTACTTTGTTACCCTCCAGATGGGGGGAAAAAAACTTAAAAAGAGCTTAACAGCTTTTCAGATATTCAGCATAGAAGTTAGACGAAACCATAATTGTTTCTACAATTTGTATTATTCTCACTAAGATATGCTACACTATATAAGAACAACCATTTACTGTTTTCTATGTTTTTTTTGCGTATGTGTGTGTGGTGTGTGCTATCCCTTGTGTGCATGTGTGGAGGCCATAAGTCATGTTCAGGTATATTCCTCAACCATTTTCCACCTTACTTTTTAAGACCGAGTCTCTCACTGAGCCTGACACTTCATTCCAAGTAGACTGAGTAGCCAGCAAGCCATAGCGACTCACTTGTCTCTGCTTTTTTCCTTCTAGTACATGGGTAACAGTATGTGATCACTGCGCCTCATACATGTGTATAGCTCATACGAACTGCGTTCTCATAAGTACTCACTCAATAAGAACTTTATCCACTGAGCCATGCTCTATTTTATGTGTTTTTTTTTTTTTTTTATCAAATTATAAGTTGAAGTCAACAAGTTTCTCCGTATGAGAATTTTCAACTCTGCTAGCCCCAAGGTGTCTAAAGAAATCCTGAATAGGTCATCTCCAAAATAGCTTTGACATTGCTAACTGGAATATTTTGTCAAATCAACTCATTTTAGAGTTGAAAGAGCAATGTTTTAAGTATCAGGCAGGAAATCAGAAGCTGAATAATGTTCCAGTTTTGGACTCTTGTTTTCCCATCTGTTCTTTAATTCCCAAGCTACCATAGACCTAAATTTATTTGGGATATGAACCTATATTTGGTCTTAGAATAAAAATAACAAAGGAAAAACACAGTCTTAGTGATGTCAAGGATTAAGTCCTTATAATTTTTAACCGCAAAATGCTTTTAGTCAGCTTCTTGGTGTCATTACCTAAATGGTCTTTTTAGCCTTCATCACCATGTCACACACACACACACACACACACACACACACACACACATATATATATATATCTATATCTATCTATCTATCTATCTATCTATCTATCTATCTATCTATCTATCTATATATATATATCACTAAACTAATCTGTATGTTTTCTGATGCTTCTGAAAGAGCCTAACTTGAAGAGTATGGATGCAATGTTGCTGAAGTTTATGGCTATCATCTGAGCTAAGCACTTACATAAAAAGATGATTATCATCATTACAACCAAGCGTACCTAGGAAGAGAAAGGTGGCAACCAAGGCCTTTGCCCTGACAACTGGTAGACGGGAGTGGCCAACGCCAACCTTTGTCGGCCATGGCTCTCACAATGCATCAGGACGTCCCAGAGGTTTGCAAAATATGGGCCTTCGCTTTTTGCAGTAGATACAAAGTCCTTACTGTGTTATAGTTCATTTTACAAGTAGTTTATAAATGAGAGCATTTGAGAAAACGAAGTGAGCGTAGCTATGCAGTGGGTTCCCACTGCAGGGAAATAGCCATAAACATCACCAGCTTAGATTGTGCCTCAGGCTGTGAGCTGAGTTTCAGTTGACTCGGAAGGTCTTTGTTCTGAGATCTGTGGCTACCTGTGGCTTGTCCTTCGAGCAGACACAGTGCTTATTTACAGATAAGAGGAGACACACTTTGATTACTATCAGACTCTAGTAATGAAGGCAAGTCACACAGTCTATTCTATTATCCGTGGGGTTTCAAGAATAGCTGCAGGCTATCCCACAGTGGATCCTCACACAAACAGGGAAAAGGAAAACGTGCAGACAACATAATCTAGGACAGTGGTTCTCAACCTTCCTAATGCTATGACCCTTTAATGCTCCTTATGCCATGCTGACCTCCATAGAGTTATTTTCATTGCTACTTCATGACTGTAATTTTGCTAATGTTATGAATCGTAACACATATCTATGTTTTCTGATGGGATGATCTTTGGCACTCCCTGTAGAATCTATCGAGTCTCCAAAGGGCTTGTGACACACAGGTCGAGGATGTTTAGTGACTAAGTATCAAGCTTTCTTCTTTTTCTTGCTTTTCTTTTTATTCTTATTAACTTTTTATAATTATGTACATGTATGAAATATACTCTGATTATGGCCACCATTATCTTCTTATTCTCCTCCCACTTCTGATCACTTTTTTTTTTCTTCTCAACTAATCCTCACCCTGCTCCTCTCTGATACTGTGTATGTGTGTGTGTGTGCGCACATGCATATTTGTGTATATATGTGTGTGTGTGTGTACATTTGTGGATGTGTTGATGTGTACATGTGTGTGTGGATGTGTGTGC
>OU015743.1:1214071-1229599 GCA_907169655.1 Acomys percivali | reverse complement strand
ATGTGAGCATGTGTGTATGTGTGTATATGTATGTATGTGTGAGTGTGCGCACACTTACACATGTGCATGCGCATGCAGGTCTTGTCTAGGTAGCTGCAACTGTCATGTGCTCATCATGGTATCTGCCCCAGAAGCTAGTGTTACACAGTACTGCTCTCATCTCCCACAGTCTTTTCACTCTCTCATCCATGATGTTCCATGGGCCTTCAATGTGGTGATACATACATCTTGCGTAGGCCTGAACACCCAAAGGTCAGTAATTCCCAGCACTTTGGCCAGTTGCAAGCCTCTACATTAGCCATGGCTCTCTGACTGGCTGAGACCAGCACTAATCTAGTCTATGGATATTGACACAAATGTTTACAAGGCAGTGTGGGTACATGCCTGTTTAGCAAAACATCCATCAGCGTGTGTTTTCTTCTAGGGCCTGTAACTCCCCTAGCCATCAACTTTTGACCAGGTTTAAAGTTTCAGACATGTGTCCCTACCCTAAGAAAAGGTTTCAAATGAAACTCCAAAATTTCTGCCCGTCTTGTGCCAGGTCATAATTGTAGTACAGAGAGTTCACAGTTGAGAAAGACTGCCAGTCACTTTTTGACCAAAGCACCCTATATCACACCTTCTGGAGCTATGAAAGCTAGCCTTCAAGAAGAAGGTTCCAACTTGATTTTTCTTTGCTCTGTTTCTATAGTGTGCGGGGTCCTCAGCAATATAGTACCGTCATCTGGCTGCTGTGGATAACCAAGAGTGGTGGCAACAGCTTATTGTTGGGGAACCCCTGAAAGGCGCTCTGGCCAGCAGTTCATGGGGTTGGGGGGATCCCACTTCTAGCACTGAGATTCTCACGTGAACTCTTCAGGGCACTTCAATTCAAAATCCTCAAAAATTTAAATATATAATTTTAAATAATAATAAAAATTTAAAAAAATATGTATTTGTTTATTTAGTAGCAGGCTTCCATGTGGTGTTTTCATACATCCTTAGTTTTGGTTGACTCTCCCTCTAACCTTCATCTTCCTTCATTCTACGCCTTCCACATTTGAACCCTTCAACTTCCTAAGAAAAAAAGAATGTGGGTCCATAAAGTTTATAATTACATTGAGCTGTGATTATATTAATGCTGGTGAAACTTGGCCACTATTTACTGTGTTTCTGATAATCCCAAGAATAGGGAGAGAAAAGAAAGTAAAGATGCATTCAATGGGAAATCTCTAATTGGAAAAAGACGTTTGTACTCACACTGGCAGAGAGTCTTGACTGAGATGTGCTACTGAATCAGGTCAGCCTTAGAAATCTGAGGACTGACCCTGAGACTTGATGGGGCTCTTCTCATTATCATACATATTTCTTGAATAGCTCTCAAGTTTATAGCACCAGGATAAGGGCTTTGGAGAAAGGGAGAAATAGTGGGGGAATCTGAGGAGTGAGAAGCATGTGAGAGGAGAGATACAGCATTGTGTGGAGGGTTAAGTGATGAGGGAATCCGGGAAGCAAGGATGGTTAGTAATGAGATACTAAAGGTTCTGAGGAATGAAATTAGGGAATGTCTGGGGTGATATTAGGAAGAGTGTGGTGCAGGATGCAGGGGTTCACTCAGCACGTAGACATGTAGTCTAGGATAGGAAAGGGAAGATACAGTCCTTACCTATAAGCCACCAAGAGATTCACAAGGACACTGCACAAGCAACTAGGTACCTAGTAAGATGCCTTCTAGGTGTAAAGGTGAATACAGCATCCTTCAGGACTCCAAGAGAACTTAGGCTTCTAGGGTAGCTTGATGTTAGGCCAGCATCCAGCATTATGATTCTGGCTTCAAAGAAATGAAATTACAAGTGATGGTCGGAAAAAAATGTCTCTGAGTAGCAACAGCATATGACTGGTGAGAGGGAAAAGAAAGACAGGGCCATTGTAAAGGGAAGGCGTATTTTATAGAGATGCTACAAGTAGGTTTACAAGTGGCCAAATGGTCAGATGAGAATGTTTATAAGATGTCAGGAAATCCAAGGAGTGGGTTGGTCTAAAGGGGCACAGAGGGATAAATCCCAGTCCAAGAACCAGAGAAATAAGATGTGCTGGGTTGGTGGGCTCTGCTGCAATCATTTGTTTTCTAAGGTCTTCAGCAGATTTGATGAAGTCACACAGAGGCCAGCAATGTACTGTATTTTAAATTAAGTAGCACACTCTCTCTTTCGTAGTCTATTGATTAAAATGGTAACACCTGGAAATGATGCTTACTTGAGACACCTGTTTACCACTCAAGTTAACAAATAAAACCAAACATAGCTGGGGGCCATTCTTGAAGAGTTTTGTGGATAGAGTGCCTAAGTATTACTAAGAGCTTGGACCTACTTTGTACTGGGGACAGTGGGACAGTGTCTAGTTGACCACGAAGAATCCACAGTTCAGTAGGTCATCTGCAAACCCATGTTTATGCTCCTCTGTCCCCAGTGAGGAGTGAGCTTGTCCTTTCTTGGTGCTTTATGCAAATCCTCATTTCTCAGGTCAACTGAAGGCGTTCTCCTGGAGGATTTTAATTAAGATCATGGCTGCTCTGGCAGGAGATCACAACCAAAGACCTTCTAGGTCTATGTGTTCCAGCTGGAACACACACTTTTTTCTTCTTCCACACAGGGTTTCTCTGTGCGGCCCTGGCTGTCCTGGAACTCATAGAGATCTGCCTGCCTCAGCTTGCCAACTGATAGGATTAAAGGCATGTACCACCGTGGCCCAACGAGACACACCTTTAATCCCAGGAGACAGAGGCAAACAGAGTTTTGAGTTCAAGGCCAAGTTTTGAGTAAAGAAAAGCTTAGGTCCAGGTGTGGTAGTACTCGCCTTAATGCCAGAACTCATGAGACAGAGGTAAGCAGATCTCTGAGTTCTGTTAGTTCTGCTCTGACTGTTTGGTTGGGTCAGTGAGTTGAGAGGCAGTGCAGTGGGGTTGAGTTTGTGGCAGTTCAGTTCATGAGATTCAGAAGCAGTTTTACAGGAGAGTTTGACAGAGACAGATTGAAGAGAGAGGGAGGGAGGGAGGGAGGGAGGGAGAGAGAAAGAGAGAGGGAGAGAGGGAGAGAGAGAGAGAGAGAGAGAGAGAGAGAGAGAGAGAGAGGGAGAGAAAAAACAAGCTAGACACAGGTGGAGACGGAATGAGTGAGAGAATGAGAAGGAGCCTGAAGATTAGAACATACTGCCGAAGTTAGTATGAGACCAAGCAAAGCAATTCAGTCAGACGTGGAGAGGTGGCAGTTTGAATCTGTCATCCAGGAGAGAAGTTTCACACAGAACAGCTGAGTTGAGCCAGCCAGCCAGAGCTCAGAAAGAACTAGAAAAGGTGAGCTTATTCAGCGGTAAGTCTCAGAGGCTGAAAACGTTCTAGCCCTAGATAAGATTGTACAGAGGCTAGAAGCTTTCAGGATTATGCCCAGGTTAGCAGATGGAGGCAGTACGCCTCTGAGATGACAACTAAGGCCAATAAGATACATTTATACCTTCTCTGCAGAAAGCGTCCTTTGTCCTGGGCCACACTCACTTTGATTTTCTTTTTTTTTGAGGTACCACTTAGATAGGGTCTGCTATCACATTACTTTTCAGTTTTGTCATTTAATGGCTTTAAATTAAGCAACTCTTTCTCTTTCCCACCTATTTATTTGTGTGTGTGTGTGAGAGAGAGCATGTGTGCATGTGCATGTGCGTACACACGGGTACATGCGTGCCATGGTGTACATGTAGAGGTTAGAGAGAAAATTGCACAGATGGGTTCTTCTCTCACCGTGTGTGTCCTAGGAATTGAGTTTAGCTCCTCTGGCCTGGTGGAAAGTGTCTTTAGCTGCTTAACTTTCTCAGTGGCCTATGCAAATCTATTTCTAACACGTGCCCAATGACATAGAAGAGAAAAAGAAATTCTGGGGTGGGGAGCTGCAGGAAGGAGCAGAGGGACAACGGATGACAATGTCATAATGATATCTAATACACGATTTGCCCATTTAAAAAAAAATGACGTGATGTAAAAGCAACCTTTATTTGCAGGATTTAATTGTTGTCTCTGCCCCCCCCCCCCAGTCTGTTAACCTAGGCTTAGACCTGGGAGCTTCCAGCTTCCACGCAATCTAAACTAGGCCTAGATTGTTTTCAGCGTCTGAGATACTGCTGAGTAAGTTCACCCTTTCTTGTTCTTTCTGAGCTCTGGCTAGCTGGTTCAGCTTGGTTGTTGTGGGCCAAACTCCTCTCCTAGGTGACTGATTCAATCTGGCTTCTCTCTTGGCCTCCGACTGAATCACTCTGCTTGGCCTCAATCTAACTCCAGCAATCTGTTCTAATCTGGCTCCTTCTCATTCTCTGGCTCGTTCTGTCTCCACCCGTGTCTCTCTTGTTCTGTCTTCAACGCTCTCTGTAAAAGTCTCCTGGTAAAACTGCATCTAAACCCCAGGAAATGAACCACCACAAACTCAGCTCCCTGCACTGCCTCTTAACTCAGTGACCCAACACGACAGCACTGGACCAGAACTCAGAGATCTGGATGCCTCTGTTTCCTGAGTGCTGGGATTAAAGGCGTGTACCACCACACCTGGACACAGCTTTTCTTTACCTGAAACTTGTTATATACCAGGCTGGCCTTGAACTCAAAGATCTAATTGCCTCCGTCTCCTGGGATTAAAGGTGCATCTGTGTTCCAGCTGCATCACACGGACCTAGAAGGTCTTTGGGTGTGATCTCTTGCCAGAGCAGCCATGTTCCTGGTCAAAATTCCTCTACAATGTGACCTGCTTCTTTGAGTACTTTGTCCATTTTTTTCTATTTTTTAAAGCAGGAGGAGTGTTTTATGTAGAAAATTTACTGCTGGGGTTGAAGATGGGGACTTAAATGGGTTTTAGCGAGTAAACAGGAAAAGGAGATGACTAAATATATTTAGTGAAGCAGTAATTCATGGGCTGAGATACAGGAGGAGGTAATCTGTCACAATACAGCTGTAAATATAACGTTCCTGTAATGGTGAGACGAGAAAACACTTTTGCCTGAATTCTCAGACCATGAGTCTCAAACCTCTTTGTGTTAATATTTTATCATTTTCTTCCCCATTTGGGTGCTTTTGTTATGACTTCAGCTATGAAATAAGATAAATATTGTGGCGTTAGTGCTTTTTGGTTCTGTAGCTGCAAGTGCCTTCTGAGTGCTTTTATTCCTGCAGAGTAATCTTGTTGGGAATCCCAGACACTCGATCACAGCTCAGGAAATTTAGTTTGGATATTTAAAAAGGAAAATATGTTAAAGGGAAGTATGTGATTAAAAATTGTAGGCCCTTAAAACTTGATGGGGCATTTAACTTCAGATGTCTTGGACAGATTCTTGAAATTTTGCCGTATTCAAGCAACAGTACATTTTAATGCCACATATTGGGACCTGCCCATGAAGATACAGTCCTGGAATTTTAGGGTTTCTCATGTGACTGCATCATTTGGAAAACAAGAAAGCACAACAGTTTTATTGAAGTTGTAGGCCTTAGTGTCATATGCAGAATTCTCAGTCCTGTGCTTCTTGCTCTTCTAGACAAATAATATTTGTTTTAATATTAAGAGTTGAGGTTTATTTGACCCTATGTAACTGCTATTGTTTATGATAACTTCAGGAGGGGCATTTTTGGCAAGCCACTTTATTCATACCTCAGCGTCCTCTGTAGAAAGTCAACACAATATTTATCTTCTTACCATCTTTATAAGGCATTACAAAGATTAACGAGGAGATGCTTAAACAACTGCTGAGCTCAAGTGTAAAAGTAGCTGGTTGACTAGACCATATGATATCGAAAAATCAGTTCTTGACCTAAAAAAGACTCACAAATACTGTATAAGAGAAGAATGTTTCTTTTACCTTCTTTTCAACTTGATGATGGCCTTCCTTCCCATCTCCTAAACTCAGAACAGAGGCACTAGCTTCTTAGTCGAATGGCTGCAGGTCCTGCTTGGATTTTCCTCACTATGGGTGTCAGTCGTCTTCCGTTTAAATGAGTTCTTCAGTGTTGAATATCATTCTTAATTTTTTTCCTTTCTCACACAGGTGCTTGGCACACATGTGTCTGGAATCAAGGTCAAAGCAAATACTTATCAAATCAAAGTAAGCCCAAAAGACTCCTTTGCCTTTTAAAGACTATGGGTAATGCTGTTAGCATTTAGACATAATTGTGTGTCCAGTGTGCATGAGGTCTTGGATTTTCATAGTGTATACCACTTCTGTAATCCTAGAATTGCTCCCTTTTTACATACTGGAAAGATGTTTGCGTCTGAAAATCACTAATCAACTCTTTATATCTGGGGAGGGGGTTAACTGAAAATAATAACGAGAGGGAATATAGCTGGACGTGACGGTACCCATCTCTAGTTTCTACGCTCAAGAAGCTGCAGCAAGCCGATCATGAGTTTGACGGCTTCTAATGCTACGTAGTGGCACTCTGCCTCATGAAGACAGTGAAGGCAGGGAGAAGACAGCTAGGAAAGTGCTCGTCACATGTGCACAAGGATGCGAGTTAAGATGAGCAGTGCCCATGCGAAAAAGCCAACTATTGTCGTGCATGCCAGTAACCCCATCTCTGAACACACAGAGACAGGAGGATACCTGGGTGTTGCTGGCCAGCAATCTCAGTCAATCGGTGAGAGGTACTGTCTTGAAACACAAGAACAAGAATGATTAAGGAAAACACCTAGCACTGATCTGTGGCCGCCACAGGCACATGTATCTGCACACACATGTACACATACATACGAATATGAACATTTGTGTACAAACACAAATAAAACAAACACCACAATATAGTTTTCTTAGGTCCAAATAAAATAAGGGTGATGTTAACCAATGCATAACTGAAGATTAAATTTCAATGATATAGACTTGCCTTTTTTACTGATTACAATAATGATTTATTTGAACACAGACTATCCTGAATAAGATGATAGTCAGACAGAGTGGCCTTTACTGCTACTTGCAACCCAAATCTTCTGTAAGCGAATGAAAACCCTGCAATGAGTAACACGCCCATGCTATGCCACAGTGACCTCTATTTTATAAATTCCTACTCTAAATGTCAGCATGTTGTTTGTTTTAGGCTCCTTCAACTTATATCATAAAAAAATGTTCACATTGCCATTTTTCACTCAAGCTTCTAGTGACAGACTGTGGCAGACTGTGACCTTTCCCTATGGGCTGGGGGAGGGGCCCTGAGACAGCCTGAGAGCTCTTGTTAAAAGGAAGCAACGCAAATAGTTGAAGTCCTGTTTCTGTTCCCTTCGGTTGCTAAATGACACCCTCTGACTGTAGCTGCTGATCTCCAGAGGGCAATTAAATTCCAGGTGGGAAATATACCTGTGATTTATTTTTAGTATGCCAGATTTGAGAAAAATAAACTATACGTGACCTTCAAGGTTTCAGGGTTATGGAGGATTTATTAGCATAGTTGGTTTTAATGTTATATTTTCAGAGTGTGGTGAAAAATTTCAAGCATGCCGTTTGCTCACATGTAGGGCTTAGAGCCAGTTAGAAACATAGAGTATGAACATAAATGTGTTGTGAAACTATTGCAGATGTTCAGTGGAATTTTTTTACCTAGTAATATACTTTCTTCTGTGGTTTACCAATTAAAAATATTGTTTATAAAGCGAATTTTTTTATTTTAGTTCTACATATATGTGTGCGCTTTAAAAATAAATTTCACATCCAAATGTACTTACATGTTAAGACTTTAGAACTTAAACTTTAGAGGTAGTGGTCTAGTATCTTTTCTAGAAGAAACACAGTTTCTCAAAAAAAAAATATATATATATATAAATTATCTTTAAAAAGAATTATAACTGAAATTCTAACAAAAAATTCTTTTAAAAAATCAAAGTCCCATACCTTCCTCGTGAAGAATTGTGCTGGTAGTGTGTATTGCTAAATAACATAAGAAAATTAAGGTAAAAGGGATTTTTCAAATTGGCAAATAGGCAAAGGTGTGAGGCTTTATAAGAACTAGTTTCTAGGGCTGAGGAGATGGCTCAGTTAATCAAATGCCCCACAAGCTGAGGACCTGACTCTGGATCCCTAGAAGCTGTGGAAATGCTTGGCATCGTTGGTGGACTGACATGCCTGTAGTCTTAGCGCTCATGGCGTATGGCCAGGAGAATCCCTGGAGCTCGCTGGCCAGTCAGTATAGCCAAACCAGTAAGCTATGATTGAGTGAGACATTTGGTATTGACTTCTGGCTTCCACATACATATGCACACATGGACACACATAATTTACTTACACACATACAGATTTGCAAACACACATACACAAATGAAGAAAAAACACATTTTTAGTAATTTGATAAACTTGTGTTAATGTAGAGCCTTTGCACACAATGGCTGATCTTTGAAAAGATCACATATGTGTGTGTCTGCGTGTATGTATATATTTAATATATATATATATGATACAGGAGTAGGTAGTTTGTCAAATTTCACTGTAAATGTGACTTTCTTCTAATAGTGGGGAGAGAAAGCATTCTTGCTTGAGTTCTGAGACTTTGAATATAAATGTATATATATATATATATCATATATATGTGCATTTTGACATTTTCTTCTGGTTAGAATTTTGATGGGGAAGTGTTTGGTTAAGACACCAGCTTTGGTTTGTTCAAGTATGAATTCTTTATTACTTTTTTTCCTCAGGTGTGTGGGAAGATACATAAATTTGCAAGCACATTTTAATTTTTAACTTATGGTCGGGTTAGAAGACAGGTGTTTATAAATTAAGGACGTATCTTAGGGATGACAGCTTGCAGACATTTCAAGTGCCAGCTATAGGCTACAAATCAAGAACTAGCTTTAGAGAAAGGAACTGTGATCTCTTCTTCCAGAAGATCCAAGAGAGTTTGGATCCATTTAGCATGAGAAAGAGGCAAAATTTTAAAACTAACCAGATATCATGGATAAGCGAGAAGCATAAACTAATTTACAGTTGGTTCCAGCTACAACCCAGCTGAGCAGGGTCGCTCATGACTCACCTGGTCGTCATAGGGGAAGGGCGTATGCCAGGAGAAGGGATAGAAATGGCCAGAAAGATGATAGAAATGTTTAAAGCACATGAAATTATAAGCATACATTTTGAAAAATCGGTTACAGGGGGTAGTATAACAGGGCACATAATGCAGAGGTTCGCCCATCTTCCTGAGGTCATTTAAGGCTTGACTAGAATTAATTCATCATGAGAAGCTCCATGGGAAATCACCCAAGTTTATTCTAGGAAACTGAGGTCAAGATGCCCCGCCCAGCTTATCTTAGACTCCATTAAACTGCCCACTTGTGCTGACCTTTCTTCAAGCTAACCGCTCACCTTAGCTTCTCTGTTACACTGCTTGCCTGCTCAGAACCCTTCCCCGCCTAACTACTTAGCTTCTGTTAAATTGCTTGCTTGTTCAGAACCCCGACTCCAGCTCGCCGTTTCCCTTAGGTTCCATTAAACTACTTGCTTGAACAGAGTCCCCCTGCCCCACAGCTCCCAAGTGAAATGCAGGATATTATTTTTTTTTCCCTTCAAACACTCATTGCTCTGGATACTCATGCTACATTTGGTCCCAGAAACCTGAGTGTAGTCTGAGCTAGCTGGAATAAAGACTTTCAGTTGGCTTAAACTGCGCCTTAGTGGTCATCTCTAGTGGGCTCCCTATAACATTTTGTGGTCCCATTGAGCCCCCTGACACTCAGGTATCTTGAGACCTCCAGGTGTCTAGAAGAGTGCATCAGCAGGAGAAAACTCTTAGGAGGGGTGCATCCTGAAATGTTTCAGGGCCCCAGGAAAACCTTCTCTGTCCAGTTGCTACAGAGTGCTCTGACATGGCCATTCAAAAATGCTAACTGAAAGCCATCTGACCTGAGCATCTCCAGAAGTGTTTCTGTTGTTCTTGTTGTTAGTGTGTGTGTGTGTGTGTGTGTGTGTGTGTGTGTGTGTGTGTGTGTGTAAGCTGTCAACTGATTAGGACTCAAGAAAAGAAGCTGGATGCAACTGCAGATCCTGTGTTCAGAGTCTGTGTGAGATGTCACCAGAGCTCTCTGCTTAGCCGGGTGAATGAATGAATTTTGTGAGCGCCTGTTATTTCTCTGGTCGCTGTTGATTGTTTTTGTTTGCATTGTTTTACTCTGTCTTTCTAAATCAGTCTGTCACTTGCCCTTGTGATTTGGGGCAGGGGAGGGGGCAATGTGAGCTGCCCGAGGACCCCCTCTAAAGCATGAACCATTAATATGGCCTTTGTTATGTAGTTGGCCCCTGGCTTAAGGAGAAAGCTCCAGAAATTGGAGGGATTTGGAATGATGAACAGGTCTCAACTTTTGGAAAGTGTTCAGAAAGTTTACAACAGCCAAGATTTAGCTGAAGACAGACAGGGAAATAAACTCTCCCATACCATGAGAATTGCCATTAGGGAGGCAGACCAGAGAGAAATGGGGGTGGGGTGGGGTGGGGAATAGACCAGGAGAAATGGAAAGAAAATGACTAGAAAAGGACCAAAGCGCATATGATAAGCAGAAGAGTCACTGGAAGAGTGAATGTACAAGCAGAAAGAGAAAGAGAAGAGCTGCCCTAGCCTCCAGCTAGCTGAACCTGACCAGGCGAGGGATAACTTAGCCCTTGGGAGCCCAGAGTGACAACAAGAACAGAGGACAAACCCATTAGCTTTCATTTATTTATTTATTTATTTATTTATTTATTTATTTATTTATTTTTATTTTTTTTTATTAATTTATTCTTGTTACATCTCTATGGTTATCCCATCCCTTGTATCCTCCCATTCTCCCCTCCCTCCCATTTTCCCCTTATTCCCCTCCCTTATGACTGTTCCTCAGAGGGATTACCTCCCTCTGTATATGCTCATAGGGTATCAAGTCTCTTCTCGGTGACCTGCTGTCCTTCCCCCCTTAGCTTTCTAATAGTCACCAGAGGAGCCCACTCCATAGTCACAGAATTCCTTGGACTCCTTACCTCCAGGAGGATAGCAGTCCAAGGACCTCCTGGATTGTAGACTTAGGACAAGTACGGCGACTTAGTATTTTCTTTCCTGGTTATGTTGAACTGTCCATACCAATTGATTGGAAGAGACTTATTACAAAAACTCATATCCAGGGTTGCATCCAGCAAGGAGCCTAGCTAGTCTAACTCTGGACTTGAGCCAAGTTCTCTATTTGAGGATTCAGCCACAGAAGGAAGAGGCAACCCTCAAGCTATCTGCAAGGACTAAGGGAAGGTTCTCTGATGTGTGGGCTGAGGGGAACCCACCGTGATTAGCAACACACTGGCCACCCATTGTGCCTCAGTTGTTAAATTCTGGAACATTGGTATGGGTTACACAATACTCCATGAGCTGGGAGGTCAACCAACGGATGGTCAAACACACTGACTGAAGGAGGCAGGAATTCTTGTCCCCTGCCACTCCCCACGGAGTCCCTTGCTTTTTGTCCTGAAGCTTCATACTTGAGACTTCCAAATGCTACAGGATTTAAGAGAAGACAACACATAGGTGGAAATGATCCATTCCACAGTGCTGAGCCCTTACATTCTCCTAAGCTTGGTTGCTCTCTGAAAGGAAAACCTATATGCTCTGGGATGTAAAAGATGCTTTTTTTCTAACTCCCACTGGCTCTGAGCTGCCAACCTATATTTGGCTTTGAATGGACCAACCTAGAGAGTTTATATACCAGTCAACTAACATGATCTCTGTTGCCACAAATGTTCAAAAACTCACCAACATTGTTTGATGAAGTCCTGAGTACCTGTCTGTTGGAATTGTTTGTAAAACTAACAAAACACCCAGCCCCAGTATGTAGCTGACCTCCTCATGTCTTTGACTCCTGAGGAGGAATGTTGGCAGGGACAGAAGGCCTTTTAGAAACCCTCCAAGGCCTGAGATACAGAGTCTCAGACAAAGGCTCATCTAAACTTCTCAGAATGGGTAGAGTCCTCCTCCATCCAGACAGAATGCTCCAATAACTATTAAGAAGCATCTTTAGGAAATAATTCCTAGATTTAGACTGCTCCTAGCTTTGCAGTCTGACAATGGCCCAGCTCTCATCACCAAGCTGACTCAAAATCTGACAAAGGTATTAAATATTAATTGTAAATTACATTGTATGTATAGGCCACAGAACTCAGGTCAGGTAGAAAGAATGACTCTAACTCTTATAGAGACTCTGACCAAATTAGTCCTAGAGATTGGCAAAAATGGATCAACTGCCCCCTTTGCCATTCTCGGGGCCTGTTGTACTCCTTACAGGGAGCGCCTTACTCTTTTTGAAGTGACATTTGGGAGACCATCTCCCATCTTCCTTCTCAAGTCCTTGCAGACTTTGCATGAAGCTCACAATACCATTGATCGGACTGTGAAGGGAATCCTGCCATCTCCTATCTCAGACCTAAGTAAACCTGTGCACAAGTGGACCACAAACTTAGGGAAATCAGAAGACTCCAAATCCAGACCACAAAGAGCACATAGACTCTTTAACAGAAGCAGTTCTGTAAAAACAAAGAGGCTCAGATCTTTTCTTGAGTCATAAAGGATATGTATGGCTTTAGGAAAAGCCTGTTATTTCTATGTCAACTAATTAGGGTAATTAGGGAAAGCCTGGCTATAGTCAGGGTGGTCCTCAAAGAAAAGGAAGAAAGGAGACACAGAGTAGATAATTGGCATCAGTCTCTATTTACCTGGGCCCCGAGGCTGACCACCTTACTGTCAGCATTAGCTGGACTATTGACTCTTTTTTTTTTTAAGATTTATTTATTTTATTTCTTGTATATGAGTGCTTTATCTGCAGAAGAGGGTGTTAGATCACATTAGATGGTTGTGAGCCACCATGTGGTTTCTGGGATTGAACTCAGGACCTCTGGAAGAGCAGGCAGCGCTCTTAACCACTGAGCCATCTCTCTAGCCCTGGACTATTGACTCTTATACTGATCTGCTGATCAGGCTGATTCTGGGACTCTGCCTCCTCAACTGCATGGCCATTTATTTCAAACAGAGAATAAACTCAGTTAAGCTACTGGTCCTTAGGAGCCACTGTGACTCCCCAGCACAGGAAAAGTCAATGACTTGACTCATGCTGATAGACCAGTGAGGAATGTGACAGTGCAGAGGTCCCCTCTCTCTTGATGACAGTCCATTTTAGGCTTGACTAGACTTTGAATTCCTCAATGAGAAGCCCTGCGGAAAATTATCCAACCTGAGGAACCGGAGGTCAAGATGCTGCAGCCAGCTTAGCTTAGTTTCTGTTAAACTGCTTGCTTGCATGAAACACTCTTCCTCATTGCAGCTGGTGAGTTAGATGCCAGGACGTGGTTTTTGCCTTCAAAAATCATTCTCTCTGGATACTTGGTGCTACACTTGGGCCCCGAATACATTGAGTGTGGTACCAACCAGCTGGAATAAAGAATTTCAATTGGCTGTAAACTGTGTCTGAATGGTCATCTCTGGTGGGTTCCCCATAATTGTGGCTACAGTAAAAGATACACTTTTTCAGTTTAGCTTGAGAGACTATTAAATTATCAGTCCTCTTCACTTGCAGAATTAAAAAAAAAAAAAGCCACGATACCTCGTCATCCTTCTGTGTGTGGACGTTAAGCTCCTCATGTGTCTACCGTGCTGTTGCTGCCTTAGCCCCAGTGAGGTGTCTCACACTTCCTATGTGGCAGGATGAACTGCTATCTTCATGTGAGTTGAGCTCTTTTGGCTCACAGAAATAACTGCACAGCAAACTGTTTCATTAGCTTCCTTTTGTAAATGAGGACTGAGACTCGGGAGGGATGTGAGCCAGCCACTTCAATTCCCGGAATCTACCGCTGCTCCATAACATCGCTGCTAGAAATATTGCATTACACAAATTATGGTTTCCTTGATCTCTGTGTCTGCCTGGCAGAGTGAAACCTTTTAGTGTTTAGTCTATGCTGTCTCTCCAGGATGATCCTGCAAATGTGTACAGGCTATTAATAATTAATTAAGGAAATATGTGTGCTATAGGGTGCTAAATCAGGAAACACAAAAAAATTAGCTTATTCCTCTGCATAAGGAGGAAGATCAACAGGGAAGAGAGTATGTTAACAAGTCAGTCTGTTGTTCCTACCGTGTCTTTTCTTCAGGAAGGGCACTCTTAGTGTGACTTTGGTGTCCCCTGCATTTGAAGTGTTCATCTTTAAGCAGTTTATGGTTTTTTTTTCTGGGTTAGCAATTTTTAAAAATTCTAGCTCTGGCATTGAATCCTTACCCAATTATTTATTAAATGTCCAGGGACTACATAGGTATTTTAGGAGACTAATAAACAACTATTTTTCCTTTTTCCTTTATTTGGAATTGATTGACATGGAGCTAGGGTCTAGCAGCTAAAGATACAATCATGCTTCATAATGACTGTTAAGTTACTTAGAGATTGTGCCTGAGGTAATATAAATTACTGTGTTAGTGCATTCTTTTCTTCAGTGCCTGGGTGGCCCAAGAAAACTGCAGACCAAGGAGCCAGGCCCCTCAGGTGCATAACAGAGAGACCATGCATACTCCAGTTTCATCCTATATGCAGATCCTGAGGAAAAGAAGATGTTGCAGCTGCCCAGTTAATTCTAGTGCACGCCAATATGGAGGATTTATGTGAAAAGAGGCAGAGAAAGGCAAAGCATATCCCTTTGATAGAAGTCCCCTTGTCTGGACATACAAGCAAAGGTTGCCTCTAACAGATTGAGCTATATTAAGACACAGGGTTAGGAGAGCTTAGTCAAATAGATAGCCACCTACAAACACAGACAGCTCCGATATAGAAGAATCATACTTTCCTTATATAGGCTTGAGAGTCTTAGGGTGTTTCATAGAGAGAATGGTAACAGAGGGGTTACTCATCCACATCTGAAGGACTGAGATGGAAGCACGTTTTGGCAGATAAATGCAAGTTCTGAGGCTTGACGTGTTTGGGGGAAACCACAACATTGTTGATGCTTTCAGAATGCGAGCTGCCAAGAGTGGCACATTGAGCCAGCTTATGATGTGTGTAGATGGTTTACTGACTCAAGTGCCCTGCTTTAGATGGTGGTTATCTTTGAGTACTTTAAGTCTGTTCTCTATAGAGAGAGGATGATTAACAGCTGCTGTTGAATAGGAAGAAATTAGTTCTAATATTTTGTAACTCAGGAGGACAAGGTGGTTGACAACAGTTGATTGTATATGTCAATATGGCCAGTGTAAAGGAACTTTGAATGTTAACAATGCCAAGAAGTGATAAATGTGTGAGGTAGTAGATATGCCAACTGCATATTGAACACATGTACTGAAGTATCACACTACGCACCAGCAAAATGTTCTATTTTAGGTATCAATTAAAAGGTTTAAATAACTTTTTTTTTCTTTTTAAAAATTGCTTCTTTGATTTCCAGTTTGATAACCTATCACAGCTGGTAGAGATTCTGAAGGCACCTTTGCTTTGAATGTAAGCTGACTTGGTATACTTACTTTTATACTTTGTATACTTTCGTACTTTGTATACTTTTATACTT
>OU015743.1:1185096-1196864 GCA_907169655.1 Acomys percivali | reverse complement strand
GGGGGGGGGGGGGGGGGGGGGGGGGGGGGGGGGGGGGGGGAGGGAGGTAGAGAGGCAGTTTTACTAGGAGAGTTTTACAGAGAGAAGTTGAATGAGAGTATAAACTAGACACCGATGAAGGCAGAACGAGCCAGAGAATGAGGAATTAGAAAATTAGAAAAGATTGCTGGCGTTAGTTTGAGGCCAAGCAGAGCAATTCAGGGGCTGAGAGAGAAGCAAGATTGAATAAGTCATCTGGGAGAGGAGTTTCAGCCAGAACAGCTGAATTGAACCAGCCAGTCCAGAGCTCAGTAAGAACAAAACTAAGACTGAGACTAAGCAGTAAGTCTCAGAGGCTGAAAACATTCTAGTCCTAGGTTAGATTGTATGGAGGCTAGAAGCTTCCATGATTAGACCTAGAAGACAGAGGCAGTCAGCCTCCAAGACAATTGAAGCAGGTAATTAAAACTTCTTTTTATGTAGCTTTTCTGATAGAGCTGGACTGGTAGATACTGATCAAATTTGGTCTTACTGTGGCAGTTTTTTTTTTCCATCTTATTTTAAAAGATTTATTTATTCATTTATTACATGTAAAGTGTTCTGCCTACATGTACACCTGCACACCAGAGGAGGGCACCTGATCTCATTATGGGTGTTGTGAGCCACCATATGATTGCTGGGACTTGAACTCAGGACCTCTGGTATAGCAGCCAGTGCTCTTACACACTGAGCTCTCTCTCTATTGATTGAAAGTTTGGCTTGGCATAGTGTAGTCTGGACTGGCATTTATGGTGTCTCAGAGTTTGTAGGAAATCTGTCTAGGACCTTCTGGTTTTTAGAGTCATGATTGAGACCTTGGTATTATTCTAGTGAGTCTGCCTTCATATATGTTTTTGTCATTTTTCCTTGGAGTTTTAAGTATAATTTCATTAGTGCTTTTGTATTTTAAATGTTATGTGTGGTGGGGAATTTCCCTTCTGGTCCTGACTATATGGTGCTCTGTGGTCTTCCTGCACCTGGTTAGGCTGGAGAAAGGTATCCCAAGCATATGGGCACAAGAAGCAAGCTGGAGTAGTCACTTTAGTAGCCAATGAAATAAAAATTTTAATATGATTATCCTGTATACCCTGTGTTTCCTTCTGGGTCTGTGTTACATCCTTTGGGTGATCATTTCCAGCTCCAACCATTTGCCTGAAAATTTCATGATGTTCTTGATTTTGATCGCTGGATAGAGTCTTCCATTGTGTAGATGTACCACGGTTTCTTTATCCATTCTTCCGTTGAGGGACATCTGGGTTGTTTCCAGTTTCTGGGTATTACGAATAATGCTGCTATGAATATAGATGAGCAAATGTCCTTATTGTAGGGTGGGAGCATCTTTGGGGTGTATTCCTAGGAGTGGTCTATCTGAGTCTTGAGGTAGAGCTGTTCTATCTTTAACGATTGGAACGAAAGTCAAAATGTCTATGGTGACAATAATTTGGGCCAATTGATCTGGCTGGCTGAACCCATAATGGGGAATATTTTATTTATTTTGCGGGGTAAAGATACAATAACAATATCATAAAGTATCTTTTTGTTCTGCAGTATTTTTATATTGAGATAAATTATATCTTAAGCTAGGCAGCTTCAAAATCAATAAGCTATTCTCTGAATTTGTTAATTTTTCTCAACTTCTCAGCCAACCTAGCTGAATCACGCCAGTGGCATTTTGTGCAGCACCTCTGCTCCCAAAATATGTGTGTGAGGGATTCAGGTAGAGGGAACTTTATATGGAGTTGATGTATGTTTGTTTTGGACATAAAACTATCATATCAAAGTTTAAAATGTAAGGTCTCAAAAACGTCAAATTAAACCTTGTTCTCAAACTGTGGATATTCAAAGTATGAATCAAACCATGTAGGAAAAACGTCATAGTTTGTATAGAGCAGCTACATATCACCATCGAAGCCATTTAAAAATTTTCTACATTAAACTCAACAGAGCTGTTATGCAATAGCACTAGTTTTTCATTCAGGAAAGAAAGACTTGCTCAACAAATTCTCGAGTGTGGTGTGATCAGATGGCCCTTAGGTCAAAGTCCTACAAAGTCCTTGGCTCAGAAAAACTACCTCAGTTGAGGTCATGCTTCTTCTTGGAGAAGGCTGAACTCTGTGAATATCAATGCAGCGGCGAAAGGCTTCCCTTTAAAGGCCATCTTGGGAAAGAAGAGTCATTCAGTTTAAGTTTCTTGGGTGATTAGCTGAGGCCGTGGGTGAAGATAATTTCTATGTTTTACCAGCTCTGCCTTCTTCCATTCCCTTCCTACCCAAGTATTGATCATAATAGTTTTCTCAATGTTTTTCCATCTGATTGTTCCTCTGTCAGTGTATGTCTTAATGGAGTTCACCTTATTGAGATACCGGGAGAGAAGACAGATGTTGATATAACTTCAATAACACTTGAGGGTAAAGAGAAAGAGCTATTACTTTTTTTTTTTTTTATTGTTTTAGGTATTATCTTTGAGATGAGAAATGAAATTCATTGTTATATGTTTCTCAAGAGAGAAGGAATAAGACCAGTGGGGTATAAGCAAGGAGTCAATTGAAGTATTTTCTGCAGATATTGTCTTAAATTTGTCAGCTCTATCTAGTTTTATTGTTCACGAATAATTGTAGTGTTTACTTATCTGAGATATTTTGACTTGAATAGCAAAGTGGATTGGAAATGTTGTTTTGTTCTTCCTCCTCCATCACCATTCCTCTTAATATTTATGGGTTGTTTAATCCTCTTCTCTGTTGATACTGAGTTCAATCGTATAACTAGCTTGGACCAATGGTATATCAGCAAGCATGACACAAGCTGAGTCTTGATGAGTTTGTACATGTTTATCTCTGAACACTTCTCTTTAGAAGACAGGTACTGTGCTATAAAGAAGCTTAGGATAGATGTCTCGAAGGTGTGTATTGTATGGATGCAATACCTGTTAATTAAAAAAAAAAAAACCATGGCTTATATGTGCAGCAGGAAATAAAGTTAGGACATCTGGAAAGCATAGAGGATTCTAGAAGAGAGCCAAGCATGATTCAGCTGGCAAGATGTGATGAGGACAGTTATCTAGTGTCTGATTTTGGGTAACTAGCCATGTGGTAGACTGTAGATTAGTATAAAGGGTTGTTTTAAATTGTGAGCTAGTCAGAGAAGAGTCTAGTTATATGGCCTAGGTATTTGCAAATAATGCTTTGAGTCTCATGAGTCATTCTTTTCAGGGAGCTTGGGGAAGGGAGGAAGAACCTTCAGCTGTACAAAGATTAGAGCTGATAGGAATTAGACAAGTGTTCAATTGGTTGCTCTGATCCCATATCAATGATTCCAGTCACTCAGAGGGTGTGGGAATTTTCCATTTGAGTTTAGAATCATGGGAAACTATTAACTTTTGGACTTCCACTGTTTCTGCAGTTCAGGTGATTTGAATTCACCATTCTCTATTTAGCCGAGGATGACCTTGAATTTATGATCTTCCTTCCTCTATCTCCTGAGTATTGGGCTTAGAAGTGTGTACCACCATGCCCAGTTTGTACTTTCTTGGGGACTGAACCCACGGCCCCACAGGCTGGGTAAACTTTCTGTCATCTGAGTTATTTCCTCAGTCTCTGGCATGGCTTCTTAAGGGCAAGAATTCATTATAAAAAATAGCAAATTACATCATCTTTCAGATTCTCAAGAATATTTCTATATTTATATGATTGTAAACAGTGGGAGAGAGATCTTGAATAGATGAAAAGGCCAACAATTGAGGGTAACTTTCTGAGGTTCTGTGGTTCTCCCTCCCACTCCAGGAAAAACACATTTAAATTAGCTCCACTTAGTGCTAATCTGGCAACTACACAAATATCTCCCAGGAAAGCAACATCTCACTCTTCCTCCTGCTGACTAATCCTGATTGGCAAATAGTGTGGATATGTGCTGGCTTCAGTCAGAGGTAAGAACGAAGGACCCAAAAGTCCCTTCCCCTCCCCTATTTTTCAGCTTTGAATATTCAGCAGATGTTAAATTCAATTTAACCAATACTGATTTATTCCATTCATTGCTTATCTTCTCCAGGAAGTCAAGTTTTTATAACCATTCCGTGGCAGGAAAGAAAAAAAAAAACCTTAAAAAATATAAGTCAATGCATCCATTTAAAAGTTAAGTTGATTAGATATTGTAGATTGTAAATTGATTAGATTTGCCTTGTAGATGAAAACACTCACTGTTCTGCTTTTTCAAGAAATTGCTAACAATCAATTTTTTTTTTTTTTGTACTGTCCTTGCAGTTTCAAATCAACATCAGTCAGAGAAAAATATGGATCTTTCTTTTTGTTTTGCATATTGGCAGCTTGGTCTCAGCTTAGTCCTCAGGAAATCTATTTTAAGTGATGTGGTGTACAAAACTACAGGAAAGGCAAGATCAACACTAGATTGTTTCCTTATAGGATGTACATTTATTTGCTTACTTTGGGGGCTGCTGTGGAAATTATATTTATTTTGCTGTTTTTTTCTAAGTTATGGTGATTAATATTAGGCTTAGCTCAGTTATTAAGGTTCCATAAAAATTCTGCTACAAACTAAAATGTAAATACTGCTATCATTAATGCTTTCAGTTACCTTCCTGCAGATAGGGCCACAATGCCAAGGTCAGTCCCATGACCCAGACAAGGTCTGCTATTTCCTGAGTCAGCTGGACCACACCCCCTGACTATCACCTCATGGGTGCTCCCCTGTCACTGTAAATTAAATAAAATGAAACAAGAAGACCAAGGCTGTCCTACGCCATACTGATCATGTTTTCTAGAACAGTAACTTAAAATGGATGCCCCGTTTCAAATATGAATGGCATTTCATGAGAGGAACTAAAAAAGTACATTACAGTACCGTTTGCAGAGAAATATCCTTGAAGCAATAAGAAGAAACTGTTCCTTCCTCACGTGCTAGTGGAGGACAGTGGTGACACCCTCTGTTGCAGACAGCACTGATACTAGGAGACTCTAAGGGGTCAGTGGCAGCCAGGGATGGCTTATCTAATTGGGGCTGGTACCTCAGAGTCATTCTGGACTATTCCAACTCAGAAATAGGTGGGAAGAAGAGTAACTCTGGCTTGGGTGCTGGTTCCCTCTGGAGGAAGACTCCAGGGCCATCAGCTATGTTCCTCAGGGCTGGTATTGCATTTTGCAGTATCCTTGGCTGTTTGGTTGTCCTTACGGAGTCATATTAGGCCCCCGGAAAGCTACATTTCCTATAATCCTTTGCTTTTATAGGTTTCATTCTATAACCAAAATATGACTACCATCTTGAGTAACCAAGCACTATCACTGCCTTTTCTAACCGACCAACAATGCATCCTTGGGAGAGAACACAAGCACTTGGGCCTTTGCCCCTGCATATTTTCAGGCACAGGGAACTCGGAAGGCAGGGGACACTGTCACTCATTTAATAACAGGTCACAAGAAGCTGGATTCTTTGTTATTACATATTGCTAAGCTCCACTTCATTTACAACTGCTCTTCATCCCTTGTTTGGTGAGAGGACATTCCAAGGGCATTTAAAAAATTGCTTTAAAGGAGTAATTGACTGAATGGGCAGAATACTTCTTAAACTGATTGAGCAAGGTTTAATCCCCTGGCTCCACAAAGAAAAACAGGATTAAATAACTAATACATACTACATGTTTGCCATCTCTCAAACACTTAACCTTAACTAATTTATTCTTACAAGACTTGAAGTTAGATCCTGTGATTCATACTAACAGCTCAGGAAGTGAAGGTATAAAGACACAATGAGCTTGTCCAGAAACACTGTGGTAGAGTGAAATGTTCACACATTCTTTGATAAACTCTTATGGAAAGATGCCCTCAACTTGAGCCTGTACTAATAAAGTATGGTAAAAGTGAAACTTCGCCAATGGGAATGTCTAAACCTTAAGCATTTCTACTTCTCTGCTTCTTGTCTCTTGTGATACTCATACCTGAGAAGCCCAGAGACACTGTGTGAAACCCTGATGGCCTTGAACTTGTCACCCTGGCAGAAAGGCCACCGCAACCAAGCAGAGGGGCCATGCGTAACGCAACCAAGCAGAGGGGCCATGCGTAACGCAACCAAGCAGAGGGGCCATGCGTAACGCAACCAAGCAGAGGGGCCATGCGTAGGAAGATTGACGTTTTCCGAGTATTGGTTGAGATAGCTACAGTTTCCGGATGTTGAGTCACTCCACCAGAGCTGCAGATATCATATTACACAGAACTTTCCCCCCTATCCTGTCAGCTCATGAGTCCAAGACTCACGAGTGCGAAGACTGGCTACTATATATAAAGCGACAATGTTAGGATGATTTGTTATGCAGCAACAGCTAAGGAGAAGAGTCACACGACTATTAAAGAACACGAAAGATTCAAGTTAGGTATTAAGGTGGCAAACTACGTTCTCCAACATGTGCTCTATGAGGCGTACCCCAGAACTTTGAACTGAGTGCAGAGTAACAGCTCTCCCGCATCTGCACGTCGGCAACACTCTGGACACTCCCCCTGACTAGTTTGGCTTTCTCTGCAGGCTCTCTTGCCACCTGCCACGTTCTGTCCATGCTTGTATACTGTCGTCCACCCTCTCACTGGGTTGGTCGCCACACAGCCGTTTGTTTGAGCTGGTTACAGCTGTGTGCCTACCCTTCAGAACAGGATAAACTCGAAACAATTTTAAAGTGAATGGATAGAAAATAGAAATGTTTCATGTTAACTGAAGCAAGATGAAAAATGCTTTTTGCTTCAGGCACTTGGGCTATTCTGTACAGCTCTTCTGGCTGATGCTTTGGGGAGGAGAATGGAAAGACCGTAGAAAGGGGGCTATTATGAATGAATGGGATGATATATTAACCTCATAAGACAATTCTGATTTTAATGTAGCCCAGAAAAGGCCAGAATAGCAGTATTAAAAAAAAAAAAAAGACTCTCATTACATGTTATTGAAGACAGTATTGTTTTTCCTGCCTGGCTATAACTCCAACAAAGGATGTGCAGATCAAGTGGTCCCACAGGAGTGACCTGTTTTCCGGGGAGGTGACTCCAAGATGACCAGACACCTACTGCAAAAATTTGAGCAATGATTAGAAGGCTTCCAAGAAACACTTGCTGAAATAATTAAATATGCTGAAGTAAAATCTAGTAAGAAAAGTTATTTTGTTGGTTGCAGAAGAAAAATGAGGCAACTAGACCATTTTTAGGAATCCTAGGGCAAAGATTGACCTCTTTTTTAGATTCTGTTGAGATATTAAGGAAATAAATCTAAGAGCTAAGCAGAATATATAGTAAGTTAAAAATATCACATAAAATGAGATGACATCATGCCCCAAACCCCAAGAGATTTAAAAAATCTGACTTAGAGGAAATAAACTGTTCAAAGGAAAAATGGTCAAGAGCTGGGGAGCATCTCCATGTACAGCTTCCACTGGGCAGGGGCTTGCTGCCTGTTTTGTGTGCAATTAGTTCATCTGGCTTCCAGAAGAAAGAGTTAAGTCTGGATGACATAATTGTTTGAAGTAATTTAATGAACGGAAACAAGAATAAAAAGTGACGTCACTGAGAAATTAGCTTCTAAATCAGCTGAGGATGCTGAAGCTAGTTCAGAGACAAGTATATTCTGGTAGGGATGCTACGGGGAGAAAGAGTGATCCAGTCTCCTTCTGTGTGGGCGGGCATTAACTTCCCTCAGGAGATTTCAGCAGTACTCTGTGGGCACACAATTCACATTTCATGATGTGAATTTTAGAATTGTTTCTAAAAGTTGGCATATAAAAACCACACTGTAGCCTTGGTCTACACTAAAGTATAGAATCAATTCTACTGAACATAAATAGCTACTTCGATATTTCTGAGGAAAGGCAAGTTGAGCAGATGTGGAGAAGGGTTAGTCAAAGAGCTAGAGTTATTTTTGCCTAATGAGTTAGGTTAGCATTTTCCTAATTACATTGTTTCTGTCTGATATTATGGCATTGGTCCTGAAGTGTAGCTCGTTGGAAGTGCCACATATATCACTCATTTTGTGTCTTGATAAGTTTTTGAAATGAAACAAATGTCATTCATTCAGTTGGTCAAGAAACTGGAAATTGATTTTCTAAAAGACTACTATACTCATAGTGCTTTATATGCCTCCACCAGAATATATTTATTGGAGGGATGCAGGCTAGCCAAGTATTCTACCATTGAGATGAACCCACAGAAAACCATCAGCATGCTTAGTAACCTCATATAATCTCCTCCATTTATTTTATGTGTAATATAATCTCCAATGCAAATATTTTATATGAAGATGCTTAAATTGTAAGATAACTGCTATATATAACTGCTATATATATTTTCATGAGTACTTTAAATTACTGGTGGCTTGTGGCACTTTTAATTTTAGCTGGATAACATTGGAATAGGAATATAGTTGAAGTAGCTTCAATATAATCATATATTTTATACTGACTTATAGTTGCTCCTGTCCAAAATGAAAATGAAAATGGCATTTATAAAGAAATTTGTTGTAATTGTATTTGTAATATAAGCTATTATAGATAAATGCATGTGGATATTTTTAATCCATTAAGTTAATTAACTTTTGGCTAGCAATGAAGGGTAACTTATATTAACTGCTTCTAGGTGCTAGGTAATTTGATCTAACTCATTTGACCTTTTCTGCATTTCACAGGTGAGTATACAGAGGCACAGAGATGCAAGGTGTTTGAATGACACCAGAGGCCAGTGTGTGACAGAGTTAAGAGGCAGACATGGGTGGTTTGTGTTTATAACAAGCAGCTGTCTTATATCTCAAATAGTGCATACTATGTGGAATTTTGCATTTCCCCCTCCCCCAGTTTTTTCAACTGAATTAGTGTCCTAATTTTGAAATGCTCATAGCTCATTTACTAAAAGGTAAAGAGGTTTTTCTCTCAGGTGATGCAAACACTAGCATTTATGTTTCATGGCTGATTTTGTAAGCACCTTGTAAGAAATGAGTTTCTCTGACTGAATATCTAGTTGAGTGGAGTGAGGCGCCACAAGGAAAGATGGCTGACCACAGCACTTTGCCATAAAGGAAGTGATTCAAAGTGCTGGTTTCAGACTTTTTGTAAAAGAACTCTTGCGGCTAGTAATGAACGTTACACAGAGAAAACTAGATAGGCTTATTCTGAAGACCAGGCTGTTCAGTGGAGTTCCAAGGGGCATAGGTAGAGTGGCAGTTACTTCATAGATAATAAAATAGAGAAATAGAATTGGATTCAAGGGGATTTAGACATATCTCCACAAAAAAAAAAAATCAAATTCAAACCACACCAAATTAAAAAGATTTTGCGTGGCATGACAACATTCACCATAGGGAAGAGATAGCTTACAGATGGGAAAAATGCTGATCAACTATACAACTGACAAAAGGATTAATATTAAGAATAATAGGGAATGAAATATTGAGTACTCCAGTCCAAACAATATAACAAATACATGATTGATGAACTGGACACTTTTTAAAGATGAAATACTACTCATCAATAAACACATGGAAGAATATTTGATCCATAACTATCAAGAAAATGCCAATCAAGCTACACGTGAGACTCCATCCCATCAGAACGTCTGTCATCAGAAACAAATGCTGGTGAGAATGTGGGAGACATTGCTGGTGGGAACAAATGTTAGTGGAGCCACTATGAAAGTCAATTCCTCAAAAAATTAAAGGTATGATTATTGTATGACTCAGGTCCTGGCTATTTCCCTGAAGGTCAGCATACCGAGAGATACTTGCACATTCATGCTTATTATTGCATAGCTTACCTTAGGCAACTTGTGCAGTCAGCCTAGATATCCACCAATACATGAGTATATGAAGAAAAAGGAGTTTTTATTCACATACAGAGAAGACTGAAATTATGTCATTTGTAGGAAAATGGAAGAAACTAGATGTCGTGTTGCTAAGAGAAGCAAAGCTACACATAGCCAAAATATCACGTTTCATTTTATACATAGAGTTCAGGTCTTAAAGACGTGAAGTTTGGGGAGGCTGTTTCAGGGGAAGACTAGTGAGATGGGTGTAAATGTGATTGATAGGACAATGTCGTAAAGAATATCATTATTTTGTTCAACTAAAAATTGGGACAAAGATCTGAATGAAGAGACGTAGTTGACAGAAATCAGAAGGTGAGTCAGACTGAGAAATAAAACACTAAAATTGTATAAATTAGAAGTGGAGGCATCCAGCACGGTGGTACGCAACTGCAACCTACTAACTGGGAAGCTGAGGCAGGTGAATTACAAGATTGAGGCTAGCCCAGATTACATAGTATGACACTACTATGGCGAGGTTACATCATGGCACCCATTCCTTCCACAAATGAGAGATGCAGCTTTGTGGTTCTGTATGTTTCTACCTTTCTTTGTTCTGTGTGTGTGTGAATCTGTGTGAGCCTTACCTCAGGGCTGCTTGAACATATCCACGTAGGGACCATTTACACTGAGACATATCACATGACTCTGGATCTGATAGGGTTATTCAACATGTATACAAATAAAACACTTGATAATAAAAAATAATTTAAAAATCTATTTAAAAAATTTAACATATACTTGTATTGGTTTCCTATGTGTGTATAATAATTTTTAGCACTCAGGAGAGAAGAATGTGACTTCACCTACTAATGAGATGGATGTGTTTCATTATTTTTACATAAAGAAAAATTTGGTTGAATATTCGACAGAAGACACAGAACCACAGAACACTGTCAGTATTCTTCAGAGTAGATTGATATGCATGTTTTGTCATTTCAATATTAAGAATACCACTCTGCATAAATGTGTAATGCGAAATAGCAGTGCTGTGGTTAACGCTATTCTAGGAACGGGTGGAAGTCTGTGTCAATCCCAAGCCAAACGCACTTAATGAGTTTTAATAAAACTCAAAGGAGCAACTCAGACAGAAACCTCCTATGAACATTTAAAAAATATTTACTAGCATCTTTATTTTTTTTTTATAATAAAATAATTGTTCCCGTAAGAATAAAATACTTATATGTGACTAGAGAGATGGCTCAGTGACTAGGAGTGCATACTGCAATTCTAGAGGACCCAAGTTTGGTTCTGAGCACCATGTTAAGTGGATCACAACCACCTGTAACTTCAGCTCCAGGAGTATGTGGTAGCCTCTGTAGGGACCTGTACCTGTCCTCATATACACATACCCATCTACTCATGTATACACATAATTAAAAATAATAAAAATAAATATTTAAACAAGAGAAAATTGTCTGTGTACACTAAAACAGCTGCAGTTCACAACAGATTGTAGTCTCAAACCTGAGCTGCGTGTTTGCTGGCATTACATACTGATTGTGTAGTACAGAGTGCACACACATGGTAAGTGCCAAGGCTGTAGTGACTTTGTGAGATGCAACATGGGTGAGCAAGTGCTGCATGACAGCTGCTGGTCATCCAGGTTTGATTGGAATTCACTTTGGACATTTGAGATTTTAGAAATATTTTAAGGTTGACAAACGTTTCCCATTTTCAACATGCAATTGTGCAGTCCTATTTGGAACTAAACCCCACAGTTTAAGAAGTTCAGGGCCTGAGAGATGGCTCAGTAGATAAAGGTGCTTGCCCCCAAGTCTCATGACCCAAGCTCAATCCTAAGGACTCTTCTTGGTAGCAGAGAATTTACGCCTACAAAATTTTCTCTGCCCTCTACATATGCATACAAGCACATGTACACACACACACACACACACACACACACACACACACACACAC
>OU015743.1:1169398-1185086 GCA_907169655.1 Acomys percivali | reverse complement strand
AAAGGAGAGGCTAATTTAGGTCTCTTTCTGCCGACACCAAGAAAGGCCACAAGACGATATTATACATAAGACAAAACAACCAAGTCTTCAGATTTATAATATGCAGGGATTACTCCCGGTTCTAAGTCCTGAGTTAATTTGGGGCTGTAAAAAGGGCTGGTTAATAAAATGAACAATATTCTCAACAAGTGAGCATGCCGCCTACTCTAAGAGGGAGTTTCTTTACTCTTAATCCATGCAGGTTTTTATTTTTTATTTTTTATTTTATTTTTTTTATTTATTTATTCTTGTTACATCTCTATGGTTATCCCATCCCTTGTATCCTCCCATTCTCCCCTCCCTCCCATTTTCCCCTTATTCCCCTCCCCTATGACTGTTCCTCAGAGGGATTACCTCCCCCTGTATATGCTCATAGGGTATCAAGTCTCTTCTCGGTGACCTTCCATGCAGGTTTTTGGTAGAACAAGTTTGCGTAGTTTACCAGAAGAATTATCAGAGCCACAAACATAGTGCAGACATGTGGCTGTCCCATGATTTGTCTGTGTGTTCATAATGTGCGTGTGTGTGTGTGTGTGTGTGTGTGTGTGTGTGTGTGTGTGTGTGTGTGTACATATTCATATGTGTATGGCCCTGTGTTCTTTTTTTATTGATTTTTGATTGCTATATTTACTTTACATCCCAATCATAGCCCTCACTCTTTATGCCCCGCCCTCCTACTCTCTTCCTCCTCTTCCCCCCCCCTCCCCTTACCCTCAGAAAAGGGGACGTCCCTCCTCATCAACCTACCCGGGCACATCAAATCGCATCAGGACTGAAATCATCCGTGTCCGCTGAGGTCAGGCAAGGCAGCCCCGTTTGGGGGAAGTAAATGAATCAGGCAACAAAGTCCGTGTTATAGACAGCGCCTGCTCAACTTGCTAGGGGACTCACACGAAGATCAAACTGCCCATCAGTTGCATATGTGTCTGGGGCCTAGGTCCGGTCCCTGCGTGCGTGCTTTTTAATTGGTGCTTCCATCTCTATGGCCCCATGTGTCTAGGTTAGTTGGCTCCGATGGTCTTCTTGTGGCATGCTTGTCCCCTGTGGGCCCTTCTATCCTTCCCGCACGCTCTTCCACAGCACCCCCCGCACCCCCCAAGTTCTGCCTAATGCTTGGCTGTGAGTCTTAGCGTCTGATTCGATTAGCTGCTAGGTGGGGCCTCCCAGAAAAAAGCTGGGGTTTTGTTCTTTGTATACCTTTCCCTGAGTTTAATATTTGTACTTTGTCTTTCAGATAGCATATTTCCCCCATTAGAATCGGGGATTTGCATAGGTTAGGGTAGGAGGCCCTTTCAACTCCAAAGGGGGATGAGCTGAGCAAGCGCTGAGAAGTAAGCCAAGATTTCCCCTGAAAATATGTCGAGTTTTTTTTCCAGCACTTGAACAGATGGGTGACGGAGGCCCCCTAAGTATGGCCAGAAGAATTTTAGTTTTGGAACAGTTTCAATGTGGGTGGGAATAAATGCCCATCATAACCATAAGAATAAATCTCAGGAAGGGAACCGTGGACCTTCTGAAGTTTGGGCACTGTAACTTCCTGTGTGGTACTGCAGGATAAGACGAAGCACCACTAACCCTATAGAGCCAAACACAAATTCACAGTGGAATTGTTCTCCTAAGGTTTGTCATTGCCTCTGATGCTGTCAGAGTTGGGACTTCTAATCACTTTGGCAATATTTGCAATTACGGAAGTTTACCAAAAATGTTAACATAAAGCATTTTTCAAAAAACAAATGCTATTGTGAGTTTTAATTCTGAGCCTATGCATATACATACATACATACACACACATTTATATATATATATATACATATATATATATGTATATGTATATATGTATAATGTTAGAAGCAACAATAGTAGTGAAAAAGTCTTTGAAAGAACCTCAACACTTTAATCTTGGAGTAGACCACATAGGACTCACACTGTGTGTATGCCTCACTAATTTTAAATATAGATTATTTCAGAATTATAAAGATCCATTGCCTTTTCAGGAACTGAAATAGTCTGTTTCTCTCTCAAGAGGGTTTTAATTCCCCAAAGCACTTGCATTGACAAGCTTATGTTGATCTCGCAACTGAGAGACCAGAAGAACTAAAATTAGATTTCAGGGTCACTGGGGCAAAGGTTAAGAAATAGGCCTGCAGGAGAGACCAGGCATGGTAAGGCATATCTGGCCAGCTGCAGGGAGGAACCAGTCTGACTGCATTCCTTTCAACCCACAGGAGATAGGGTTGCTAGGAAACCGGCCCAGAAAGAGACCAAAGAAAACCAGAACCCTTTGTGGTTTTGGTACCCTCTCACAACCAATCATTTTAAAGCACAATATCCCCTCTCATATCTCAACCAATAGGCGCTTGCTTGCCAGGCTGGAACTCCCCTGCTTTTAGGCACACTGGGAGGGAAAGGAACCTATAAATTACCCTCAGCTCATCGCTCTTGGCTCTTATCTGGAGAAGAGCTGCGAATAAAGATCCTCTTGTGCTTATGTAGATTTCCTCTTCTGGTGGTCTTTTGGGGGTCTCGTGAAATGGGCACAACACAGCTATGTTATTTATTCCTCTAGGTATTAAATAAGAGTAAAACTCTGGCATACAAGCAAGTGTCCTGGTCTAGATAATAAATCAGATGACAACACTATCTTCGTCTGGTACTTGCTTTGTACTAAATGCCAAGGAAAATCCATGCAAAGAGTACGAACTATTTTTCACAATGGATATTGGTAAAACTGACCATCTGAACATGTGTGGAACACTCACCCAGGAATATAAGATGTTACTAGGCAGAGGTGTGACTCTTTAAAGAGAGTGACCTTAGGTACTGTTTAGTTAATATATGGAGAAAAATTTGAACTCACAGTTAGAAGAATTCCTTTAATAACTCTGAAAGAAAGAAAGCTTGGTCTGAGAGCCTTATATAGACCGAGCTTTTAGGAAGTTGCGGGCCACACAGCACGGGGAAGCGACTTTCTGATGTAGTCATGGGAATGGCTCGTCCTCAAGGACCGGGCCAATTGACCTTGTTTTGCACAGCTGGGAGAAGTGACAAAACTCAAGGATAAACTTGAATCTGACTTTTCCTGACCTCTCTCAGCAAACGTCTGCCTCCAGTAACTTATTTCACATTAAGTCTTTTTGCCGTATCTGAGGATGAGAGTCACGACCTTCTGTGAAGGTTTATTTACGCAAGTTCCTTTCAGGCACAGAGGTGTAAAGTCAAGGAGACTGATCCTGACTGTAAATACCATGGCTCAGTTTTCTGATCGCAGCTGAGACAGCTGCTACTGTCAATGTGTTAAGACGGGAAGCAATGGCTAGAATAAAGTTATCTCCACTGTGACAGAAATTACTTATACTCTCCTTGATGAAGACCTTTAGGGCTCCTCCAGTCTTAGGTAGAACTGATTAATCTCCCTTTGCATATTGACTACATCTTTAATGTATTTCTGTTACATTTAACTTCTCACATTAAGCCATCCAAAAGACTGAATTTTATAGTGGAATGTACAATTCCTTATTTGCTGTTGCTTCCCTAATGTCTGCCATAGAATCTATATTGAACAATTTATCCATTTATATAACAATTATTAAGTGGGACTTTTTTTTTTTTCAGAGAAAAACCAAACACTGTAAAAGACATCTGCCACATGTGTCTGTTAAGATTAAACTTCCACATCAGTTTCAAATATGATTCTCCTGAAAGAAATATAATTTCATAGCAATAAGCTAAGGTTCTTGTTGCTTTCTTATTACCTTTGCCAGTCTGCCTTTGGGAACAGCACTAAATTAAATGAAGGAAAGCCTTTTTTTGGCTCATGGTTTCAGTTTTCAAAGGTTTCAGTCCACGGCTGCTTGGAACCATCACTGTTGTCTTGCATTCAGGCAGAGCATCATGCAGTGTGTGGCTGCCGACATTCTGTTTCTACAAAACAGAGAGAACATGGGGATGGAAGGGGCAGGCACACAATGCACCCTTCATAGGCTCATACTCAGTAAGCTAGTTCCTCAAAGCATGCTGCGCCCCTGGGAGGCTCTCCAGCCATGAATTCATTAGCAGATTAACCTATAGCCGTGCTAATGACCTCAGGATCCAATCACTCCTCTATGGCACCCAAGCTGAGTGCCAGGCCTCCAACTCATGAATCTTCAGAGACACTGAGGAACCAAAGTATGCCATGTGCAGGGTGTGATGATGCCAGCCTCTAATCTCAGCACTGGAGAGGCGGAGGCTTGAGGATCACTCCAAGGTGGAGCCCACATTGGTGTCCATATTGAGCTTAGGCCAGAGTTATGCAGCAAGACCCTGCCTCAAAAATATCCCAAGGCATAATGGTCCCCTTGCTGCTCAGACTGGGGTTGGCGTGCATCCTGACACATTTACTACTTTAATCATGCACCTGTGAGTATTCACAAGAGTAGCACTGTTCAAAGTACTTTCAGTTTTTGATATCTTGCAAATGTCTGTCCTACTTTATTCATCCTAACCTCTCCATTTCTACTAACCAACAAACACATGGAAGGCTGATTTCAGAGCTTCTTGACACTGAGCATGAAGCAGTAAGCACACCATCCCTTTGGATGCACATGCAAGTTTACTAGGTGCATTTGTGGATTTGGGGTACATCATACTTCTAGCTCTCCATGGTGGTATTAACTTACATCACTAACCTCAGAGCCTAACTATTCCTGCCCCCATCTTACCAATACTTAGTGTCCTTAGGTTATGCTTTTGTTAATGTGAAATTGCCTTGGTTTGCATATTGTTGAAAGATAATGAGACTGTCAGTCTTTCTATTTTCTTATTTATATTTATATTTTCAGTTGAATAGTCTTTCATTACTGTGTTTTAGACATGAATTTATTCATGATTAATTCTTAATTTCAGTCTACTGTTTAAGTTTTATGCCTTTCCCCATAGGTACTTTACATGTTAACTGCAATGAGTCAGTGGTCAGACAATATTTTTCATTGTGTATATACCCTATGATCACATTCATCCCCCTATGCTCATTATTTTCCCAACCCTTAATAGCCCCACCTTCCTTCCATGAAGTTTACACCCTGCTTTCATGTCTTTTCTTCTTTGTGACCCACTGGTTTTAACCACGGCAGCATGGGTAACTCTCCAGTGGCCATGCCACTGTCACTAAGGGCAGACTTTATCTCCTCCTGCAGCCCTCCGTTGTCATTAGCTCCCCGCTGGCAGCCTGTGACATCTGGGTCTGTGATTGAATGTTTACTGGCTCAGTCTTATTGGGGTCCTAGGCAGGGAATTGCAGCTATTGTGAGGTCAAAAGTGTCACGGATGTGCCGTGCCCATAATATAGAACTTCATAACCTTCCTTCCTATTATATATGCTTTATTACCATGGCTCTGTAGTATAACTCAGAATCAGGATCAGGCTTTTAGTAATTTTCTTAGTTTTCAGAATTGCTTTTTGGCTCTTTGAGGTCGTTTGTACTTCCATGTGAATTTTTTTTTTTTTCTGTGAATAAATGAGTTGAGAGTTTGGTTAGGTTTTTATTAAATGTGTAGATTTTGTTTGGCAGGATGAATATTAATTTTTACCAATTTTGTATACAGGATGTGTTTTTTCCTATATCCTACTGTCATTTTCAATCTCTTTATTTAGAAGTTTAAAATAAGGTCCCATTTATTAGTTGTTGGTCCTAGCGCCTAGGCTGTTGGTGATCTGTTCAGGAAGTTGTCTCCTGTGCCAATGAGTTCGAGGCTCTTCTCCACCTTTTCTTCTAACAGATTTAGTGTGTCTGGTTTCATGTTGAGGTCTTTAATCCACTTGGACTTGAGCTTTGTGCAGGGTGATAAATATTGATATATTTGCAGTTTTCTATGTGTGGACAACCAGTTAGACCAGCAACATTTGTTGAATATGCTATCTTTTTTCCAGTGTATGGTATTGGCTTCGTTGTCAAAAATCAAATGTCAATAGGTATGTGGATTAATTTCTGGGTCTTTGATTTGACTACATTGATCAATCAGCCTATTTCTATGCCAGTACCATGCCATTTTAATACTGTTGCTCTATAGTACAACTTGAAAGCAAGGATGGAGATTCCTCTGGAAGATCTTTTATTGTAGAGAATTGTTTTAGCTATTCTGTTTTTGCTGTTGTTGTTTTTGTTGTTTTGTTTTTCCATATGAAGTTGAGAATTGATCTTTGAATGTCTGTAAAGAATCGTGTAGGTATTTTGATGAGAATTGCATGGCATCTGTAGATTGCTTTTGGTAAGATAGCCATTTTTACTATATTGATCCTCCTAATCCATGAGCACAGGAGATCTTTCCATCTTCTAATATCTTCTTCAATTTCTTTCTTTAAATACTGGAAGTTTTTTTTTTTTTTCGTACAAGTCTTTCACTGGCTTGCTTAGGGTTACATCAAGATACTTTATATTATTTGTGGCTATTGTGAAGGGTATAGTTCCCCTAGTTTCTTTCTAACCCAATTGTTGTTTATAAAAAGGAGGGCTACTGATTTTTTAAAAATTAATCTTATATTGGGCCACTTTGCTGAAGATGTTTATCAGATGTAGGGGTTCTCTGGTGGAATTTTGGGGGTCATATATATACACTCTCAGATCATCTGCAAATAGCGATATGTTGATTTCCTCATTTCCTATGTGAACCCCTTTTTGTTGTCTTACTGCTCTTGCTAGAATTTCAAGTACTATATTAAAGATATATAGAAAGAGTGGGAAGCCTTGTCTAGTCTCTGATTTTAGTGGAATTTCTTTGAATTTCTGTACATTTAATTCGATGTTGACATTGGCTTGCTGTATATACAGATTTTATTAAGTTTGGTTATGTGTCTTGAATCCCTGATCTCTGAAAGACTTGAAGCATGAATGGGTGTTGGATTTTGTCAAATGATTTTGTGGCATCTAAGGAGATGATCATGTTGGGTTTTTATCTGTTCAGTTTGTTTATATGGTGGATTACATTGATGGATTTCTGTATATTGAACCATCCCTCCATGTCTAGGATGAAGCCTACTTGGTCATGGTGAATGGTATCTTTGATGTGTTCTTTGATTTGGTTTGTGAGTATTTTATTGAGTATGTTTGCATCAATTTTCATAACAGAAATTGGTCTGAACCTCTCTTTCTTTTTTGGGTCTTTGTGTGGTTTAGATTTCAAGGTAACTGTGGCCTCATGGGAGGAACATTATCAAACTCATTCTATTTCTGTTTTGTGGAATTGGTATTAGCTCTTCTTTGAGTGTCTGGTGGAATTCTGTGCTAAAACCATCTGGCTGTGGCCTTTTTTTGGATGGAAGACTTATGATCATTGCTTCTATTTTCTCAGGAAATATAGGATTATTTAATTTGTTTACCTGATCTTGCTTCAACTTTGGTAAGTGGAATCAGTTCAGAAAATTGTCCATTTAGGTTTTCAAATTTTGTGGCATATAGGCTTTTGAAGTAAGACCTAATGATTCTTTGGATTTCCTCAGTGTCTATTCTTATGTCTTCTTTTTCATTTTTTATTTTTGTTGACTTGGATTGTGTCTTTCTGCCTTTTAGTTAGTTTGGCTCAGAGTTTGTTTATCTTGTTGATTTTCTCAAAGAGCCAGCTCTTGGTTTTGTTGATTCTTTGAACTGTTATCATTGTTTCTAATTTATTAATTTCAGCTCTTAGTTTGATTATTTTTAGCCATCTACACCTCTTAGGTGTGTCTGTTTCTTTTTTCAAAGGGCTTCCAGATGCACTGTTAAGTTGCTTGTATGAGATGTTTTCAATCTCTTTATGAAGGCACTTAGTGCTATGCGCTTTCCTCTTAGTACTGCTTTCATTGTGTCCCATAAATTTGGGTATGTTGTATCTTCATTGTAATTGAACTTTAGGAAGTCCCTATTTTCTTTCCTTCTTTCTTCTCTGACACAATTATAATTGAGTACAGAGATGTTCAGTTTCCAAGTGTGTGTAGGTTTTTTTTTTTTTTTGTTATTTCTGTTGTTGATGATATCCAGCTTTAATCCATGATCCATGGTGGTCAGATAGGATACAAGGTATTATTTCAATTTTCTTGTATCTGTTGAGGCTTGCTTTGTGACCTTCTATAGGTTCAGTTTTGGAGAAGGTTCTGAGAAGAAGGTATAGTCTTTTGTGTTTGGTGAAAAGTTCTGTAGCTATCTGTTAGATCCATTTGATTCATGATATCAGTTAGTGTCATTATTTCTCGGTTCAGCTTCTGTTTCATTGACCTACCCTTTGATGAGAGGGGCGTGTTGAAGTCTCCCACTATTAATGTGTGGGGACAGTGTGTGGTTTATGTTTTATTAATGTTTCTTTTATAAATGTGGGTGCCCTTGTGTTTAGGGAATAGATGTTCAGAATTGTGATATCATCCTTGTTGAATTTTCCTTTGAGTATGAAGTGCTATTCATCTCTTGTGATTAATTCTGGGTGAAAGCCTATTTTATTAGATATTAGGATGGCTACTCTTGCTTGTTTCTTGTGTCTATTCTCTTGGACGACCTTCTAGTCCTTTACATTCAGGTAATGTCTATCTTTGTGGCTGAGGTATATTTCTTGTATGCAGCAGAATGTTGGATTCTGTTTATGCATCTATTCTGTAAGTCTGTGTCTCTTTATTGGAGAGTTGAGACCATTGATGTTGAGGGAGATTAATGACCGGTGCCTATTCAGTCCTTTTATTTTGATGTTGGTTGTGGTAGTGTATCTGTGTGCTTACTTTTTCTTTTTTTTTTGCTAAAGTGAAGTCATCTATGTCTTGTGTTTTCCTGGGTACAGTTAGACTCCTTTGGTTGGAGTTTTCCTTCTAGTGTCTTTTGTGGAGCTGGATTTGTGGATAGGTACTGTTTAAATTTGTTTTTTTATTTTCCTAGAATATCTTGCTTTCTCCATGTATGGTTATTGAATGTTTTCCTGGGTATAGAAGTCTGGACTGGCTTCTGTGGTCTGTCAGGGCTTATAAGACCTCTGTCCAGGTCCTTCTGGCTTTTATGGTCTCTACTGAAAAGTCAGGTGTGATTCTCTTAGGTTTGCCATTGTGTGTTACTTGACATTTTTCTCTTGTTGCCTTTAATATTTTTTCTTTATTCTGTACATTTAGTGTTTTGATTGTTATGTGGTGGGAGGATTTTTTTTTAATCTATTCTATTTGGTATTCTATAGGCCTTTTGTACGTTTATAGGCTTCTTTTTCTTTAAATTGTGGAATTTTTCTTCTATGATTTTGTTGAAAATATTTTCTTGGCCTTGGAGCTGGGTATCTTAATTTTCGTCTTTTTTTATGGTGTCTTTGAGTTCTTGGATGTTTTGTGTCAGGAATTTTTTTGGATTTAACATTTTCTTAGATGGTTGCTTTAAATTTTTCCATTGTATCTTCTGCGCCTGATTTCTTCCTCCATCTCTTGTATCCTGTTGGTCATGCTCACCTCTTCAGTTCCTGTTTTCTTCCCTAAGTTCTCTCTTTCGAGGATTTCCTCGGTTTGTGCTTCTTTTATTATCATTTCTATTTTCATCTTCAGATCTTGAGCCATTTTATCAATTTCCTTCAACTGATTGTTTGCATTTTCCTGAGTTTCTTCATATCTTCTATAAGGGCCTCAATCTGTTTGGCTCTATCTTCCTGTATTTTTTTTTAATGGATTTTATTGTTTTCCTCCATTATCATCTTCAGTAGGAAGATCTGAGGTAATTTTTCACCGTTTCAAATGTGTTAGAGTTTCCAGGGTGATTGCTTTGGGATAACTGGGTTCTGGAGATGCATATTATTTTGGATTTTCTTGTTTGTGTTTTTATGTTTGGCCTTTAGCCATCTTGCTGTCTCTGGCATTGGATGGTAGTTTCTGGTGTTCCTCCCTGGCCATTGATATCAGCTCATAGGTGAGTGTCTATAGGTTAAGATATTTCACTGTTGGGGATCAGGCAGGTGAACCTGAGATCAGACCTGGGAACTTTCCGTGGATCAGGCAGGTGACCTGAGGTCAGATTTACTTGTGTTCCACACTGTGGTGTCTCCTCTTGGCAGGGAGACTCAGACACTGATGTTTTGTAGCCCACAGTTCCTTCTGAGACACAGAGTGTAATGCTGTGCATCCTGCTAGGCTTGTGGCTAGACCTTGGAGCCTGAGCCAGTGCTTGTGTGGATTGGGTAACTTTCCTTGGATTGGTGGGTGATCTGAGGACAGATGCACTTGTGTTCCAGACTATGGGGACTCACCTGGGCTAGAGAACCCAGACGGTGGTGTTTCTGTAGTCTACAGTTTTGTCTGAGACACAGAACTCAGATGCTGCTTGCCCGACCAGGCCTGTAGCTAGATCTTGGATCCACAGGCCATATCTACATGGACCCAGGAACTTTCTGTGAATTGGCCGGGTGACTTGAGGTCAGATCCACTTGTATTCCAGACCATGGGGTGTCCTCTGGGCTAGAAAACTCAGACACCCATGTTTTGTAGTCTTAAGTTCAATCTGATACCCAGAGCACAGGTGTGGTGGGCAAGCAGGTGGGCAAGTGGCTAGACCTTGGAGGTTGCACACATTCCTGCAGGGACCCAGAGACTTTTCTTTGGATTAGCTTGGTGGCCTGAGGTTGGACCCACCCATGCTCCACACAGTGTGGACAACCTCTCACTTGGGGATCACCAGCACTGGTGTTTTGTAGTTCTCAGTTTAGTCCTAAGGTTGCTGTGTAGTCACGGCTGTCCTGCTGATCAGGCAAGGTGTGTATTATGTGCTGCCATCTTAGATTCTCCCATAGACCAATTCTTAAGAAACATTTATTTAAAATAGGAATGAACCTAGATTGTCTTTTCTTTAAGACTTGGGCTTTCAAGCCCAAGATGATGGCAGATTGGTTTATCATAGGCACACATCTCCTTTTACTTTTTAATTACTTGTTATTGTTTTCTTAAAATCTAAGAGTTCTCTATTATCTTATACGTTAAGCAGGATCCTGTTACTTCAACTAAGCATATTCTGGAACTGAAAGCTAAAGAATTGAGTTCTAAAATGTTCTTTTGCTTAAATAGCTCCATACATTTTTTTTTTTTTTTGTCCCAGTACTTTCTTAGAAGTGTGGCACATGTAAGTTCTTTGAAGAAAGTCAGGAGCTTCCTACTGTCTGATCCTGTGGAGCTCCCTGGGATGTGCTGACAGGGTATCTTAGATTTCACTCCAGCGGCCTCTGGCAAGGAAGTAACTACCAGGAAAGATGTAACAGGGGAGTGGTTCACCTCAGCAATCTACACAATGTAGATACAGTACTTTCCTTTTTTCTTTTGTCTTCCTCTAACAAAGGTACAAAGTTCCTATCCCATAAAGCATCAGAATTCTTCCACCTGGGAATGTGATTTCACTCCAGTGGTGGGATTTCTGGTGTAGTGTGGTATAATGTTTTGGTCATGACCCTTACTGAAAATCTTTTGTAATCTTTTTTTTTTTTTTTGAAAACTGTAAGAAAATTTGTGCTTGTAATTTAGGGAAAGGAAGATAAACTGATTGCTACTTCCTCGATGCTGTCTTTGTGGCTCAGAAAGCTATTCTCCAGTCATTTAAAAGTAACTGTTAGCTGAGATTGTAAAACATGGTAGTGGGTAGGCAGCCATCATCCATCCACAGCGAAGGATTCAGTGACCATCCTGTCCATGAGGAGTCTGTAAACATTGCTTCTGTTGTCATGGTTTCTAAAGCCCATCCTCCAGCATCTAACTTCTGCTTCCCAGTCATGCTGAAATAGAAAGGAGCCAGTAAGGAGACTTGTCAGAGTGATGCTAATTACAAAGGTATAGTAAATAATCTAGAAAATATTAGCATCTTGAATCTCCTACCCTGGTTCTTCCCTAAGTGTAGCCCTGGGCCTCTGCTTTTCTTTTTCCAAATAATGTCTCACTTTGTGCTCCTGTGGAATCGTGTTTGCTTGTCTCATGCTTTTCAGCTTTGCTGCATTTTGGCCCATGGAAGCACCTTTTTGAGACCCCCCCCCAAATAGGTAGCTGAGTCCCAGGCCAATTAAATGAAAATTCTGTGGTAGAACCTGACATCTAAAAATTTTAAAGTTCTCAGGGGATTCTACAGTCTGGTCAAGTTTAATAACCTCTGTAGCTCATTCTTCCGACTGTACCCAGGTACATTTGACAAAATTCATGTAGGCAAGCGGGGTGTGCTTATGGACTAGTTTCCATCCCGTCTCCGTGAACTCCTCAGAAACAGGGTCTAGCTGTGTGGAGAGAGAAGGAAAGCACTATGCAAATATAGAACCTTCATCATTAGACTTCCAGCAGACTTTTGACGTGCATAGGTTTTAAAAAGAGTAGAAGTTTCTCCATGTGTCACTTACTGCCAAGCTACACATTAATTATTGGAGCTGAATTCTGCAAGCTAACACTATGAAGGTTTAAAAAAAAAAATCACACCTTATTTTCACAGTGTCGTTTTGGGTTAGGAATCTTAATGATGTGATTCAGGACCCTAAAAATCAACTTCTGTAACTAGTTTACGGAAGACCAATTAGTCTAAACCAAGTAATTATAGTTTGACTTTGTTTAATTATCAGTGTTATGTGTCTGATTCTCATCTTTGACATGACTGGAAAAAATGCACATTGGTGCATTAGTGTTTATCAAACTATAAAGAAAAAAAAATATAGTTTGACTAAATGATAGAGTTAGGAGTATTGAAGAGCATTGTAAGCATACATTTGACAAGAACCCATATATTTTTTAAATGAATTCCTTGTGTGTATGAGTATGGGTTGTAAACATGTGCCTTGGAAGTCAAAGTTGTCTCCAATGTCAGTTCCCGCCTCACCTTGTTGAAGCAGGTTCTCTCTTGTTTCTTCCTTGCTGTATACTCCAGGCTAGCTGGCTGCAGACCTTCAGAGCAGTTCCACTGTGATCCCCCACCTCCCATTTTGATATAGGCATGCTGGAATTAGACATATGAACCACTGTGTATTTTTTTTACACGGGTTTTAGGCTTACATAGTACATGCTTTATCTTGATATAAATTTGGAGTTTGGAAGACAACTGAGTTTATGTACTTGCTGTGTGACCTTGGATAATGTAGAGTTTTTCATGTTGATTTTCTTTGGAATGCCAATCAGAGTTAACAGCATGTACTTATAGTGATTACTTTCAAGGCAAAATGAGACAATAAATGAAAATATTGCTGTGCTGAAAAAATAAAAAAGTCAGAAACAGCGTGTGTCATGCAGAGGATGAGCCACACTGTTGGGGTGACCTAAGTTTTCTGTAATTTTGGTAAATGTTACTGGCTGGAGGATGCATTGGGGGGGGGGGTTTGTTTTTTTTTTTTTTTTTCCATACTGTGGAGCACAGAGCTCAGACACAGAAGCCGTTCTGTAGACGTCATCTAGACAGTTTTGGCTAGCACAGGTCTTTGTGAACACAAGGTAATGAGCTGGGGAACAGAGTTCCTTGTGTGTATGACTCCAACTACACTCTAGGCCTTAAATATCTGCATTTCCCTCATTAACACAAGACTCTCACCTCTTTAGTTAACAGGCTCAGACAAAATGTATTCAGATGGAAAGCTACCTTTTTTCATTTTAGGCTCCAAACATTCCTAATTTAGAGCTAAATAGCCATTTGAGAAAAACAACTGTTTCTTATTAACGGAGGGCCCAGCAGTTAATGTGTCTCATCACCCCAAAGCATAAATTGCTCCTTTATAATAAATCAGTGCTTGGGCACTGCATTACTAATCTCTTTTCGGTTATGTGAGAAAACTGAACAGCCAGCGGTCGACAGAGCAGCTGATTTGTTCAAGGATCTCATGTTTTTCTAGCTTCTCGTGAATATTCAGGAACCGGAATGATGTGAGGTCATGGTCACCTTGGGCATTTACCTAAGGCTTGATACTCGATGTGCGGAGAGAAGAACACTCCTTCATTGCTGGTGGGAATGCAAACTAGTACAACCACTTTGGAAATCTATCTGATGCTATCTCAGAAAACTGGGAATAGGGCTTCCTCAAGACCCAGCTATTCCACTCCTTGGAATATACCCAGAAGATGCACCAGCACACAACAAGAAAATTTGCTCAACCATGTTCATAGCAGCCTTATTCATAATAGCCAGAGCATGGAAACAGCCTAAATGTCCCTCAGTAGAAGAATGGATAAAGAAACTGTGGTACATATATACTATGGAATACTACTCAGCTATTAAAAACAAGGAATTCCCAAAATTTGTGGATAAATGGATTGAGCTAGAAATGATCATAATGAGTGAGTTAACCCAGAAGCAGAAAGACTCAAATGGTATATACTCACTTATATCTGCATACTAGCCCAAGGGGCATGTCCCATGAAAGCCTTCCCTTACCAGGAAACTGGGACAGAGGGGAGGACATCCTATTGGGACTCTAGATGAGAGAACCATGTGAGAATAGCAATGTAGAAGGATCCAGAGGGTCCTAGAAACCTACAAGTAGAACATTATGATAGGCAGATTTGGGCCAAGGGGGCCCGCTCAAACTAAGGCCCTAGCCAAGGACAATACAGGTGGTAAAATTTAAACCCCTACCCAGATCTAGCCAATGGTCAGAACAGTCTCCACACTTGAGTGGAGAGAGGGATATGACTTTCTCATGTACTCTGGTGCCTCACATTTGACTATGTCCCCTGGCGGGGGAGACCTAGTGGCACTCAGAGGAAGAACAGCAGGTCACCGAGAAGAGACTTGATACCCTATGAGCATATACAGGGGGAGGTAATCCTTCTGAGGAACAGTCATAGGGGAGGGGAATAAAGGGAAAATGGGAGGGAGGGGAGAATGGGAGGATACAAGGGATGGGATAACCATAGAGATGTAACAAGAATAAATTAATAAAAAAATATGATAGATACATTTAGCTAGAACAAATATTAACTTTTTATTTTCAAGATATAGCAATTCCATAAAATTTAATTTTATAAAGAATTTATGTTCATATTTTATTGTTTGGGAGAATTAGTAAATAGCTTATGTCTGGGTCTTTGTCATTAAATGATAAAATAATTAAACTCAAAAAAAAAAAAAAGAAAAGAAAGCAGAAATGGAGGCAGGTAGGAGATGAAGCTGGTTCGGGCATGTCTGGCTGTGTGTGAGGATGAAGGGGGGATAGGTTCCTAGGCCAGTTTATTAGGTGAAGAATAACCAGCAGTCTGTTTATCAAATCACGGAATTTTGTGAAAAGATTAGTCATCCCACAGGGAAAGAGGTGAGGGAATAAAGGCTTAGATAAGAATGGTGTTTAGGTCGTGTGAGGGAAAGCAAGCCTACTCCCTTCTCCTGGTCTGGGCCTGTTATTTACTGAACTGTGCCTTCAATAGATAGTCTGACGCTCCAACCGCTAATACAGAAGTGTTTAGAGATGGGCATTTAAGGAAATAATGATCACTAAGCCATGTAGAGATGGTAGAAGCCTAACTGATAACTGACTAAAGTCGTTATAAGAAGAGACATCAGGAGCTTCTCTCTCTCTCTCTCTCTCTCTCTCTCTCTCTCTCTCTCTCTCTCTCTCTCTCTCTCTCTCTTCCTGTCTCTCTGTCTCTGTCTGTTTGTCTCTGTCCCTGTCTCTCTTTCTCTGTGTCTGTGTCTGTCTCTCTCTTTCTCTCTCTCTCTCTCTCTCTCTCTCTCTCTCTCTCTCTCTCTCT
>OU015743.1:1133261-1146203 GCA_907169655.1 Acomys percivali | reverse complement strand
AGAGAGAGAGAGAGAGAGAGAGAGAGAGAGAGAGAGAGAGAGAAACTCTGGGATAGAGTTAGAGATGGGAGATTCACCTTGGTCTCTTAGGAAGAAGGATGCATGAAGCCGAGGAGACTTAACCAGTCATGTGCCACACATAGAATAGAATAAGCAGGTAAAATAAGTTATGAGCTAGTAGAGGAATGAGTCAAAGCTTATGGCCTAGGTATTTATCCATAAATAATAAAGTTTCAGATTTGATATTTTTGAAGCTGGGGTGAAGAAGGAAAACCCTTGGTCACACTGTTACCACACTGAAACGTGGAACTCAGGGCAGCCTAAGTCTGTGCTCCCAGGGTATGGCCGCTTGTTTCAGAATAAACTTTCTCATTTCCCTTTGAGGTGAGAGTAGTGTTCTTACATGGACAGATATTTCAACTTGTGGAATGAAATGAATAGTACATTTTTCTCCCAAAGCCTCATTATGCTGTAGTAAATATCTGCAGTAACATCAACTTAACACTTGCTGAGGGCTCTGAGCATCATGAAAAGCCGATAGATGAAGAACTCAGACATTTTAGATGGGCTTACCTGAGCAAGAAGGGAACCTAAATACTACCACGTCTTCCTATGGGACTTTCTATTCGTGTGCATTCTTCACATCCTTACATTGTGTTACACAATGTAAGGGGATGCTTTAGAAGCCTGATATATTTTACTCCTGACAAATAGCATGGTTTGGTGCTCACGGTCTCCTTAGTAAGACATCTTGGGCACAGATCATTAATCATTCCTTTATAGTTATGAGCTCTGTTGAATAACGTAACCTCTCCGTATCTCAGATAGTTAACCTTCAAAATGAAAGAAACGGAAATATCTTTCTCATTTGGGCTGTTATGAGGGCTGAATGAGCGAAGATCATGAGGTAACGTATCATGGTTGGAAATACTCTGGGGATCACAAAGGAAGAGACCACCACTCCAGCTGAAGCACCTCAGCAAAGCAACTTTACTTTTGGTCAGAGAAATATTTAACTCACTGGAGTGGATGGAGGAGCAAACACAAGAGATGGAGATGATAGCCTCTGTCTTACCTTGAACACAAGACGGAGTGTGTGTGTCTGTGTATATATGTATGTGTGTGTGTCTGTGTATGTATGTCTGTATGTGTGTGTATATATGTGTGTGCCTATGTGTATGTATGTGTATATGTATGTGTGTGTCTGTGTATGTATGTATGTATGTATGTATGTGTGCGTGTATATTTGTGTGTGCCTATGTGTGTGTATGTGTGTGTCTGTCTGTGTGTGTATATATGTATGTGCCTATGTAGGTGTGTATGTGTCTTTGTGTGTGTGTGTTTATGTGTATGTGTGTGTGTATGTATGTGTGTGTGTCTGTGTATGTATATGTGTGTATATGTGTGTGTCTGTGTGTGTATATATGTGTGTGCCTATGGGTTATATAGTAGGCCCCAAAAAATAGTACCTGTGTGTGTGTGTGTGTGTGTGTGTGTGTATGTGTGTGTGTGTATGTGTATGTTGGTTGTTTCTTGTTGGCTGAGGTTCAACCTCAGTCTGTTCCTGATTATCTTGTTTGGAAAATAACAGAAAAGAGAAGGAGATGAAGGACAAGGGGGTCATTATTGGGAGGTTAATCATCTTTGGTCTAATACACATTTTTTTCTTAATAGCAAAAAAAGTAATTTGGTTATGTATGGATGAAAACATTCCTCTTTTCACAAATGAAGCAGGTTACATCTGGCTGGGCAAGTGTTCTTGTAACAGGAGGCTAAGCAAGTACTTAGGAAAGGTTAAAACTGTTTTGGGGAAGGACAAGTACAAAGTCAGTTTTACAGTTTTTTTTCAGAGAAAATATGAGAATTTTCTTACCTTTAGAACATAGTATAAAGACTGCTATGAGAGTGATTTGACCCATCCAGAGCACAGGATTTTGAAAATGCAACCTAGGAGTTTCTGCCCTTCCTACTTTTTCTTGTCTTCCTCCTCCTCCTCTCCTCTTTCCTTCCTGTCAGTAGGCACCAAGAGAAGTTTCTGTGATGATCTGCTTTGTTAAAAAGAAACCAACTCTTTGCAGCTCAGGGTTGGAGAGATTAGAGGCCGCTAAGTCTCTTTGAAGTAGCTTTTCCGTCTCATCCTGCAGATCTTGGGTCAGGGACGAGGGTGGAGGTGATTAAAATGTTAAGTTCTATATAAAGACAAGAATATATCTCAAACAGTTCTGGTAGAAGAGAACACAAAAGTTCAGTTGGAGCTAATAAGATCATCATGTCAAAGTCTAAAAGAAAATAATTTTAACCTATACTTCAGTACTTAGCCAATGTTTTAATCATCTGCTTAACAGCATAGCAATGTTTGTAGAGAGTCAGAGGCTCGGAAACTTTATTTCCAATACTTTCTAAGCCTTCTGCAGGAAATGGCTTAAGTAGGATCTAGAGTAAGACAGGGAAGAAAGGCTGGAAAGACAACACGAAGTGAAGAGCAAACAAGTGATGCCTCGCGGGAGAGGAGGGTTGTTCCCACGTGGGCAAGCTGGCAGTAGCACTGGACGCCGTTGCTTCATACTGATTAAGGACAAGGAAGAAGCCCAGGAAAACAGTTGAAAGGGATTTGGTAGTTGACAGACTGGATGTGTTAGACAAACTACATGAAGATAAAAGCATGGAAACCAGGAATAACTTGATAAACATATTTGGTTCTTTATTGGGACAACACAGGATATTTTAAACATTTATTGTGTTCGGTTTTTGAGATAGAATCTCATCCTGTAGCCCAGGCTGACCTGGAGCTCAAAATGTAGCCCATGCTGGCCTTGAACTTCTGATCAGCCTCCTGAGAACTAGGATTACAAGTGTGAACAACCATGCCAGGTAAAAGAGAAAATTGTTTTAATATGTAGTTTTTGTTTGTTTTCTCTGTCCTGGAGTTTGGAGCCTAGGGCCCTTGTATGTGTTAGGGAAATGGGTAGAAGGGGGAGCCATCCCCAAGCTCCCAGAATAATGAATGATTCATGAGACCCAAAATATTATTTTACAAAAACCTGGGCCATTGTAGCTAGGCTCTTCGTTGATCAGCTCATAACTTAAAATAACTCATTTTGTTAATATACATTGTGCCATGTGGCTGGCTACCTGTGCTTAGGTATGATGTCCTACCTTCCTTACATCTTGTTGGCTGACTCCCACGTGCCTGGCTCTCCCAGAATCCTTTCTGCCTGCCAGATGTCCCACCTTCTATTTCCTGTCTAAGCCATAGGCCACCAGATTGATTACTGACAGGTGAAGTTTCCATACAGGCACAAGATATTGTCTCAACAGAGATAGACTGAGGTCAGAGTAAGTGCCACAGCAGTGGTAGCAGACATATGAATGAGATTCAGCAAAACTGAGGTGTGGTGCCTGTCCACAGAGTTGAGAAGAGATGAATGTTTCAAATCTAAGTTAAAGGGAGTAAAAGGTATTTTTCTCTGGGAGGCAGATCTCTCGTATATTAGCTTATAAACTTGTTAGTAGAGAAATCTAATTATTGACACAAATAATAGTAATCTCGTTTACTAAATGACTTTTTATTAACAAAAACATGACTAATATAAGAACCAAGAAATAAGTGCCACGTATGAGTTGAAGGCACACAAAACCAGACAGCTCTATCAGCTTTGTCTAATAGAAGAAGATCAATAGTGGTGATATTTCTTAGGTTAGTTGTAGAGGATCACGGGAAACATGCTCAATCACCATTTACAAGGACATGGAAAATTAGACAATATATTTCTATGAGTATTTTAGAAATATTCATGTGTGTCTTAGAAGAGAGTCTTTATATTCAAATATCGGCCTTTCACAAGACTAAGAGGACGTGTTCTTCCAACAAACTTCTTAGATGCAGTAAGTACAACAGACCCCCCACTAGAGATGAAAGTAGGAAAGGTCAGATTCTACAGGAGCTAGAATTTGCGGTTGATGAGAAGAGCAGATCTGGAGGAGTGAATTATAGCTTTTATAAGTATCAATTTAGAGTTTTCTCATTTAAAGAGAGAACAGTAGACACATAATGAATGGCAAGCTGCCTCTGGGACTGACATCACCAGCATTTACCTGACTTATAATTAATCTGGTTTTGTGTATATTCTCACTTCAAAAGCTGCTCTACCATGTTACAGTATAAAAGTCAAGGTTTCTGTTTTCTGATAAAAGTTTATGTAGGGTCATATATATTCTGAAACTTAATTGCGTTATTGCTTGATGGAACTTGATTTGCATTTAGTTGACATGAGTTATATATAAAATACTATAGTGACCAGTAAATTGTAGCCTTCTACTTGCTGCTGCTTCACAGGTCTGGCCATACTCATTGAAGCCTCTTTATTCTCTCAGCAGGAGTTGACAGGCAACAGCAGCTGCAGTCACAAAGGATCAAATCCTCCCTTTCCTTCCACCAGGAAGTAGAGACAACTTGTTGGTAGGCACATAATATAGGTGACTTGTTAATTAAGCCTGCTGTCTCCAGGTACAGGACGGGACATCCTGCTCCCTCCAAAACCTTTAAGAGTGTGAACCCATGTTTATGGTTCGTGCCTTTTTGCTTTGTTTTGTGAGTGAGTTTAACAGTGTCCTTTGTGTGAGCTCGAGTGTGGAACTATCCTTTAGAGAATGGCACACTCACCAGTGGATACACAACTGAAGGTAGTCAATCCCTTTCCCCCAGCTCCCACGAATAGTCAACAACTCCTCAGGGAGGGAAAGAATTCCATCCGTTCCCCCTCCACCTATGACTGGCTATTGACAGGCCCAGCCTGGTTAAGGCCTATGCAGACAGCATCAGCTGTGATGAGTTAGTTCATAGTTTCAATGACTGTGTCATACTCGGAAGAGTGTTTCACAACAGTCCCTTAATCAACTACCCAGCTCTTACTTTCTACACCTTCTGTGAAGCTCCCTGAGCTTTGGAGTCAGGGTGGGCTGATGTAGAAGTGCTGATCACTCAACAGTTACTTATTCTCAGCACCCTGAGCAAGGGAGTGTCAAGTGTCAAAAAGAAGCTTCTCTGATCAAGGCTGATCATTGTAATTATTTACAGAAATAAACACAAATAGAATGCTATCTGATATCATGCCTATCTAGCACAATTGTCCACTAGGACCCATGACCTCCACAATTAAAGTTTTTTTTTCTGCTAGGTTTACAGTACAGGTGTGACTTTCCTTCCATGTAGCAGGTCACAAATCGAACTAGGGAGTAGTTGGTTACCTCCATAACAGCCGTACTGTTATTGTACCATTGGGTACATCTTGCCTGGCAAGGCAATAGGATAGCATTCAGGAATCACAGGACAAACCACTGATGAAATATTTCCTCTGGAAGTCTCCGTTTTATCTTTTGGCACAATGTACTCTGGCCAGCAGGGAAGGAACATTCAGTTCAGTTCCAGATTGATTTCTCTATGCCCTGAAACCAAGGTGTGTGGTGCCTTCAGCAATGGGATCTTACTACCTCGCTCTTGTGGGGAGCCAAGAGCAGCAGAAATGTCGTGTTGTTTTGGGGGACAGTGCACTGAGGCCTTCCTGACCAAAACTCATAGGGAAGTCTCCCACATCTGGCACTGGGTCTTATAAGGAGGAAAGAGCTTATGGAGGGTTAGGGGTAAGAGAAGATTGAGGCATGAATAATCAGATTGCACTATACATGGGTAAAATTGTATTGATTGTAAAAATTATTTCATTTACAATTGTAAATGATTGATCAATAAGTTCACAAATAAAATAAAAAGTGAAAATTCCATTTTGTCTAGTGGAAAGGCCTCTTTGTCTATCTGTCTGTCTGTCTGTCTGTCTGTCTCTGCCTCTCTCTCTCTCTCTCTTTTTTGTCTCTGACTATGTATATGTTTGTAAATTGTATATATCACCTCTCTATATATCTATCTATCTGTCGGTCTACCATCTATCTATCATCTATCTATCTATCTATCTATCTATCTATCTATCTATCTATCATCTATCATCTATCTATTTATCTATCATCTATCTCTATCATCTGTCTATATATGTATCTATTATCTATCTATTTATCTATCATCTATCTCTATCATCTGTCTATATATGTATGTATGTATCTATCTATCTATCATCTATCTTCTTCATCATCATCATCATCTATCATTTATCATCTCTCTATCATCTATCCATCTATTTATCCATATATCTCTCCTCCTATCTCTCTTTCCATTCCTAATGTATCTAACATAAATCAATCTAAGTTATATTATACTTATATAATAATACTTTTTGTATTTAATGTCAAAACATTTAATTTTCTCAAAACAGAGTAATGTTATTTATGGCATTTTATAGAAAATCACATTCTTATATCACAAGAACAGTTATCAGAAAATATTACTACTAGAAGTTATTTAAAGATCCCAGTAATTTACCTAATATTTCATGTTTAATAAAAATAAAAAATTTAAATAGAATAGATGATTGCATAATGTTTGCAAGTGTATTTTAAACTTCCCTACAACTCATTGCTATTTTCTTTTGCTTTGAGCAAAGGCCAGTGCTCCCCTCCATGAGATCACCTATCATTGGCTATATGCCCAGTTCCCCCTTCATTCTTGACAGCCTATGATGATTATTATTAATTACCAGCAGAATCTAGAACCATGTAAGATACAAGCCTATGGGAGAGCATCTAAGGGATTGTTTTGGTTAGATTAACCTCTGGCTTACCCGTGAGTGATTGTCTTCGTCAGGTTAACTAGAGTATGAAGATCCACCCTAAGAGTGGGAAGCAACATTTTCTGAGCTTGGCTCCTGAACTACCCCCAAATTAGGAAGCTGGCTGAACAGAAACATTCGTCATCTGCTGCTCTCCTGACAGTGGGTGTAACGTGACCAGATGCCTCGAACTGGCTTGCTGCCAGTGCTTTCCCACCACGATGGATAGTACCCTTGAACTATGAGCTAAAATAAACCTCTTTTTCCCTTAAATTGCTTTTGTCAGAATCATAGCAACAGCAGAAGTTTCCTGAATATCAACTCAAAGAACGAGTCTACCTTTAGAAGTAAAGTGGCTTTGCAAAGACCGTAATATCTCTTTGACATTAGTTGGGGTTGTGCTGGGATCCTATGAACAGAGGATCTAATTTGGCCAATAAACTACAAAGGGATAACCTACTAGAGTCTTCTGGGACTCTCACGGGATTCAGGAAAGTATGTGTATGTATGTGCATTGGGGTTTAGTAAAATGCATTTTCGTGGTGACAGTTATAGAGTAGGCCCCAAAAACTAGTTGTTTAAATTTCAGGCAATGAATAGTGGACCATAGGAGATGAAAGTAAAAGAGGCTTGGAGAAATTAGCTGATGTCCTTGAGAAGTTTTGCTGTGGGAAGACTAACAATAGAAGCAGAAAATGCAATTAGAAAGCACTTGAAAATGTATTCTATATTTACTGAGCTCGGAGGCATCGCTGGACATCGCTTATGAATCACTTCCTTCTGTACTATGCTGTCAACTTTCTGTGACACAATCACTGTAATAAACCTCTCTAGCTCCTTATCAGACCTTACGACATGTGAAGGGATCTGTGATCTATCTATATCTTGCTTGTGATGGGAGGTCAGGAGCAGCTGTGCCCCTTTGGTAGTTTCCTAACACTAAAGTCAGCATGGAACAGGGAACAGGGTACCAGGCTCATAATGAAGTGGAGAGCAGTCTTGTACCCTGCTCCTGGGTTTGCTTTCTACTAGAGTAATAGACATATGAGGCAAATAGTCACCTTATCATCTATTCTATCTTATCATCTATCCTAGCTAAAGGATCTATTTAAAAATAATCGGTCCCCATGGAATTTTACAGGTCACATTAGCACACCCTTTGGATGAGAAAACTAAAGACCATCCTTTACACATCTGGGTCTCATTTTCTTATCTCTCTGAGGTTCTTTGGGACCTTGTCTCTTACAACAGTTTTTCAGAGCCCTTTACCTCAAGCTGAAAATAACTGTCTTGTATCACCAAAGCTCAGTCTTTAGATCTTTTATTTATTAACATTTTGTTGTTGGTGATTGAGCCTAGGTTCTTACACATGCTAAACCTACACCATACTTCCTACTATATGTTCAGCTCCTCCAGTTTTTAATAACTCACCTTTCTTTTTCAGGTCATTTCTATTTTAAAATTTAAAAATGACAGTTTCTAAATTGACGGTTACAGTCTTACATGGTTCTCTTGACTCATAAACTCAACAAAATTCTTGACCTCTCACTTGGATATCTAATACACAGCTCAAATTTTTGCAAGAATAAAACTAAATTATGACTACATTACCACTCTAAAGAACTCTGTTCTGTTGTTATATTCTCTTCATTTAGTGTCAGCACTAATATTGGCACTGCTCAGGACTGGTAGCTTTATCCATTAGCTTTTTGGGCCCAAAACATTTGAGCCAACTTTGAATCATACATTTCTCCTATACCCTACATTTAATCTATCAACACTTTCTGATGGCTTTATTTGCAAATTGTACCTATATTTAGATCTGGTATAAAAATTTGCATGTGTTCTCCACTGGAGGTACTCTTAAATGCAAGCAAGTTTACATTCCATTTATAACTTCATCTTTCCTGCCCCAGCCTCTGTTACTATAGCCCACCTTGGCTGCATTCCTGGAAATCACTAGGGGTTGAAGGAGCAAGCAAGAAGGTTTCCATCTCCACTTCTAAGACATTTTATACCCCCCCACTTCTAGCTTTTCTTGCCTGTAACAATGCTGTTTACTCCTACCCTACAGCCACCATCTTCTTTGCTATCTAAAACTTACTGAAGATTTTCCCCTGATTTTTTTCAAATTACTTCTCCTTTTTCATCTTCAAATTCTTGATTTCAAAACCCATATAATTTTACTTCTTAACAAATCACCATCTGGTATCCTATGTATTTTATAAATATTTCATATTGTTTCTCCTTCTAGAATATATGCTTGATAAAAACATAGATTTCTGTCCAGTTTGTTCATTATTTTTTAAGCAAGCCTTTTATTTTATTTATTTATTTATTGATTTTTTTATTATTAATTTATTCAGACTAATCTCAATTGTTATCCCCTTATTTGTCTCCTCCCATTCCTCCTTCCCTCCCTTTTTCACCCTAATCCCCTCCCCTATGTCTTTGACAGAAGGGGACCTCCTCCCCCACCCTGTGGTCACAACCTATCAAATCTCATCTTGGTAGCCTGCCTATTCTTTCTCTGAGTGCCACCAGGCCTCCCCACCATGGGGAAGTGGTCAAATATGGGGCACCAGAGTTCATGTAAGAGTCAGTCCCCACTCTCCACACAACTGTGGCGAATGTCCTGTCCATTGGCTAGATCTGAGTAGGGGTTCAATGTTTACTGCATATATTGTCCTTGGTTGGTGCAGTAGTTTGAGCAGACCCCCTGGGTCCAGATGCACCCATTACAATGTTCTTCTTGTAGGACCCTCTGGATCCTTCTATTTCCCCATTCTCCCATACTTCTCTTGCCTAGAGTCCCAATAGGAGGTTCTCACATCTATCCCAATCTCCTGGGAAGTGGAGACTTTCATGGGACATCCTTTTGGGCTAGTGTTCTATTATAAGGGAGTATATACCATGTGAATCTTTCTGTGTCTCACTCTAGTCACTTTTAATGATAACAGCTACAGTTATGGAACTCCTAACCAATACTGTATAGTCATCTGACTAAGTTAGCTGATACATTTTTAAAAACTACTTGCTTTGTGTTTCCATTCAAAAGAATGCTCTCGGATATAACAATTTAAGGCAAAGCCAACTTTCCCACAGTTACCAAGCTATATATTATTTAAGTCAATGTTTTTGTTAGAATACTGTCTTCAAAGAATACATATTTAAATAGACTATTTAGCTATACGAAGATATATATCCTGATCCTGACTAAAATCTTGGTATGTTATCACTGGCATTTACTATCAAGAAGTCAACTGTTAGATGAGTTATCATTTAGAAATAAAGATTATTTCCTCAGTTAAACAGAAAAGGACTGAGTGTATACAATGTGCCCAATACTACACTGGTCAATGTAGCTGTAATAATGAACAAACTAAATCCCTATCAAAATACCTACACAATTCTTTAAAGACATTGAAAGATCAATTCTCAACTTCTTATGGAAAAATAAAAAACCCAGAAGAGCTAAAACAATCCTCTACAATAAAAGATCATCTAGAGGAATCTCCATACCTGATCTCAAGCTGTACTATAGAGCAACAGTAATTAAAACAGCATGGTACTGGCATAGCAATAGGCTGACTGATCAATGGAATTGAATTGAAGATCCAAAAATAAATCCACACACATATGGTCACTTGATTTTTAACAAAGAAGCCAAATCTATTCAATGGAAAAAGGATAGCATCTTCAACAAATGGTACTGGTCTAACTAGATGTCTACATGTAGAAAAATGCAAGTAGATGCATATTTATCACCATGCACAAAACTCAAGTCCAAGTGGATTAAAGACCTCAACATAAAACCAGAGACATCAAATTGGTTAGAAGAAAAAGTGGGGAAGAGCCCCTGGGACTCATTGGCACAGGAGACAACTTTCTGAACAGAGCTCCAACAGCCCAGGCCTTAAGGTCAACAATTAATAAATGAGACCTCATGAGGCTGAAAAGCTTCTGTAAGGCAGAAGACACTGTCAACAGAACAAAGCAACAGCCTACAGACTGGGAAAAGATCTTCGCCATCCCTGCATCTGACAAAGGGATAATATCAAAATATATAAAGAGCTTAAGAAATTAAACACCACCAAACCAAATAACTCAATTAAGAAATGGGACTCAGAATTAAACAGAGAATTCTCAACAGAGGAATAGTGAATGGCTGAGAAACACTTAAAGAAATGCTCAGTGTCCTTAGTCATAGGAGAAATGCAAATCAAAATGACTTTGAGATTCCATCTTACACCCATCAGAATGGCTAAGATCAAAAATTCAAGTGACACCACGTGCTGGCGAGGATGTGGAGAAAGAGGAACATTCTTTCATTGCTGGTGGGAATGCAAACTTGTACAACCACTTTGGAAATCTATCTAGTGCTTTCTCAGAAAACTGGGAATAGGGCTTCCTCAAGACCCAGGTATTCCACTCCTTAGAATATACCCAGAAGATGCTTCACCACACAACAAGGACATATGTTCAACCATGTTCATAGCAGTCCTGTTCATAATAGCCAGAACCTGGAGATAGCCTAAATGTTCCTCAGTCAAAGAGTGGATAAAGAAATTGTGGTACATTGGTACTATGGAATACTACTCAGCTATGAAAAACAAGGAAATCCTGAGATTTGCAGGCAATTGGATGGGAATAGAAATGATCATACTGAGTGAGTTGAGCCATGAGGGTAGAGAAAGACAGTGGAAGAGAGAGAAAGGAAAGGGAGTACCCTTTAGAGTGAGAGAGAGAGAGAGAGAGAGAGAGAGAGAGAGAGAGAGAGAGAGAGAGATGGCAGGTTGGCCCTTTTATAGTCTGTCACACATCTGGGTAGCAGTAAATGATGTCATAGGTTGCAAAGCAGCTGCCTATGTGCTAATGGTAGCCTGATTTATACTTGTCAGTAATTTCTTGCATATGTTATGGTCTCCTTATGTTGGCTATGACTTCAGTATGTTAAGATGTCTTTAGATGTTATTGCTTTACCTACATACAAAGCAGTGTTGCATCCGTGCATTTGGAGGAAAGATTATTTTAGACAACTTCTCAAAGGAGTCAAAGAATTTTCCAAAATGATTTTCACCAAGAGCTTGCAGGTATCACTTAATATAAATCTCTTACCTTTTCCAGAATAAATAACTGGCTGAAAATTTGGAGTTGCCTTATAGTCGTAAGGCCTACCACAAAGGCTTAGAGTAGACTTCCTTTGAGGCATGTGAGGTTTTGGGGAAAGGGTTTCGCTTAAATGTTTTGGATCAATGAAGGAGAAAAAAAAACCTAGAGAGTAACCTGTGTCCTTTGTATCTTTTTATGTATTATTATTATTATTATTATTATTATTATTCAATTTTAAGAATGATATTATCATCCACAAAATAGCTAAAAAATGACAAGGTTTTTTTGTCTTTGAGTTTCCCCTAAAATTTTAGAAAGAATGAAGCTGCCTTAGTCAGAGATGAATTTAACTGTTTTATTCCTGAACGAACTCAATATTACTTAGAGAATAGGAACTTGAAGTTTTATCTTTGTTACATCTTCAAGTATTTTAAATTATGTAGCTAGTCTTACATGACATGTGAGATAAATTTAATCATCCTTAAGCATTTATGTCCATTTTAGCATGTGCTATAGATATATTTTAGTTTTATCAATATAACAAGCATATCTATTAAGTTAGTGAAATGAGATAAATGTTATCTGTTTTGTCATCCTGAATGTTATACTGTGTAATTTTAGGAATTGCGTATTCAAAATATGTTTGGATCATTTTAAGAGTAATTGAAATAAAATAACACCAATATTTGAAATTTGTAAAGAATTCTTTATAGCTTGTGTTTTTTATTATTATTATAAATTAAATTCTTGTTTCAGATTTAGCAGAAATGTTTAAATTGGGTATGGTCCCAGGGGCTTCCATTTAGTATTTTATCATTTGATTATGTCTGCACATAAATTTAACATGGCATTTTCTTCTTGGTTTCACACAGCAAGATCTAGAAAATTGGTCTGTAGGGAAAGAATTCTTCCAAACTACATTGTCCATGGCTAAATCTGTGACAAGACCATTACCATACCAAGCATTAAGGTCATCAGAATTAATTACCAGGGACCCAGACAGTACGAGGGAGAAGACTGTCAAAACAGAGCTAGAGGCCTTGTCTCTGGAGATGCAATTTGCATGCCTATTATTCCCATGCTCACCTATGGGCAAGCTACATTTGTATTATTTATA
>OU015743.1:1116336-1133251 GCA_907169655.1 Acomys percivali | reverse complement strand
CACACACACACACACACACACACACACACACACACACACACACACACCCTACATAGATAGATGATATATAGATGATAGATGATAGTTGGTTAATAGACAGACAAACAGACCGAAAGACAGGCAGGCAGACAGATGATATATAGATAGTGTACTGGATATTTTTTTTTGTATCGGATATTTTTATATCACCTTGTCACAAGCTTAAGTTGCCTGAGAGGAGGGAACCTCAATCAATAAAATGCCTCCATCAGATCAGGTTGTAGGTTAGCCTATAGGACATTTTCTTACTTAGTAACTGATGGAGGAAGGCCCAGCCCATTTAGGTAGTGTCATCCCTGAAGTAGTTCTGGGTTTTATAAGAAAGCAGGCTGAGCAAGCCATGAATACAAGCCGGTGAGCAGCACCCCTCCATGGCCTCTGCGTCAGCTCCTGCCTCCAGGTTCCTGCCCTGCTTGAGTTCTGTCCTCCCTTCCTTTGATGGACAGTGATATGAAAGTGTAAGCCACATAAACCCTTTCATCCTCACCTCGGTTTGTGGTCATTGGGTTTCATTTCAGTAACAGGGACCCTAACTAAAACAGAGAGAGAGAGAGAGACAGAGAGAGAGAGACAGATAAGCAAAGAGATGGTGATAGATAGACAGATAGGTAAAATGTGAAACAGGGAGACATTAGCTATTAGGAGAATCTGAGAATGTAGCTGATACTTAAAATTTTTTAAATGGAACTCTTAAAATATTATACATACTGGAGCAACTACTAGGGATTCTGTGACCCGACAAAAGGAGAGTAATTTGATTTCCAATCTAAAATTGATAAGGAAATAACGCAGTCACAATCACTTCCAGCTTATTCCCCAATGAGAATCAGAAAGAGCCGTGGGCTAGACAGTGATATTAATACTGCATTTTTTTCCACAAAGAGGTTTATTATTTGGGAGGCAGGTTGATAAAATAGATTTTTTTTTTTTTTTTGCCCAATTAAGGAACTTGTGTCTAACTAGGATTCGTCAGAGAAGGGTTTGGGGAGACTCACATAAAACTGTAGAAGTTAATTCTTCTGAGGAGAAAGCGTCTTCCATGCCTTGTGGTGTTGGGGCTGCTGAGTGGGGCTGTTTATCAGGTGATGTGATTTTGGAAGAGCTGATGGCCTGAACTCTGAGGAGACAGCTTCATTCAAGTTCATTGGTGAACAAAGTGGATTTTCTTCAACTCTTCAAGGGAAACATAATCCCTGGTATTACTGTGTTGTTTAAGTATCAGGAAATTATCTTTTTAGTGAATGGAAAGTTTTTTAAGGCACAAACAGAAGAATACTCCCTGACTGATTAGGCCACAATTTATTTCTACAAGCAATTGTCAAATACCACACATTTTGCTTCATGAAGGCACATTTAAAATTCTATAATAAATATTTTAGAATTGATCATCCTTTTAGTGTGTATATTTGTGTGTGTGTGTGTGTGTGTGTGTGTACATTGTACACATGGGTACACTTGTGTTAAGGCACTCAGATACATGCCTGTCTGGAATTTGGAGATTGAATGCTCCTCAGGAGCTATCAGCCTTGCTTTTTGATAGAGAGTCTGTCATTGGTTGGCATGAAGTTTACTAATTAGGATAGATTGGCTTGGAAGTGAGCCTCTGGGATCTCCCCATTTCTGCCTCCCCAGCGCCAAGAGATGTTACCATCTCAGCTCTATAAGAACTAGGTTCTGAAGATTGAACTCTACTCTTCATGCCTATGTGGCAGGTGTTTTATTGGCTGAGCTGACCCCTCATTCTGGATTTGAACATTTTTTTTTTAAAGTTGCTAACCCTTTTTAATTCTTGTCTTGGCTATAATCTATTTCATATTCATTCACTGCAATGACAATTGCTACCAATTAGTTAAATATAATTTAAGGGTGAGAGAGACCTGTAATTGTTTCTTAAAAGGTCTTATCCTTTTAATTATAAGGATAAGTACAATTCACAATCTGTGTGATAACTCTTCCTTATGCCTGGCACCTGACACACGCCCAAGAGCTGGCCGTGCTCTACTGCTTTAAAGGAGGTAGATGCTTAAAGAACCAAGCTAATAGGTATTCCTCAGTGGACACTGGTAACAGGGTAGACTTCACCCTTGCTGTCCTCCTGGTTGTCTTGCATCTGTCACTCCTGTGCTCTGGCTAGATAGTCTATGCATTTGAGTGTGAGATGGCTGTGTGATGAATTCTTACCAAGAAACACCATGTTCCTATTGCACCGTGGACACCGATCAGTAGCAATAGGCATACAATTCTGACAAGTTCTTTGTTAAGAATAGGGTTATATTGAGCTGGACCTGGTGGTATCTCCTCTACCTGTGTAGGAGGCTGAGGGATGAAGAACACTGTGCTCAGGGCTTTGAGATCCGCTTGGGTAGTATAGTGAAAAGCACCCAACCAAACAGCCAGACAAAAGCACAAGTAAGAACATAAATGTCTCCTTAAATGACGTTTTTTCTTTACAAACATGAGTTTCTTCAAAGATTCCCTAGAGCTTTAAGAAAGACAGTTCAGTTAAAGTTTACTTGAATTCCCCCAGAAATAGCCAGACGCAGTAACAAAGTTTACACAGAGTGACGATCCCTTCAGTGATGGTTATTGACAGACCATAGATTGCAGATACACAGCAAAGCACACAGAATGTGTAATTGTAAAGGTGATGGCATCAGGCATCTAGGTCTTATGAAGGCTGAAGAGAACTTGTAGAAATGCTCTCATTGACTTAATAGCACGGTGTCTTCTGGCTTGCAGTTGTGCTGAGCACATGAGCAAGCACATGGCTTATGGAGCATCCAGGTGGAGAATGGTCCCCATTGTCCCAAAAGAGACTCTTCAGTTTGTAAGAAGCATGGTAGAAGACACCCCAACTTGTTCTTGGGGGCTAGACGCTCTTCCTTGGGTATCATAGCAACAGTTGAAATAATAATAATAACAACAAAAGGAAGTAACAGTTCCCAAAGCAAGTATTTAAGTTTTCTCTTACACTCTCCTAGGTAAAATTTATCAGTTTTACAAATCTACTTTGTGTGCATGTGTGTATGTGAGTGTGTGTGTGTGCACTTGCACTTGTGTGTATGTACCTGTGTATGTGTGCACACATGTGTGTGAATGGTAGAGGTGGATTTTCCTCAATCACTCTCTACCATAATAACTGGGGAAGTGTCTTTCACTAACCCAGGAGCTGGCTGATTGTGTTGTACTAGCTGGCCACCATATTCCAGAAAGCCTCTTGTCCTCTCCACCCTAGCTCTGGGATTACAGCTATATACCTTGTACCCAGCTCTTTTACGTGGGTTCTAGGAATCAAATTCAAGTCATATAATGCTTCTATGTCAAGCACTTGGGCATCCGAGTCATCTCCATTTTACCAGAACAGATGATTTCTAAGCTCTTCATTAGAAACCCTTCTGACCAGCTAGGAGCTTTTATATAATGGAGTTGCAGTCAAGCAACACTTTAATGTGAGGAAGACTGACCAGTGAAATAATCTAAAATGTGCACTGGAATCTTGAGGTCTTTAAATCTCACTAAAAATTTATACAGCTGTGATATTTAAATAAACATCCCACCAAAGAGGAATAGAATCAAGATCCAGGTGACAAGACTCTGTGGCTCTAAATAGGATGGCAGGAAGTGGAGACAGATGTTTTTGGGGCGGGTAACTGATGCTAATCACTATTCATAGGCATATGGCATGTGATCAGTTTGGTGAACACTTTTCTCATATTGCGTGTGTCATTGTAAGTCCAGACTCTTGAACAGTCATCAAGAGGAGGGGAGCAATATTTCTGTAAGATGAAGCTTTTCAGAGAGAATATCTCAAAATCTAAGAAACATGTAAAATTCTACATATAACTGAAGATACAAGTTCCATTTTAGTAGATTCAATTATGTCAATGACCTTAAATCTGCACTTATTGTAAGAGTTGGAATAAAAAGATACTATCTTGAGAGCTGAGGTCCCAGAAAGCCATACCTATGTTAAAGATTCTATAAGGCTGATGACTGACTAGAACTCCCTGATGGTAGTAGGTTGGACTGTTCTCAATTCAGAGGCAAATTATCTTGGGCTATCTTGAGTTCATTTTATTGTTTACCTCTGTGTCTGACCTAACATCCTTTCAACTATTAGTTAAAAAGTTTGCAAGATATCAACAAACCACCACCTTCTATTGATTTAAAAACTAAGCTATTTTATCCTGTAGCATTAAAAATCTCTAAGTTTTCCTCACTTTGCTTTAACACACCTAACAAATGTGATTAGCAGAATAATTCCAGAAAGGAAGCTTTGATTTATGACTTTCTTTTATTTATTTATTTTTTTGACTATAACAGTTCATGGAATCATTTCCATGTTGAACATGGTATTTGGGCCAACCTGAATTTGTCTTTCCAGACCAAATCTGCCTCAGAATAAATGACATCACATTTGTTTCTTAGATGATAACTATGTTTAGTATGGATACTTCCTTAGGCATACCCAGGAGGTACACTGAAAATTCTCCAATAGTTTTAAATCAAAGTAGGATCCACTGAGGCAGAGAAGCCAGACAGTGAGGCCCTTGTGATTTGGGAAATGGCCAGTTTCCCACATGGGATTGCTCTGCTATTGCTCTGTTTGGGCACACTTGCTCCCATGATGCTGAACTTGAATTAGATGACCCTGGAAGGCAGGAGAAAGAGCATACTGATGCAAAGTAAGGCATGGGAGTGGGGACATTGGAAAGAAACCCCAGGTGGGAAGTGATGACTCAGCCAAAAAGTTTAGAAGGACCCGAACTCGCACCAGAAGAAGTAACCACATTCTCTCTAACCTCATCTTTGAAAACAGGCTGTTGACATATCAGCACGTAACAGGCCTGTTGCCAGGAGAAGAGATGAACCAGGGTGGCATGGTGGACCGTCAGCCATGCCTGGGTTCTGTTCTAGAGTCTTCACTGTCACCATGGCTATGATTAATTGCAGGTAAACAGGGAGCAAGTTGTACTCAGCTTTGAACTACTGCAGTCAGAAGCCTCAGAGACCAAGGCATTAGGCTAGGAGTCAGAAACACAGAATCAAGTTCTATTTCTAACTCTGGTTTGTGGGTAGGCTTGGGTGGCCATGGTATCATCTTCTTCATCACAATGACTCATCAACATCATCACCACCACCATCACCATCATCACGGCCTCTGTGGATCACAAGTGGCACTCATTAGGTACTCTGTCAACATTTGACACACATTTCATTCTTGTCAGTGTCTAAGGCAGTGGGTCTCAACCTTCCTAATGCTGCAACCCTTAAATACAATTCCTTGCATTGTGGTAGCCCCAAATCATAAAATTATTTTCATTGCTACTTCAAAGCTGTAAATTTGCTACTGTTAATGAATTGTAATGTAAACATCTGTGTTTCCCGATGGTCTTAGCCAACCCCTGTGAAAGGGCCATTTGACCCTGAAAGAGGTCATGACCCACAGGTTTAGAACCACTGTCTAAGGTGATTGGTTCATATCTAGCCAATGGACAGGACATTCTCCACAGTTGAGTGGATAGTGGGGTATGACTTTCACACATACTCTTGTGCCTCATATTTGACCACGTCCCCTGGAGGGAGAGACCTGGTGGCACTCAGAGGAAGGATAGCAGGCTACCAAGAAGAGACTTGATACCCTATGAGCATATAAAGGGGGAGGAAGTCCCCCTCAGTCAGAGTCATAGGGGAGGGGAGTAAGGGGAAAATGGGAGAGAGGGAGGAATGGGAGGATACAAGGGATGGGATAACCATTGAGATGTAATGAGAACAAATTAATAAAAAAATTATTTTGAAAAAAAAATAAAAAAATAAAATCTTTTATGTAAGTGCAGCAAATTGAGACCTGACTTAGCATGTACATGGCAGAAATAGCACTTGATTGTCTTTTTTTGCAAAAGCCCATGTATAAATTACTATATAATACAGCTGTGCCCTTCTGCTCTCTTAATTTCCCTTTATTTAATCATTGAACTATAAACAGTCTCTAAGCAGTTCTTTGTCAACTTCTAATTCCAATTTTAACAAATATTTTATTTTTAAATTGTGTGTGTGTGTGTGTGTGTGTGTGTGTGTGTGTGTGTGTGCGTGCGTGTGTCTGTGTCTGTGTACTTGGTTGTAGGCACGGAACCAAAGCGTGTGAAGGCCAAAAGAAGGTGTTGATTCCCTGGAACAGGAGTTACAGGTTGTGAACCATCCTATGTAAGTCACCTCACTGTGGGTGCTGGCCCTCTGCAAAAGCAACAAATGCTCTTAACTCCTTAGCCATCTCTCTTGTCCCTTGGTCTCAGTTTTGGTTTTCATCCAGTTTCCCTATAGTTACTTCAGGACACTATCTAAGATATCCCAAATCCCCCAGACGGCCAGTGGCCTACAGTACATCCCTTCGGTATTTTTTCTTTCAATAGCGGGAGTACTCTTTCTAGGGTCATTTTAAGGCTCATTGTAATCCACGTGTGGCCGCTTCTTCAGCCTAAAGAGGGTCCCAATGAGAGTGTGAGAAAACAGCAATGTTATGGAAGATGCTGAAGAAAGAGGGACCCTGGGAGCTGTGAAGCTAATATGTCATCCTTGCAAGTCACAAAGCAAACAGGGCGTGGTGGGTCATGGATGGCCTTGTGGTTTGCAGGCATTTGATTTGCTTTGGAAAGAGGCTGGGTTGGGGAGTTCTTAGTAATAAATCTAAGACACTGAAAGGGCAGGATACTCAGGCACGGTGAGCTGAAGGATGGGTTAGGTATTAAGATAGCAAATTTAGATATGAGAATTTTTATTCTGGAAAACCTAAGTAATTATTTTTACAGTTTTTGATAATTTACTTAAGCTCTCTTTACAGCACAGATTTCTTGTGACAGTCAAGTGTCATTTTTTTTTTTTCTGTGTAGTCTGCTTGAAGAGTCTGGACCAAATCATAGTTTATATATGATTCTACTGAGAAATGATTGCTTAGGGAATCTCTAACACATGTTTCAAATTACCAATTCTCCATTAAACATATGGTACTATGTGAATTTTCCTGGTGTTAGAACTAAGAAATACACACATGATAGCCTACTGAAATTGCCTGGGAATAATGAACCTAAATGATTACAAAATAAGATTTCTTAATTACTGCATTAGACTCTAAATTGGAGATTAATTTCTGCAATGACTTTATAATGGTCTGTACTAATCAGATAAAATTAGCTGAGAAGTGATACCAGGCACTTCTTCTGTCTGTCATCTCCAATGCTGTTTGACAAAAGGGTTCTGGTGCAGTATAAATGAGTGTCCATTGGCACCCATGACTCAATTGTGTGCTATATGGCTGCGGGTAGGCATTACATTTTTACTTTCATTTTATTTTAACGCATTTAAGTTTAAATGCGCACATTTAAATAACCTATGAGGTACTGTATCTGACAATGTAGAGATTAAAAGATACTCATCCCAAGTCTAGTTCTGACCCTGAGATAGCAAATCATTATTTTCTCATCCAGCTAAACCTCTGAATTGCACAAAGGACAGATCTTAAAATAAACCAATTGTGTGTTTCAAAATAGCTTGAAGGAAGGATTTGGAATGTTCCCAATGCAAATAAATGAGAGATGATGTGGTAGATACGCCATTTACCCTCATCCGTTCATCATGTCACTGTGGACTCTGCCCGGAGGCAATTATCCTGGAGAAAAAGGAACTTACAAAACCTTTTGTGTTTATAGACGCCTCAGTTGTCTCATGTCAAAGAAATGAAGATATTCATTTACCTTCAAGGTAGTCTTGTAAAGTCCACCTGTTCCCTGCAAAATGCAAAGAAATTATTTGAAATCATGTGGTTAAAACAGTCGTTTGATAGTGCTTTGATTATCTGTATTTTTTGAAATATCTGTGCACTTACTTGAATATTTGTACTGTATGGAACTCAGACCGTTTTTTTTTTTGAAAATTATAGTTTAAGAATAGTAATATTTCTAAAAACTCTAGCAGCTTACCATTTTCTTGAGCAGCGTGTATTGACCAGGAAGTCCAGTGTTCTCCACCTTGGCGATGTGAATTCTGTGGTCAGGATCCTAAGCAGTTGGCATTTGTACTTCCCACGCCAACCTGGTTGACTGTTCTCTCTTCCAGCCTTTCTGACTCCCTATCTTTGAATGCTTTGCCAGAAATTTATGGTGACCCCGCTAAATATCCTAGTTCCTGAACTGTCCGACTTCACAAGACAAGTGACCTTAAAGAAACTTACTCCTAAGAATCTCTTGTTTTCTGTAGGAGACCATTACAGTGTACTTAGTTATCCACGATGCCAAGGTGCCCATCTGGATGCCGTTGGGGCTGTTCCGTTGGGTGCCCATTGCTCTACAGGAGAGATATTGGTAGACACGTGTCCTGCAGGGGAATTTGACTCGGCTGTTATTCACAGAGTGCACGCAGGGTAGCTGCAGGGCCCCAGGCTGCGTCACCCAGTGGAGACGCTGTGGGCTACGCCTGTTGTCCAGAGTCTGTAACACAGGAAACGCACAGAGCTGTAGGTCTGTGTTGTGACATTCATTCAGACGGTCAAGGGAAGCTTCTAGAATTGAAACCACAGAGTCTGTGGACAGCCGCATCCCAAGACAAGATTTATTTATCAAAGAGACAGTGGTTAGCTGGAAACAAATTGATGGAGGGGAGTTAATCCAAATAGTGACCTTAAATTGAGAAGCCAGCAACCCTAGTGTGTGGTATAAAGGGTAAAGGAAGGGTGCTTTTGGTTCCCCTAGCCGGAAGTATGTGTTCCCGGCCCAGCCCTCCAGGTCACAAGTGTCCTGAGAGAAAGCGGTGTAGAGGAGTTGATGGCTGACAGCCTTGCTCCTTAAAGGGAAGTGAGCCAGCAGGGGCTCTACTCCACAATGCTTTGGAAGAACTTGACATCTTCAGTTTCAGAACTGAGTCTCTACACTCTAAGAACTTCAACTGCTTCCTTTTTGAGTAAAGCAAATGTTTGTTTTCTTTTATGGCACTTTCTGATAAACATACTTTTGAGGGGTGTGTTGAAAAACCAACACTTTATGATTGTTATTGATACATAGCTTTGCTTATACATAATTAAAAACTGCCATATTTTTTTCTGCACATTAGTCTTTCCCTGCTTTTGTCTTTAATGTAGCTATTGACTTAAAGTACTTTTAAAGCTCAGGATTATTATATCTCATACATGTGTCTGGTTCACTGTAACTTCACCAAGATTTTGTATAGACACAGATTTTATATTTACTACTTGGCTAAAGAAAACCATAGATTTCTGTAACCTGAGTACTGCCCTTCTGTAAGTTAGAAGATTATTTATTCCTACTGTTTCAGTTATCTATCACTCTGTTTTGACTCTCTTCTGCCATGCCTATGTGGTTTCTGGGCACAGGTGTGACTTCCTGTCCGTCTCCTCAACTATTTCATACTAATCCTGAGTGTGTATTATTGGCATACGGTTTGGATACTCTGCTTGTAACCAACTTCTAGCTCATTAAATTTTCCTCCAGCTACACTTGATTTTCTTTGTAGTCTAGCTGCTAAGCTTTAAAGCTTTATATTTTAATTATAATTTCTAAAAAAAAAAATTATCTTCATTTGTTTCAAAGTTTATTGCTCAACTTTCATACCTCATCTTTTTCATAATATTTTAATACATGGAATATTTACTGAAGTATCTGGAAATGAATCATTTCCTATTCTCTTTCTGGAAGGCTCACATGTTTTAAAAATACTTGTAGATATGTTTATTTTCCTGCCTGTCACCAATTTCACCCACACACTTCATAGTCCCTCTGTTAGCAGCCATGTGACCTGAGATAATTCTTTAAGGAGCCTTGGAGAGGGAGCTGACTTGTCAATCTTTCCATCCGATATTTAATTCTTACCCATCCTCCAGGATTGCCAAAGATAGGGTGCCCAGATCTCCTACTCACCCTTTCATTTTACTTAGTCCTCTTTTTTTTAACCTTTCTTGTAGCGATTGCATCGCCCGTGGGGCTGAAACTGAAAAAACGAGCATGGCTGGACAGGTGCATCCTGGGAAAATGCTGGTTTTCAGCTTCTACTTCCAGATGGTTTCCTCAGAACATGAGTTGCTTTCTTGCTTCCACAGGAGATCGTCTAGCAAAAAAATGTTCTCAATGCATTTTTAATTTTTTAAGTAAAAGGGAGCAGTGCCCATAGTATCTGGTATGAAGGATGAGGGAGGGCCATTTTTAGTTTGCTGAGGTGGAGATATGTGTTCCTAGCTGGGTCCTCTAGGTCACAAGTGTCTTAAGCAATGTGGTGGTCAGAGAAGTTGATGGGTAACAGTATTTCTCCTTTATAGGAAATTTGGCAAATAGAGACTCTACCCTACAGTGCTCTGAAAGTATTTGACACCCTTAGTTTTTCAGACCCCAATTTCTACCCTCTCAGAACGTCTATGATCATTTTCTTCTTGAGTCAAGCAGATGTCTGTAGTTTTTGACGGACCTGTTTAGGAGAGGCAAGTCCATGGCAGTGGCCATAGGAGCCACTCTGAAGTACAGTGTGATGAGAAGGACAAAACATCAGCATACTGAGTGACATTCTTTAGGATCAATTAGTTAATATATGCAACTTATTCATTTTAACAAAAATGAACACAACAGGGATGTTCCAATAGCACAGGGGCAAAATGTAAACAATTATATGTGGTATCATAGCCTTGGATCATGTTGCTTTGCCCATTTTGTAGAAAGCTCTTATGGTAAGTTTTAAAACTGCCAAGGTTTATTTTTATGTGCAGCATTATGAGCTAACATTTTAAAAATGTCTTTTATTTGTGGCTCACCAGCACAAAGACTTGACATGGAATTTTAAGCTGAAATTATACTTATGAAATATGGACCATCATCATCCCTGGATGAATCTCCTTCCCACATGATGCTATGGGTCACACCCTTCCCCCTTACCCCTAAATAAAAAACCTCCATAGATTCTACCCCACAGATCCCAAAACTCAAAGCTACAATGCTGTTTCGATGCAGTGCTTGTTGCTATGGAGATTTCTGGATGGTTTACACAACAAAACCTTGCAGTTTTTGAATGGGAAAAGGATGTAAGCAGCAAGCAGCAAGCAGCATGAATGCAAATCTAAGGGTCTCTTTCAATAAATAGCTCTGGACCGTCTCTGTCTACTCGTTATCATGATCTGTGTGTGTGTGTGTGTGTGTGTGTGTGTGTGTGTGTGTGTGTGTGTATCAAGGAAATTCTCTCTTCTTCTTATATGTCCTCCATGGATTAAATATGTTAATAGAACAAAGAAACAAACAAACAACCCTGTACTGGTTTCACTCCGGTAGCTGTAGGAATCAGACACAGTGTGGAGTCATTCCTAGAGAAGTGTAAGCATTTAGGGAGTGAGGTGTACTGGCTTTTTCCAAATACCAGAGAAACAGTGAGGATGCCTCTTACATAGAAAACATTGTTTTTGCTGTGGGCAGGCTCATAGAAGTATTCAGGCTCCTTTACATGTATGTATGGTTTGAGATTCTATGTGGTTACTATGAGAAAGACACACCTGTGATTGTCCCCTTGCTATGACTGTCCCTTTGCCCAGTGGCCTTTTATGGCTCTTATGGTGAGAATTGGATGTAGACTGAGGTCATCTGTATTGGGATTGTTTGCATTTTGAGCTGAGCCTGTAAGGAATCCACTTTCCTTAAGTGTGCTCCCACTGCCCAGCTGGAGAGTTACTCATCCATTGGTAGAACGAGGGAGGAGCTTTGTGCTATTGATCAGCTCATGGTCCACTATGGACTCATGCTCTACCACTTAAGGGGAGCTACCGCCCGTTGCAGCAACAGTTTTCATGCCAGGATATAGTGTAGGATGCTTGGTCATGAGTCCTTCTCTATTTTCTATGTTGATAACGCAGTGTTTACAAAGAGATATGCAAGGACTCACAATACGCTTTGAGATAGACTCTCATGTACCTCACACCGGCCTCACACTCTGTATGTGGCCAGGACTGACCCTTGACTTTCTCATTTTCCTGTTTCCATCTCTAAGTACTATGATCACAGGGACGCTAGAGACAGAACTGAGACTTTCCCACAGGCTAGGTAAGCACTGAACCAACGGAACTACTTCCTCAGCCTTGATTAAAACCGTCCGTTAGCTGCCGACAAGACACATTCACAGGGCTTTCATCCAAACTCTCTTTGTTCATGTCCTCAGCTACATGCAGAGCCCCTCTAAAACTGTACATCAAAACTAGTCTTCCTATCTTGGTGAGTCTAAAATTCTGAATGTAAATCGATATCTATCATATCTTGTCATTATCAACTTAAAACGTCTATCTAGACCTAAAAACATCTTAACCCCTGAACAACTAAGCTTCACTGTAAAACTAAACTATCTGGTGTTGAGAGACTTGAGAAGGGATGAAAATTGATTGAGTAAACAGTAAGTGCAGGTTAGCAGCTTCCAAAATGAAAAAAATGACAGAGACAGTTTGCTGCCTGGACAGTTACATAAAACTCTCTATCACACTGGAGCATCATCTTCAGCCTTCTGGCCCAGTATACCAGAAAGACATATTTGTGAGGCAGGAACTATGAAGGACTTGCTTACCCTGTCTTGTCAGAGTTTGGCCATCGACTCTGCCTGCATCCAAGCTTGCCCTTTTTAGGCAGAATTCTGTCTGTGGTAGAAACAAGCACATTTTGCCCAGTGACAAGGCTGCAAAATACAAATAGCCAAAACACTAAGAATGTAACACTTATGTAATTCCTGCTCGTGTCGTGGTTCTTCCTGCTATGGGTTGTCTATTGTATATATATATATATATATATATATATATATATATATATATATATATATATATGTGTGTGTGTGTGTGTAATAATAGAAATATATGTAAAAAATTTAAAAATATTTAATAAAAAGCAAAACAAAACAAAACAAGAAACCCTAGTCTCCCCTTAAGCTGCTTATTTTGGGCATTTTTGTCACAGTAATGAGAAAAGTAACTGATATAACAAGCAAAGTTTCTGCTGAAATGGTATCTGTTCCTTAGACTTCTACACACACACACACACACACACACACACACACACACACACACACACACACACCCACACCAGAGCATACATGTAGATATATCACAGAACATAACTTACAGAAGGTATGTTGAATGAATTAATGAGTTTATCAGTTCCTAAATTTGCCAATCCAAGAAATCTGTTTTTCTATGCTGACACAGGAGGAAATGAGCATTATTTTTTTGAGGGCTAATCTAGGTGTGAGCGCAAAGAATTTTCATATGCTCCTTCCTACTCCATTTCTTTCTCCTAATTTGAGGGTGTCTTCCTTTGGCATAGTCTATGGATACATATTCGACTTGGGGTTTTTTTTGTGAATGAATCTGTATATCTTAGGAGCCTTTTATAAATAAAAACTACATCAGCAATCCAAGCATGTATAGTGCATTAAATAAAAAAAGATGAAAGTAATGATCGTCAATGTGCCATTTTAAGTGCTAAGAAAAATGGGAACATTGTCATTTTGATAAGTAATGCTGGTGTAGAGGGAAATGTGCAAAATTTCACTTCTTCCTTAGGAGATGCAAACCCACACCCATCTAAAAGCGGTCTGGAGTGATGACACGGTAGGCTGGTTCTGTGCCAGGGGAACATTCATTATCATCTCTTTTAATAAAAGTGCTGATGGCCACTTCTCAGTAATTCCTCTTAAGCAACAGATCTGAGGCTTCAGTATGGGGCTGCAGCTGTTCTTCAGCACTTGGCATTCTTAGCAGACAGAAAGATGTATTAAGAGCTAACGTTAAGACCTATTGGGATAGTGCCTATCCTCAATAAATAGTCTTTGTACCAAGCAAAACCAAAATCAAGTGTCTTGAGGGCCCTCCCAAATGTTTATTTTGATCAAGACTGAAATAGCTTGTTTGAAATTGTCTATCACTTTTAACATCAACATGGGTCTTGCCTGAAAAGATTTCTGAGGCTTGATCTAGTCTTATTCTGAAAATGAGGCAAGATTACAAGTTTGGCTGAGTTACTAGAGTTCTGTTATTAAAGGCTGTAAGAAGGGGTAAACTGTATGAAACAAATTTACTCCATTTTTTGTGCTTAATCCTGCAGCACATGGAAGGGTAGAAACCATCTGGAGGCCTTCTTGTGGCAGGCTGTCCTCCCTCTCAAAACAGAGGCTGCTCTGCCACCCCCTAAAGCTGTTTCCTCTTCCTTGCATCTTTCCTAAGTGTGACACTCCTTTTGGAATATTCTGTACACCTAATAGGTTCTTAATAAGTAAAATTTACTTCACTGTTCTTCTTATTGGATGCGTGAGTGACATTAAACAATGTAGTCTCGATTCTGTTGGAAATAACCCCAAGATGCTGAGATTTGCAGAAAGGCAGTTTAGTGAGGAGTTTGTCGGGAGGATGAAGCCTGTGGAAAATGAGGAAAATGATGCTGGGAAAGAGAAGGTGATACTAGTCCCAGAAGCGTCTTGACTGTGTCTACAGAGCACTTTGTTGTCCTGCTGTTTCTGGAAAGAGGGCAAATGTCAAGAGAGAGTGCTACCTTGTAGAGTTCTGCTTCTAGATAGCTATTAGCGTTGAGTCATCAGCTGCCAACATTCTCAGTGCGAATCTTCAAGGGAGATGTGGGCCACACCACAGCACCCGTAACAAATACATGTTTGACGAGTGAATTAACTGTTGCTGCTTTTAAGTGTAGGTGATTCCCACAGTACTGAAGTGAGGAGGAGCAGAGGTGATTGGTTAAAAAACAGGGACGTTACTTTAAAGCTTAGAGGAATAATGGAAGAGTATGAATCTTGCGATGCCCCTGCATAAGAGTGGCAGAGTGAGAATTACAACAGGGCTACATGGGGTAGAGTAGGGAAACCTCCCTAATCCTTAAGGTAGACCAGGCCATTGCCTGTTTCCAATATTTAATGATTTTTTTTTTATTTGATGATTTTTTTGTGTGTGTTTCCCTCCCCATCTTATACCATGACTCTCCTAACTGCTTTTTGTAGTAATGGCATGGATCTCTGCTTTTTCCTGTGACCCCTGGCTGTAATCCTGGAACTTAACAAATACTTGTTTATCATTAATTAAAGATCTAGGTCAAGAGTCTCTCCTCCCTTAAGCTCTTTCTGAGTCTTCTCCATGGACTAGGTAGAATTTGCCGTCTCCTCTTTCATGTGGCCTCCCTATTGAATATGTTCCAGTTTGTTTGTTTGTTTGTTTATTTATTTATTTATTTTGCCTAATGTTTGTCTCTCTTGCTCAGACTATATATATATATATATATATATATATATATATATATATTTGGTAGCAAGAAATATATATAAATGTATATATTTACATATGTATTTAAATAACTTCCAACTAATATTGCTTTTGGCAAGTAGTAAGTACTCAAGGCTGTATGTGAATAGAGCTAATGAATTACATGATACTAGTGCAGGGTTCCAGTAGTGAAGGGGACCTGAGGGGTGTACTATAATTTAACAGAAAATAATGTTCATGAAGAAACACATGAAGTAAATTTAGGAATCTATTAGCAAGACTTCATTCTGGGGCAGTGGGCTCATGTGAGCCTATAGGAGTCAGATAGAGGGAACCCTGAATGCTTGTGTAAGAAGTGCGGTATTGTTCATAGTGTTCTCAATATCAGCACACCCACAAAGTCTCCCTCTAACTTGACTTGGGGACTCATTAGGTGCGTGAAGGACAAGTTAAGCAGTCACCCAGCATAAGGCAAAAAGAGCTTCTTCTTGAACAAGCATAGTAACAGTCAGTCCACAGACAGGCAGAGATGGGGCACTTAGCTAGGTCAACCCAGGGCAGGTCAGAAACAGAGCATGGCCAGTCACAGCAGGCAGTGCAGGAAGGTGGAGAACAGGTGACAGGAAGAAGGCTGTATCCTCTCTTGGCGAGACACCAACAGATGATCCCACACTCTGCCATCTGGAAGGCCTGCTTCCAGTTGGTGGGAATGTGAGGATTCAGAGAACTTGGCAGCAGGTGATAGGTAGAGTCCAGCAAGCCAGCTGGCAGTAGAACTCTCTGGAAGAAGTGATGAAAAAAGTAATGGGAAACCAACCACAAGACCAGGACTTGGGAGAGAATCCGCTCCGTGTGAACACCACAGAGAAGGAGATTGGGGCCGCTTATCCTGAGATTAGCAGCAGGCGAGGCAACGCGGGCGTGTCAGGTGCTGAGACGGCCGTGCAAGGAGTGAGGTGACTGCAATGACAAAGCAGCATCAGATACACAGGAGGCACACTCAGTAACCTCCAACAGAAAGGGTCTTGCAGACAACACAGATAATAAATCAGTTTTCAGGCCTGGATGTCTCTGGGATACAGGCATGGTTGCTAGTCTGATAGTAAGACTCAGCATCCTATGGAGACTCTGCAGTTGCCACATCAGGCCACCACTGCCAAAAAATTTTGTCTGTTATTTGTCAATGTTTTTTGATGAGTTGTTACGAAAGACCGCTGCTATCTACTCCCATGCCTTGTGCTGATCTGTGGTTTCTCTCAGAGCTCCTGATGTGTCTCTTGCAGTGTCCATTTCCCAATACTCAGGATTAGTTCCTACTGAGGCAACGGTTTTTCAAGAGAGGCTCAGCTGGGCAGTGGTGGAGCATGGCTTTAATCCCAGCACTTGGGAGGAAGAGGCAGGAGGATTGCTGTGAGTTCGAGGCCAGCTTGGTCTACAAAGTTAGTCCAGCACAGCCAAGGCTACACAGAGAAACCCTGTCTCAAGAAAGAAAAAGAAGAAGAAGAAGAAGAAGAAGAAGAAGAAGAAGAAGAAGAAGAAGAAGAAGAACAAGAACAAGAACAAGAACAAGAACAAGAACAAGAACAAGAACAAGAA
>OU015743.1:1097143-1116147 GCA_907169655.1 Acomys percivali | reverse complement strand
GAAGAAGAAGAAGAAGAAGAAGAAGAAGAAGAAGAAGAAGAAGAAGAGGCTCTATTTGGCAGAGTGGGGCGTGATATCACAGAAAACTGGCTGGCCTTTCTATTCAGTCACCCACCAGGTTCCGAACTTGAATATAGCCTGTTTTTCTTACATCAAATGTTGTCACTGGCCTTGCCAGCTGTGGTCTTGGTGACCTGGTTGCTTGGTTGGTTTCCTCTTGCCAAGGAAAGATAGCATCATGTCCTGCTCTACTTCAGCGGAAGATGGGACAAGAAGAAAAGCAGAGTGGGAGTGACAGGAAGGCTGGTGGCATGGTAATCCAAGGTCCCCCAAGTCCCAACTACAAGGCCGATAGTCCCAAGGTGACATATATGAGGGACACTAGACAGGATTGATTGTTAAGCAATTCAGCCAGCTTAGCATGTCTGCTCTTCATCTAGAGAATCCCCTTGCAGAGACTTTCAGGAAGATTCTGCACATTCTAGGAAAGTAATAGGAAAATGCTAAGAACTGAGGCACACCTGCCTCTCTTGTCTGCTGTTCTATACAAAGGACCCAGTCAAGAGATTGGAAGAAAAGTAGAGGTTCCTGGATTGAGTAAGATGGTGTTAAATACAGGAGCAGCACTAGAAAACAGACGAGTGAAAGCAGTGGTGTTTCAGGTGGCACTTAATACAAACCTCCAAGTCATGCCTACCCTCATAAAACCAAGAGGGCTTAGAGTGCAGCCAGCCCGTTTTAGAATGACACAAGGTGGGATAACAGTCTCTGGGTCAGATCTCATCATTTTTGTGGGCAGAAAAGCAATCTACCAGTAGTTAAGCACACACATCTTGCTGAAATGTAATAGGGATAGATAAGCTCTGACCAGTGGCTTATACCTGTAACTCTAGCACTTCAGATGTCGGGCAGGAAGAACGCTGTGGAATTATAGGGCATTCCATGTTACAGGGATGAATTCTGGGCCAGCATGAATTGCAGAGTGAGACTGGCTTGAAAAAGAAAGAAGGACAGACAGAGTAAAGAGGAAGGAAGGAAGAAAAGAAGCAAAACAAAAGCAACAACAACAAAAAAAAATGCAACAAAATAAAAGAAAATATTTTTACTCATTGTCCCTAAAAGAACAATTCACCCTACGTTTCCTCACCATATAGTCTTTTGTAATTAACAGAATACTTTCCGTTCTTTATCTTACGTGGCTCTTACCAAGACCTTTGTGTATAAATAAAGAGTGAACTAACAAAGCAAGCTTCCCTGACACGTGCGTCTCATGGCTGGTTAGGCTGGACACTGAACTCAGAGCTCCTTAGCTTTTGTTTCTCTGCTTCATTCCCTCTCAGGAAGGGCCAGACTATGGGAGAGACACACCAAGTCATTTCTACATTATTAATATGTTGCATTTCGTGCTATTCCAGCAGCTGTCATAGAGTGAAACTGCATTTCTGTCAGCTCCTTCAATGTTTTTTCCTCAGCAGTTCCAAGGGCCTAGCACCATTGCGCAGACACCAGCCTTGGATTATGTCACCAGGCCACAGTAACAATCCCCAAGAATGTATTTTATAATTTCTGGTAACTTTTATATGAAAACTACCTTTTATAAGTCCAGTCCCTCTTTCTATGCTCTCTCCCTGCAGAATAGCTCAATTCTTGAGGGTTTCTACATATAAATAAGCTAAGACTTTGTGTCTCGTTTCTATTACTGTATATAAAACCTCACCATGCCATAAGCATATTCCTTCCAGAGACACCATCCAAAGTTTCTCTTTGAAAATTTCATATTTAACTTACACATTCAAGATCACGTTGAGCTTCCTGAAGTAGAAGTTGGAAAAATGAACCACTCAATGTACATTTGGGACTGATGGCTTTGCTAGCATGAGGGCGTAGAGCTGTAAACACGCTGGAAGTGGCTCTGTATTTACACCGTCCTGACTGAGCAATGTATCAAAGCACAGGTAACTTAGGTCAGTGCTCTGAAGAAAATAGTTTCCCACAAAATAAGGAACTCAATACCAAGTGGCCAAAGGACCTGAAGCAGGTATCACTGATTGAATAAGTGCCAGAGGGCCAGGGAGAAGATTGTCGACAGAGCACAATGAACCGAAGCTGAGTAGCTGAGGCAGGCCTAGAAATCAGATGAACGAAAAAAAAAATCTAGCCTGTCAGGCTTATGAGGTGTGACAGGGCAAGAGGCTTAGGAGGCCCTTGGATACTGAGATAATTTTAAGCATTGTTTAAATCCTTTGATGGATTTTTAGAATATCATGATTTGTATTTTTTTGGGTGTGTGTGTGTCATGAGGTAAACTTCCAAAAATGCCAGAAAATTCCAGGATATAGAGACCAGGCTAGAGAATAGACTCTGGGTTCAGAGTGGTTATATGAGGCTTCAGCCCTTTATCAAGGTTGTCCCAGCAGAACCTGGGGTTCAGTCCTTGGCCACTAGAGCAGAGCTCTGAGGCTTTTTGGATCCAGCACCCCCTGATGTTTCTGCTTATTAATGGGCTAATGGGGGGAGTAGGCGTTTCTTCTATGTTTATTCCAGCAAGATGGCACAGGATGGGGGTGTAGTCAGAGGAAAACCCAAATATGTACAAGTTGTCCATTTCTTGTGTTTTTTCCCTTTTCTTTTTAATTACTATTTTTTATTGTTAGGTTTTTTTTTTTGTCTGTTTTCTAAAGAGAGAGAGAAAGTGTGTGGAGTTGGATAGGTAGGGAAAGGCAGGAGGATCTAGGAGGAGTTGGAGGAAGGGAAACTGTCATTGAAATAGTATGATTTTTTTTCAATTAAAAATAAAAATATTACCTAACAGATGTTTTCATCTAGAAGGAATAACTTTGCAATATCACTCTAAAAGATATATTTGTATGAGCTACACATGAAGGCAAAGATTCACCTCTTTTCAGATGGAATTAAAATTTGCATCAGTGTTTGCTGAAAATATGTTTTCCTGTTTTAACATCCAAATTGCCACAGATCCTGCTGATATTTCCAACGAGACATGACTAGCTGTTCCAGGTGGTTTGATCAGGATGGTGACGAGCACGGCAGGCTAACCATGAGGCGAGACTTTGTCAGTCAGCTGTTCATATTTACTGTGGTCCTGGAGTTGTTCACAGTGAATAAACCAGTTCATTCCCAACAGCCACAGATTTGTAACTATGGAAACTGAAGTGCAAAGGTAATTAGTGGGCATTTCCAACAAGTAACTGTGGCTTTAATCACATTGTCTTTAGGTAATTTGCATACACAGCCTAATTGTCAGGGACAGCGAATAGCTTTTCCTGGTCTCTAATGAACAATTACCTGAACAGAATGACTGAATTTTTGTTAATGACCCAAGAGATTCAGATGTATTCAACGCAGACCCGACGCTGACAAGTTCTGCCACTAAGAGGTGGAATGCTGTGAGACAAATAAAAGAAAATCATATTTTCATTAAGTTCATATTCCCTTATCCTCGCTACCTCTTCTGGTCTTGAAAGGACATGAGCACAAGCCCCATTTTTGCTTTCTCCACAAACAAATTCAAGACAGATGGGTCAAGTTTTTAAGTCTTTCCCAAGTACTATCAGTAAAGTTGCAGCATGCCGTCCTTTAGTTGAGAAAGGCAGAATTGTCAGGTCCTCCAGGCCTCTAGAGGGCACCAGCAGGCATCTTCCTCACCCCTGCTACCAGGGGATCTTTACTCAGGCAGCTGTGAGTCTCTCTCTTCTTGACTGTGATTGTGTGACTTGTTTGTCAAAAATAGAGTGGGGTGTAAAAGTGACGGAAAGCCGCTTCCATGGCTGTTCTTTCTCCCACTGGATTCTTGTTGCCTCAGTTTCTTGGGAATAAGCAAAGGAAACTTATTTCAAGGACTACCATTTCCTTTTCAGACTCCATTTAATCATAAGGAGAAACAAATTTAAGGTCCCAGGCCCTAGGGGAGCTGGGAGACTTCCTAAGACTTGAACAGCTTCTGTTGTAAAGAGACAATTGTCTGGGTCCAGCCATCTCTGGGACAATTTGTAAGGAGGCAGTTGTCTGAATGTAGCCATTTCAAGGACAGCTTTTCCATCTTGCTGGCAGGGTCAACTCAGTTCAAGTTCTTAGGCCCAGGAACCAATTCCTAAACTGACTGATGGAAACTCCTTTGCTCAACCCCTTATGTCAGAATATGATTGGGCAGTGCTACAGCCCACCCTGCTCCCTGTCCCTTTATGGTGACATCCTTTAAATATGCTGTACAACGTCCCTTCGTGTGGTGGCCCTGATTGATCAGGAATGGATTGATTACAACAACATACAACAGCACCAACAACAACGCACAACACACAACCATAACAACAGTTGTCACCTGCATTGACCTAGTGTTTCAGTTATGTTGGGTGTAAGTGGATCCCACAACAAGTTGTTTCCTTGGTGAGGCCAGTTGCCATGCTACAAGTCATGTGACAAAGAAGCAAGGCACCAACAATGCCTAAATAACTGAGTCTTCAATCTGAAAATGTTCAGAAAATGTATTTGGGCCAATAGCTTGGTAGGTAAACTGGTACTCAGCCATCCTCGGGTTGAGTTATCAGGTGATATTCAGCTTACAGTGATGGATAAGGGCACAGTTTATCACATAAATTAAGAAATTAGAATCTAAGTTTTATGGTTTTGAATGCTTGTGGTCTGTAGTATATCTTTGATAAACTCTTGTAGGCATGTGGCAGGTCAGGAATTTATGATGGCAAATGAGCAGAGAGGGAGGGAAATTGGGAGACAAGACTGGCACAGTAGTGGAAAGTGAGAGCTTTGACCTGAATGCCATGGGGATTTCAGCATCTGCTATACATTGACTGATGTCTGGGAATCATATTTAACGTTCAAAGCCCTCTGTGTTTCTTATTTATTAGAGTGGGGAACAGGATTGGCTGATGTCAGAGAGGGATCTGAGGTGCACAAAGCACTTGCTGAATCCTCTCCTTCTTTCCAGGGAAGAGTGAGGGAAAACATCTCTGCAGCACAGGTACACTTTGCTCTGGTTATCTCATACCATGCTCTGGTTTCACATGGAGCTTGAAGCTCATTTCCTATTGGATTCCCATCTTGGATGGACATAGGTTAATAGCTAAGGATTACATATATATTGAGAAGTTGAAATAAGATTGCCAGTGGATGGAATATATAAAGTATGATCAATTTTAGATATACAATGGTTTTCTCTTCCTCTGAATTAAGGTTTATAGGATCTCCCTTGGGTTGTGTGTTTTATAAGCCTTTCACCATTATATATGTTTTGTCTTTGGGGAAAGGTAGGGAACTAGCACAGCTTTGTGGAATCCCAACTAATAATCTGTGTCTGTAATAAAGCCATGACTAAGATCACACAAACCTAAATCAATAAAAAAGACTTTCTCTTGATTTTAGCCCACTAATTATAAGAACCAAGTTTTAGGAGGTTATTTAAAAACTGCTCTTTTGAATGTTTCTATTAATCCACTCCACCAGCAAAACTCAATATGTGAGTGGGCTTCTTGTTTCTTCCCATGAATAAATCTTTTAATGCTTACATTTCTATTTTCCTGGGTGCCCATCATAGTGCTCAAATTGTGTAGTGATTTATATGTAAATGACTGGCTCTGACTTTTTGATGTAAGGCATATGCACACAACAATCCTGTTTCATACTTTTAATATAGTTCTTGATAAGTTACATGAGCTGTTCAATATTTTATTGTAAAATGGCCTTTTGTGTTAAATAATTTTTGTCCTACTTTAGGTTAATATCAGCACAATTAAGAAATGTCAGGCATCTATTGAGGGGTGAATAGATAAATGCAGCCTAAAATCGCAACCCCAGAAAGGATGCTTATTCCCACCTATGTCATGATAGAAGTAAACCTTAACAGATATTATGCTCAGTGAAATATCCTTGTTTTGAAAGACAAATACTATATGACTCCACTTCTCACATGTGAAATGTAGCCAATCTCATAGCAACAACTAGGAGCAGCAGCCAGGAAGGAGGGAGGGACAGTGGCCACTAGAATTTAGCAGTGGAAGTTTTCTGATTGGCGAGATGAAACTGTTATGGGAGTTTTCTGTTTAATAAGGTGAATGTTCAAAATAATACTAAATAATAACTCTTAAATACATAAGATAATAAAAATATTAGACGAAATTAGGGCTTCATCTTTAATAGGGTTGCATTAAATGCATTTTCAACTTATGCTATGTTCAGTCTGTAGTGTTTATTAGGACACACACACCACTGTGAGTAATAATCCCTTATTGGATATTTGGGCTATCTCTTCATACATGCTACTGATTCTACACGATACATCATCCTTCTTTTCTTATATTGTGAATGAATAACTAGCTAGCCAAGGTTCAGTATCTCTTAAGTAGTAGGACAGATGTTAGAACCAAAGACTGTGAGACACAAGCCTGAATAATTATAATTCTCCAACAACTGATTTATTGTGGTTTCGCTGCTTCAATCTGTAAGATTCTTCTTTGGTTTTATTGTGACCTTTCTGATTATAAGACACTGGTGGTTTGAGAAAGTTCTGAAGAATCAGGGTAGATATATGATTCTTGAACTGGTAGAAACAACAGATGGGCTTTATTTCATTTTGTTTTTGAGATTATAATGTAATTACAACTTTTCTCCATTCCTTTTCCTCTCTCCAAATATCCCCATATGCTACTCCACTCTCTCCTTCAAATTCAAGACACACCCACACCTGAGGCTCAGGGAACACGGAGAAAGAGGGGTTAGAGTAGTTGCAGGAGCAAAGGATCAGGGAATTTGCTGTGAGATTGTGTCTTCTGGTTATATCAGAAGCTATACTCATAAAGCCTCGTCAGCATGACTCCTAATTGTGAAACAAACACGGTGTCACAATGGACATACAAAAGGGAGCAGGGAACATTGCATAAGGCCTCATCTTATCTTTAAAAGAGTTATCTTTATTTTTAACTATAAACATATATCTCTGTGCCTCTGTGTGGATATATGCATGTAGGCGCCTATGGAGGACAGTGGAGGGCATTGAGTTTCCTGGAGCTGGAGTTCCAGGTGGTTTTGAGCCATGATATGGGCTTTAAGAACCAACTGGGCTTTATGAAAGAGCAGTACAGACTCCTAACTGTGGAGCCATCTCTCTAGGCTCCAGGGTTATATTTTAAATCATGTGTTTTATAACACTTTCAACTTACCATCATGTGTTCATTGCATAGATATGAGGTTTTAGATGAAATGTAAAATAGAAAGCAAAAAAAGTTAATGTTTAATAATTTATAAAAAACACCCCAGGGTACATAATAGTTACTAATGCATTACCAGTGGTTGAAAACATTAGCTAAAAGCTGAAGAGAAATACCACAAGATTCAAGAAAAGCACCAGTAGCTGAGCATTGCATGGATAATTGGTGAGCAAGAAATGATAAAAAAAAAAAAAAGGTCAACTGTTAGAGAAATAAACCATAAGTGTTAGACATTTAGAAAATACCCTGAAATTTTTCAAAAAATATTATAATAGCTGAAAGCCGCTTAAGATTTCATGGTGTGTAAAATTTGTAAGATGGGGCAAATCACTGGAACAAAAAGCCGCTGAGAGCCCTTTGGTTCTTTGCTTCCCTTCTTCCCCTGTAAGTCCTGGGATTTTAACGGAATCGTTCCACTGAACTCACCTAAGCTTCATCTTTTCCTTTCCCTTTACTCTGGGCAGGGTCTCACGTATCCCCAGGCCTGGCCTCAAGCTCTCTGTGTAACTGAAGATGACTGAACTCCTAATCCTCCAATCTCCATCTCCTGAGTGCTAGTTTTAGAGAAACCATCCCTAGTTTATTAAATTCTGGAGGTCAAGCTCAAGGTTTCTGTGCACGGTAGGTAGGCACTTTATCACCTGGGCATCTCAGCCTCTGAGTCCTTATTTATAAATGGCTCAGTCCCAGGGACTTGACTTTCAAGTCAGGTCTTGGAATTGCCTAAACTTCAGGTTCTATGCCCAAATATCTAGTGCCTTTTTTTTTCTCTGTTATTTAAATTCCATTTCAAAATGTGATGTTATTATAACGTCATTCTAATTTTTCCTGTTTTGTTCATGTCACCGAAACAGGTAGATGGTACCTTATAATCTTGTCTCTATTGATATTTTATTTCCATGTGAATTTTACTTCTGCATAGATTCTTTCTGTTTGGTCAACTCCATGCCTTTTGCCCTGGTCCAATTTCTCCTCTGGAAATCTCAGGCTTCCTCAGATCCTCATGAATAATAAACATCATATCTGCAGGCCAAAAGTCGTGATTACTTTTATCTAATATCTGAACAAAACCTATTCATAAACAACTGTTTATCTTAATAGCTTCTAAAAGCAGGTAACTTTTGTAATACTTATAAAACTGGCTTTACTTAATTCTCTACTGCCCAATATTTTATCACTAATTTAAAAAGAAAAACATTAATCTAAAGTGTGTGATGACTCAGTGGTTAAGAGCACTTTGCTGCTCTTCCATAGGACACAGATTTGATTCCTAACATCCACGTGGTGGCTAACAATTCTGTTACTCTAGTTCCAGGAGGATTTTATACCATTTTCTGGCCTTTATGAGCACCAGCCATGCGTGTGGCACATAGACATGCATACAGGCAAAACACCCATGCACATAAAAACAAAAATAAATTCATCTGAAAGTGTGTGGATTCAAATAAAGGTAGCTAAAAGGTATGGTTATGATAGATATCTGGCTCAGGCCTTTACGATCTAAAAAATGTACGAGTGATGTCCTAAACAGCTGATTTTCCTCCGCTTACTTCCCATGGTGGGAAAGGAGCTGAGGACATTTCAGAGCACTCATACGACTTTCCATTGTCAACGCGGCTGCACACACCTTGTGGGAATAGGTACCGAGAATCAATATTAGGAACACGGTGTAGAGAGACAGAACAATGCGCCTTTTCCCTGAAGAGGGAGACGCGTTAAATGAAGCCTAATCTGACTAAGAGGGAAAGTGGAGCTTCTTTGTGCTGAATGACAATTACACTCTACCCTTTTGATTTCAGTAATTAATGAGTCAACATCATTCTCCTAATCAGGTAATTAAAATAAATAAAGGAATGAATAATTAGACCCTGGATTTATAAGACATAATGCCAATCCAGTAATTATTAGCCTTAAAACAGAGAGTGCATTTCTAGCTACCATTCCAGTCATTAAACAAACTGGGTTAAAGCAAGTCTGGCACTCTGCATTTTCATAACTCTTAGAAAAGGTACTTAAATATAGAAATGTGCATGGATAATTATGTTAAATGCTACACCTAGATCTTTAAAAATGTTTATTTTTTTGTATATGTAGTTATGCTGGAATATATTTATGTGTATCACGTGTATGCAGGAGCAAGCGGAACTCAGAAAATGTATTTGATCCCTTATAAATAGAGTTACAAATAGTTGTAAGTCATCATGTGGGTGCTGGGACCCAAACTTGGATCCTGTGCAAGAACAGTAACTTTTCTTAACTGCTGAGCCTTCTCTCAAGCCCCGACACACCCAGGTCTTAATAAATCCAGCAAGATCATGCATTTATTTCTTATATGAGGCAACATGAATCCAGTTAACTTAAAATGCCCGACTCTTTAGAGTGTATGTTTCTGGAGTCTGAAAGGTGCTGTGGAGATTGTGCTGCTGTTTCTTACGTTGTAGGTTCAGATGTTGGGACACTCCGACTGTTAGAGACTGTATTGGAACTCACGCCCTCACGGCTTGCTAGGTCTCTAGGATTCTGCAGAGTTTGCCATCTCTGGTCTCCTCTCTCGTACTGACACGTACTGGCACGCACTGACAGATTTGGGAAGGGAACTGAATAGCCTGCTTGGCTATCTAGAAAGGCATGTGTGTCAAGGGTGTTTGCACCAATAGTGAAATAGCCCTTTATACAGATGAAGGGTTGTATTCCAACCAATCATAGGCCTTTGATGGACCACTGGGGGCGGGGGAGGGGGGGAGCAGAGTGTTTTCTCATTTCTGGCCTGGATAAGAATGTTGCTAAGTTCACTATATTTTGTACTGGCAAAACCTTTGGCATAAGCTGTTTGAAACAATTCTATCTGGAATAGTGATGTCTGGCAACCAAGTTGTGTTGGGTAGCAAGCATCTGTGATACAGTCTAACTTCCTTATGGTACCTGTGGTGTGTTATGCTGCCATAACAGTCAGTCTAGGCATTTGCTAAAGATTAACTCTTGCTTCACAGTCTTTTGATAGAATTATGGATTTTTTTTAAAAGAGATTTCACATGGAATAAATAGTTGTTTGAGTCAAATTTCTGATTTCATGCTAATGTTTCTGAAGCATATTATTGCTTTATAAATCCAGAGGTTTTAGTTTCGCTGATGTACATAGGTTAAGTGTGGAATAGTAAGAACGCACACATTTTACAAAGGTACCACACCCACCTGATGCTCAGTGAAGTATAGCCTCCTTTTTGTCTTTGAGATGAGGCTGATGTATAGAGTTATATGGAACATCACTGGTCTATGGCAGCGAGGAACAGAACATGACGCACTGAGCACTGGCTCCTTTTTTTTTTTTTAAATCTGCTAAGACTATTTTAAAATTTACTTAAATTATTTCGTGATTTTTATCATTAAAACAATTTTTAAAAACTAGGATAAAGCTTAGTAGATAATTCTAACCTTAGTGTCATCTTTGTTAAGTCTCCATGTGAATTTTTTGTTGTTGTTGTTGTTGTTTGTTTGCCAAGAAATTTTGGATTGTTTCATGAACATTTCACATATGGATTCAGAGAGCTTGAATTTATACTGACAATACTCATGATTTGTAGAATCCTGGAAACAGTTCAGTGCCCTAGACATAAATATGTAGAACCTATGTCAATTCGCTTTTACAAGTGTTAAGCAAGTTAGGCTTTGCAGTTATACACACTCCTCATAGACAATCAACTACTGCTATTAGTGGATGGTTTACTTACTTTAGTTATATAGTTAATATATAATAAACACAACAAACTGTTTTAAAATATAAGCTTTTGTGACAAGTTCTTTTTTCCCCTAGTATGAAAATGTATAGTCTAAAGCATTGTCTAAGAAGCCCAAGGGACAAAGATAAAACTTCCCCTTGGCTTTATCAGAGCGTTAAGCTTTGCTACATGCTCATGTGCTCTAACGTGGCACGGGAGTCTGACATACACCTCCACTCGGTCTAGTCACCATCTGTAGGAAGGTAGGTAAGCAGCACCCGGTGCAGCACAAGACCGAAAGCATCTTTTCTTTTGGGTCCAGGAAATAGCTCTTTGTGGCCTACACGAACATCATGTGTTTTCTGTCCTGGGGGAGTTGTTGAAGCCTGGGAAGAGTAGAACCCATTATCCTAAGCTCCTGGTATTGGGACCGGAAATCAGTGTTCTCAGATCCCACCAGGGTTTCTAGGGGGACAGGAAGAGCTGATTCCCCATCGGAAGCTGGGGCTGTAGGTATAGAAGGGTAAATGTATGTTAGGTGGCGAAACACGTAGTTTCCACTAGTGTCCTGTTCAAATGGTCCTCTTCAAAGGCTGAATCATGAGGCATGATTTGTTGCTAGCTATCTTTTCAGACACCCAGAAAGTGTGATGGTTTCTAGAATCTCATAGGAGCCATACCCAGCCCAAACTCATCCCGAGGAGTGCCTTGTAGATGTCACCCAGCATTCCATTCTGCCCATCCCATGTATAACCAGAGCTGTTTACCATTCTTGACATTTTCCTCTTCGTGTGTTGGAGCAAGATCTTTCCTTCCTGGATGCAGACCATTGCTCAGTTTCCTCTGTGGGATACAAATGAGAAGAACCAACTCTACTCAATCTCCTTCCAAAACTGGAAACCAAACAAGGAAATCATGTGTTTTATGCACCTTTAGACAAGTAGAGTGTTGCTTTACCTTCATGTGTGTGTGTGTGTGTGTCTGCCTCCTTTTCTAGAGCGTCTTGCTGGAACTCTAATCTGTATGTGGTTCTCACACTGATCATGGGCCTTTGTGTCTCTCTTCACCCTGTGTTGTCTCTTTGGATACATCTATGTGCTTGAGTAAAAGTATTCATGGGTCTCCCAGGCTTAGTTCAGGCCTCAGGGTCTGTCACGCTTCCCCCGTATGTGCTCTTCGAGGGCCGTTCCCATGTTGTGATAATATTTTTGGTACAACCCTTTGCTTCTCCCACTAGTGCATTGACAACAGGAATTGTTAAATGTCCATCTAGGCTTAGTGATTAACAAGGAATATGCAGTCAGCAAGTATCACTCTTTGAAGTAAGCATTTGTTTGTTGTCCCCATCTGACATATAAACTTTTTGAAGGCATATTTATTTATATTATGAGCAGATACAGTGTTACAGATTGTATGTTACAGATTATACCCATAAACCACCCGCATGTGATAAGCAGGCGCTAGTAATGTTTTCTCTTTATAAGATATAGTCACAGATGATTTACAGAGGAAGAGTTTAATAGTAAGTGTGGGTTTTTAATATTCGGCTTTGTACTTTATAAGTCACGGCAAAGAGGGAATTAGTGAGATGAAAGGGGAAAAAACACTCAGAGGTGGAAATAAGGGGAAAAAGTAGGAAAAGATAGTATGAGAGAGGAGGACAAACCCATGAAAGGTGTATTATTTGAAAAATTGATGTTTAGTATAGTTGTATATGTATTTTAATGTTGTTTACTTGAAAGTAAAACTGAAATCAAATTGTCTTAAAAATGACAAATGGGTACCATAAATTATCCATATTTTCCACAGCCAGAGCACTATCCTGGTGTCTGTAAATGATTTGTATGCTACATGGCAAGCATGCCCCATTGGGTACAATTATATGATTGTTTATTGAATAATTGCTCTTCTTGTCAAGTGTTTGATTGAATATCTGCCTGCTCCCTGTAATATTTTCACTGAGTAATTGTCTGCTCTGGGTAATACCTTCACTTAGTAATTGCTTGTTCTGGATAATATTTTCACTGAATCATTTCCCATTCAGCATATTTTATCGAATGGTTTTCTTGTTGTGAGTCATGTTACCGTAAGTTTGATGAGTGTGACTTGCTGAATTCCGTATTTTCTTTATATTAGAGTTTAGATATGAAACTTCCCACGTCCTTGCCCTGTACCTTCTGTGGGCTGCTCAAGGTTTGCACAACAGCTTTCTATTGTGAGCTGTTTTCTAGAGCTGTGAACTGTGGCGTGGAATGCTACAATCAAAGGAAAACAAAATGAAATTCTGATTTTATTGGAAAACATATCCTATTTTACCAGAAAGAAGAGAAATCTAACTCAGATTTGTGTGAACATTTTGGCTAAGCTGTCCCTCCAAAATTGCCTGGGGGCTATCTGAAATCATTTTTAATGACTGTAATATTGACCAATTTCATAGAGATTTGTTAGATACAATAAAATGGCCACATAAGTGAAAGTAGTTTGAACTGGCTACTTATTAAATTCCAAGTACAGAGTAAATACAGGAAGGAAATGACCCAAGAAGTGAAACCCCTTATGCTTGTCAGTCACCACAGGCTAAAAACACCCGTACGTCCCAATTTAATAAGCGTTTTAGGGATTGCCAAGCAGGACAATGCACTCTACCTCTCCCTTTTAGTTACTTATTACTAACATTTAGAAGGAACAGAATAATAGGTAGGAACTCACTGCTTTAAAACAACCCGTGTTTTCTTTAAGGCAAAACATCTTTAAATTGTCTGGTCATAGCTTACTAGAAATTAGAATTTCCTTTTGTAACTCTAACAGTCACCTTTTATTAAATGTGACACCATCCCATGTCTCATGGCTCCTCTGTGTAGCTGTGGTCCTCAACCAAAGCCTCGCTCTGTCTTCTCACTGCTGCTGAGGGCCCACGAGGTCTTTTTTGCAGCATCTGACTTTCAGCTCCTCAAGTGTTCCTGGTGTAGTTCAGCTCCTGAGGTCGCCCTGGCTGCTCCCCGAGAACACTACTCTCCACTGTCAAGTATGGCTTCCTCCGAGCAGCCTCTGGACTCATGGGAGAACTACACAAGGCTAGCCCAGATAGTTACCATTGTCGCTCGAAATACGACATACATTTTGGGTTAAATGCCATCTCTGGAGATGTAGTATAGGGAATTTCAATTAAAAAAGTATGAGCAGTTTCCATTTTGAATCAAAGTGTAGTTGTTGTATATTACTGCTGGCTTTTTGAATGATGCTCATAGGGATTAGAAAGAGGTTCTCTCTTGCCTTGTCCTGTGTAAGGCGATTAATAGGGGAATAAAATATCGCCAATGGAATACTGGACTTTTTATTTTTTTAAAATTTTATACTTTGGCAGTTATACAAAGTGTACAATGTATTTAGGTCATAATCACCCTCTATTTTCCTCCTTCAATTCCCACAGAACCACCCTCCTACATCCCCTCTGAGCTTCTGGTTCTCTCCCTCCCTCCTCCTCTTTGTCCCTCCATCCACCCCACCCGCCCACCCCACCTGCCCCCCATTCATTGTTTCTGATTAGTACTACTCAGGAGTACTTGTGTATAGGGCCGTGCGCTGGTGCATTGGAGATATTGATAGTGTATCTCCTCAGCTAAGGGTGGGGCCTCCTGAGCCCCTCTCTCATCTACGCTGGAGTGTTGACTGACTAGATCTTCTGGAAGTAGCCACAGCTGCTGTGAGTTCATGAGTGCATTGCCCCTTTTGCATTCAAAAGAAGACTTCTTTTATTATTTGAATTTTATCTAAATCTATTAAATTATTTCTAGGATAGCTAACTGAATATCGGTAGTAGCCTTTATGAGATTTTGGCAGAGTTTTTGCATACTTGTCATGGTAGCTACCAAGTCTCTGTGCCTTTTCTCCTTTGAATAAGTTGTGATCTCATCAAAGTTGATGGTTTTTCAAAGTATATTTATTCAGTACCTCAGATCGCTTGATGCCAAGTAGTTCTGTTTCTTATTGGTCTAATGCATGGGTGATTTTCTTGAAAGACAGGATACAAATCCATTTCTAGTGAGACAAAGGTGAAACAAGAGCAATTAACATGGCCAATGAAAACACATGAAATGAATAGTTTAGAGAGCTGTAGGCTATGTCTTTCAGGGGACATAAAATGTTTAATCTTTTGGCTCTAACATTAATATGGATAAATATCCATAAAGTAAGAATAATTTCTTAGTATAATAGTCTACTGAATTCTTTCAACAAATGAAAAATTTCCCCTCTTAGTCACATAGTGTTGTAGATGCTTGATGTGTATCATTGAACAAAGCGGAGTTTATGTTCTGATATGGGGAATGGATTAATAATAGACAGTAATTATGAATGTCTAAATGTTAGTGTTAGGGAGAACAAAAAGAAGAGCTGAGCAATAATATTCAGGAATAATAAAATTAAAAATTTACAGCTCTAAGGAAGTTGTTTATAATGTGTGTGTGTATGTGTGTATTTGTGTGTGTGTGTGTGTGTGTATGTGTGTGCATGATGTGTGCACATGTATAGAGGTCAGAGAACAGTTTTATGGAGTCGTTTCTTTCCTTCTACTTTTACATGAAAACCAGTGATTGAACTCAAGTTACCAGGCTTGCACAGAACTCTTCTGTACCTGTTGAGCCATCTTGACAGTTCCAGGAATTACAATATTTAACAGACATTTAGAATAAATCTTAATTTAGGAAATCATCTAGAATCACAAAATTGAAGAGGAATGAATGCCACATGGATATTTGTTGGAGCAACTACCAATCCTAAGGTAGGGACATACTTGGTATATTCCAGAAAGAGCCATAAGCCTACTGGACCTGGGGTAATTAGGAAGGAATGTATGTGTGAGAAAAAGATGCGGTATCAGAAATGTAAGGCTCCAGACACCTAGGATTGGCCTTCCCAAGGAGTTTGGTTCTCAGCATGAATGAAATTAGGATCCATTGCAAAGTTTAGCAAGAGGAAGAGTGTTACAGGTTGGCTGGCATTTGAGAGGATCACTCCTGCTCCAGTATTGAAAATAGCCCAGGAGGAAATGGCTGCCAGTTAGGAAGCATGGTAGGCTGAACAGTGACAAACCAGGGCCTGAAACACACTTGGGTGAGATTTTTTTAGATAACTAAATAGAGATTTGAGTAGGTAGTTGGATATGAAAGCGTGGCACTTGCAGGAGAGCTATTTGGCTGCTGGTCTAAATTTGGGCATTATTGGCATGTGTTTGGCATTAAAAGCCTAAGATGAAATGAGATCACCGGTGAAGGAAATGTAAATAGAGAACTGCGGGCTGACTCTGGGGAATAACATGTGTTCCAGAGAAAGCTTGTATAAGAAAATAACCATTGCACAAATTTGTCAATAATATTAATGTTGAAAAATAAGGAACTTTTTAAGTCAGTGAGACCATCCCTTTGTGGGTGACAGTGATTGCAGTGGAAGTATGTATAAGTACCATAAGTATTCAGTAAAAGAAAACACAGGTCAAAACCAGTTCATATACTGCAAGAATGAACCGAGACAGGGCTGCTATCATTTTACGGGAGAATAGGAGTAATTTGTAAAATTGAACTTTAATCCTTGGTTCATTGCAGTAGTTTTAACTTACGTATTCTAGATATTTCGATGATATGCAAGGTCTCCTACGGATAACACTGAATCAATTCAGAAACTTTGTTTAGAACTACCACGTTGTATAAAAAGTAGAAAAAAGTAGCTAAATTATTTTAAAGGCATATTTCTTTAAACCATAGTCATTTTACAAGTGTTTTAAAGGCCTGGCATAATGGTCAGTGCCTATAATGTGAGCACAAGAGAAAGGTTACATTGATCTCAAAGACACTTCAGTACTCACATATCAACAGTATGACTGTAAGTCAGCTCATGTCATTTTAACAGCATGGTAGACATTTGATACTATATGGTGATTCATACGCTTTAAAAAGTTTTATTTATTCAGAATAACCCATCAAAGAGAGAGGGAAAGGAGGTCCTCCACTGTTTCCATACTATAGTGCAAAATCAGTACTTGACTATTTATTTATTCATTAATTCATTATTCACCTTACATTCTGGTCATAGCCCCATCCCTCCTAGCCTCACAGTCCCATCTTTCCTCCCTCTCCCTCTCCCTCTCCCCTATTCCTCAGAAAAGAGGAGTCCCCTCCCCTTTCCATCCACACCAGATCCTCAAGTCACATCAGGACTGAGCATTTACTCTTCCCCTGCTGCCTGGCAAGGTAGTACTACCAGAGATAAGGGATAAAAACAAGCAAGCAACTGAGTCCATTTCAGAGACAGCCCTCGCTCCCCTTATTAAGGGACCTACATGAAGCCTGAGCTGCCCATCAGCTACATCTTTGTATGGAGGGCCTAGGTCCGGTCCATGCATTGTCTTTGGTTGATGCTTCAGTCTCAGCAAGCCCCTCTGGACCCTGCTTAGCTGAGGGAGCACAGAGAAATATGAGACTGGAGATCAGACCTGGGGAGAGCAGGGATGGGAGGACAGAAGGCCTGTAGAGAAAAGAGAAACTGTTGGCAGGGGCATCTCTGTGACAAACCAAAGACCTAAGTCAGGTAGGCTCCTGGGGGCATATGAGAGGGACTCTAGCAGAGACTCCTAGTAACAAAGGCCATAGAGATGGAAGAGAAGACCCTCTAACTAGACAAGCCTCCTCCTATTAGAGAGAGGGGAACACCAATCCACCCACGAAGACTTCAACCCAAAATTTACCCCGCCTACAAGATACGCAGGGATAAAGACAGAAGCAGATAGAGCAGAGATTGAGGGAATGTCCAACCAATGCCTGGCCCATCCCAAGCCCCACCCTGTGGGAGACAGCGAACTCCTGTCACTATTAAGGATGGTGTACTACGCTTGCAGACAGGAGCCTAGCAGAGTTATCCTCTGAGAGGCTCCACACAGCAGTACTTCCAAACAGATGCTGAGACAGCCAAACACTGGGCAATGCTTAGGAGTCTTGTAGAAAAGTATGGGGAAGGAGCAAAGGAGTTGGAGGTGGCAGTAGCTCTACTTGACTGTCTTTTTACTGCTATGATTTCATTAGATTATTTTAAATACCTTTTTTTTTTAGTTTTACTTTTCTTACGTGCTGTTTTGATTAATCTGAAAATCCAAACAAAGGGAAAGCATATCTTTGATGTCATTAGATAAGATAACTCTAGGGATAGATTCTTAGAGAAGTGGAATCCTTCCATCCTTTATTTCTTTACTTTTTTATTTTATTGAAAAATAGATTTTTTTCATAAAATATATCCTGATTACAGTTCCCCATTCCCAGTTCTTCCCCACTTTCTCTTACATCTAGATCCACAGCATCCTGTCTTTCATTAGAAAACAAAGAAGCATCTAAATAATAATAATAATAATAATAATAATAATAATAATAACAATAACAACAACAACAACAACAACAATAATAATAATAATAATGTAAACAAGAGCAAACCAATCAGAATGGGACAAAACAAACTGGTTTTATGTTTTTATGGAATTTCTGTATGTAAGAGCATGTGTATCTCTGAGTCTATTTGTGTTTCTTATGTTTTTTTTCTTTGGATCTTTTTCTTCTACTTTTAACAACATTTGAAAATATTTTAATTATTTTTTGAGACTTTGACATACAAATACTGTATTTATGTGATTTCTACCCCTTTACCATTGCCATCTCTTCTCATGTTTCTTCTATTCCTCAAAATGATGGCCACATCTCCTTTATTATTGTTACATATGTGTGCACACAGATGAGTGCAGCTCTCAACCCTAGTCAAGTACAGTTTTGGAGGGAGGGCAATAGGTTGAGACTATCATTGAGATCTTCAACTGGTCAAAATGTATTGAGTAAATGACCATGGGGAACCCACCCCAAATTAATACATATACAATGCAAACCCTACACCTAAATCTCAGGGAAAATCATGGAAGAGGGGTGAAAAGAATCTAGGCTCCCTACATAAGGAGCCTACATAGGGACCAAGGTACCTGCTGTTAGGTAAAACCATCAGGACCAGGGTCCCTGCTGTT